>ML791887.1:238617-347434 GCA_009831015.1 Picea engelmannii
CCATTACTTGGCAAGATCTTCTTTGCATGTTTATGGACAAGTTCTGTAGGGATGGTTGGTTGTCGAGACTTTTTCTTATTAATGACGATTTTTACGGTTGTTGTATGATGCCATTTTAGTATTAAGCCTTTGGTGTTGCATATATAGAAAGAAGTAGGAGGATGGGCAGAACATGAAACAATGACTAGGAGTTGGAGTTTTCATGAACCTGCCAACCAAGGATCCAAAATAGGGTGACAAGGTTTTGCCAGAAGACGCAAGGCCCAGACGACCAAATTGTATAGCTCAAAACATTTGAATGCATAATGTGTAACACAGAAGAGGGGACAATGTCAGAGTTCGACAGTCAATTTGTATATGGCGGAGGAGCGGGTGCCAATTCTTTCATACCAGTGTGTCTAATTGTCACTAGTAAGAGCACAGTTAATGTATATCCGGAAGGACGCGAAGTTGGTGGGGATGGAAGGCAACGACAGATACTTTGAACAAAGTTAATGTATACGAGGAACACATGGTGGAATTGTAGATCACAGATGTTTTGAGTGCAAGAGTATATCACAAAACAATAAACAACCGAGTTCGTAAGTGCCAACTCGACAACCACGGCCATAAAATTGGCTAAGTATGGAAAGAAACAACCATCGGTCAGATTTTTCATGTGAGGATATAGATGGAGATGAAGACATGTCAGCCTGCCAACCCTAGAACCAGATATCATAGAAAGGAGACTAAGTATATATCCAGAAAGCGATAACGGACAAAAAGAAGAAAAGGCAAGTGTGTATGCGCCAACACGGCAACCACAGCCATAAAATTGACTAAGTATGGAAAGGAACATCGATCGGCCGGATTTGTCATGTCAGGATATACATGGAGATGAAGATATGTCAGCCTGTCAACCCTGCAACCCGTGATCATAGAAAGACGACTAAGTATATAACCAGAAAGCGATAATGGATGGGAAAAAGAAAAGGGGAAAAGGGCTAAGTATCTGACAGTTGAAATCCATTTTTCTGTTTATTAATGCCAATGTTTTCGAACCCCTACTGGGTTCTCACTAGTAAAATCATAGACTGTAGATCAAGGAAGTTCTTTGGCTGCAAGATGTATATGACAGAACATGGGACATAGGTGTTGGATACCGCGAACCCGGGGCCTGGTGGCCAGATAATTGGCTAAGTATTGGCCAAGCGAAAGTTTTGATATTTATTTCAATAGTATTCATACTAATATGTATTAATGGAGAAAGTTTTGACATTTATTTGAATAGTATTCATATTAATAGAGAAAGTTTTGATAACATGGGACATAGTTATTGGATATCGCAAACTCGACGCCCAGTGGCCAGAAGGTGAGTTATAATTATTTAAGCATAAATTTCAGATCACAGAAGCTCTTTGGCTGTAAGATGTATATGACGGAACATAGAACATAGTTGTTGAATATCGCAAACCCAGGACCCGGTGGCCAGATATTTGGCTAAATTTTGGCTAAGAGGAAGTTTTTATATTTATTCCAATAATACTCATATTAGTATATATGCACATATATTATTAAATATAAGAAGCTACAATATATGCAAGATATTGAACAAGAACATGGCGTCAACACTTGAGTTTCCTTGTTGTAACTCATTAATTCATTCTATTTATGGGACCGAAAGAATGAAAGCAGGACAGGTCCTCCAATTTCTTTCTTTAAGTACAGGGCCGACGCCACATAAGTATGACCTATGACAAATTATTCTTCCATGTAAAATGTAAGCAACGAACAAATTAGCCTTTATTTAAATTGAAGTACTCGGCAGCAAAAAGAAAATCTTGTCGCCCATGTTTAATGACACACAGGAAAAAAGGTACAAAATAAAATGAAAAGCAATACCAGAGATTAGAAAGCACCATAAAAAACAAACCCGCAAATATTTTATATTCAAATAAGATGGGTTACAAAATACAACTAATATTATTTTCCATAATGATTGCGATTTGGCCTGCTGCCGACCAATAAAAAATATGTACAATGATGAAGCTTGTTGAAAGTTTTCTTGACGATCAAATCCTTTATTCGTAAAAAACGAGTTGAATATCAATTTCGGGTCTTGGACTTAATTGGTGTTGCTAACTAGATCTATCCCAGTTTTTTGAATAGCTTGTCTCTTTTAGATATGGGCTGCTTGCATTGGCTGGTTATTCAACAGTCCATTCTTTGTTAAGTATTAGTTTCCCTTGGCCGTAAAAAACTTGGGGTTTAAGGTGCTTTCCTTGTAATGTTCCTGACCATTGACATCTGAGACAACTTAGAAATGCGATTCATCCCAATTCAAATTCGAGGGAGTTGTTTTATGTGACATCAACTATGGGACATAAAAAGATTTCAAGTATGTTGTGACTGCTATTCTCCCTGTATTTGATCATTTGTTTGGTTGAAAAACCTGCCTGAAGATTTTCTATGTTGAACTTCTTTGTTTTATTACAGTAAATTGGAAAGAACGTCCAAGCCAACTGTAAAATGTTCTTCTGTTGAACTACATGAATTATTCTAGCAACACAGGTCTGGAAAGTGTATCAAATGCTGCAGATCACATCATCACAGGTCTGGCAAGTGTATCAAATGTTGCAGATCGCATCATAATATATCTTTCGTCATAGTGGTGGCAGATATGTCGACCCACAAAAAGGTCTGGAATGTTTGGAGCTGACGCCAAATATGTGGAGTCTGTAACTACATCCAGAGGAAAGCGAACAAACTTTTACAAAGAACATGACTTTCTGTCAAGTTTGTTACCACACCCAAAAGTAGCTCAACAAACTTTGAAATAAATTTTTTTGTAGTGATAATATGTCCTTTTATCCACCCATACAATTTCTGTTACCCGTTTCTGAGTACATTCACGAATGGAGTAATATTTCATGTCATTTACGAACATCACAGACCACTTTGCAAGCCACGGTAAGTGCGACACCCCTGACGAAGACAAATTCTTGTGTGATCTACATAATTCGATACACTTGCCAAATCTGTGTTGTTGGAAGAAACTATATACTTCAATGAAGAAGTATTTTGCATGTGACTTGGAAATCCATTACAACTCCCAGCAAGAAAACAAAGAAGATCAACAAACAAATCTCTAGGCAGGCTTTTCAACCAACCAAAGCATCGAATACAGGGAGAACACCAACCAGAAGATATTTGTTCTTTTTTTTTCCCCTGTCTAAGTTTCTGTTGCATAACAGAGTTTTTTTTTGGTTCAAAGCTCACGTCACATAAAACTAGTCTCTCTTCTTTCATTTGGGCCTCAATCGCATCTCTAAGTTTTCTTAGATGTCCATGACCAGGAACATTAGAATGAAGGCACCCTAAAGCCCAACTCTTTGATGATAGAGAGAAATAACAATAAGTATTTAAAAGCAACGCTGGAGGATGATAGTATGATCTTCCGTAGATTTTGGGTTAATTCTTTTTAATGATAGATGTTCTCGATATTTTTGCTTATTAATGCCAATATTTTCGAATATGTATGATGAATAGTGACTAATACCATGTATTAACATTCTCATATCCGAGCAGATTGTCAAATCTGACATCTAACATATGCAAAATATTAAAGAGGGACATGACGTCAAGGCCTCCGTGGGTGACACGTTTGTGGATGACAGCGAGCTAGTACAGTACTGCACTATTACTATGATGAAGCCTTTAAAAAACTAAAAGAGCCAATTTTTTTTTTTTTTTTTTTGCAAATTCAAAATGCAGACAAAAGAAATTACCAGATCCCATAATATTCGTCTGTCTATTCATTTTAATGGGAGATTTCCTTGAGATTTCCACTTATTAAAGGAAATATTTTCGAAACTGTTTTGTCAATTGTGACTTTTGAAAGAATAATTAATGTATATTGGGAAGGGTAGAAGGTAGCGGGGATGGAGGGGAGCAAAAAATGCTTTTAAACTTTTCTGATCTCGCAAAGGCATCAACCCACCAAACTTTGAAAACTCGACTAAGTACGGAAATGTAGGTCAGATAGACAAACTCATCGCAGGCAGAGGCACAGTTGCGAGTTTGAGGAGTGCGGGGTCGAATTGTAGAGCACAAAAGTTCTGGGTGAAATTTCTATACACCGAACATGAGCTACCATAGTTCGATAGCACCTATCTGCGAAGCCACGCCCATAAAATTGGCTAAGTATGCAACCAAACGATGGTCGGTCGGTAACGATTTGTCAATTCCCCACATCGGGAACCCACAAGCATAGAAATGTGAGAAAGTATAGAAGCAGAAACACAGTTTACAAGAGGAAAAAAAAGGGAGAGAAAAACTATATCGCTCACACAACAAAACTTACTCTCATAACTATGAAACCACAGTAAGACATAAACCATGGAAAAAACATCACTAGCTATGAAATATAGTTTGAGGTCGAAAAACTCTGGTTGAAGGCGGAACATAAGCAATTTACATCAACTGCAAATTTTTGTATGTTATTTTATCTTAATTGTATTTTATGGGGAGTCAACTGCAAAACAATGTAACAACAAATCCAACTGTGGATGCAACACCCCAACATTGCAAACCTTAGGCAAACAAGAGAAAGCAGCAAATAACAACCCAATTAAGAAGCACCAAAAGGCCCAATTGCAGCCGCAGGACCCGAACCCTCCAAAGTCGAATCAAACAACAATAAAAAGCATCTAGCAAATAAAGAAGCAAGCAAAAACTAGCCCACTAGGAATGATGCATTTCCAATCGTGGTTGTAGAACCCCAAACGTGCAAACCGCAACAAGACGAACATATGCAATTTACATCGACTGCGAATTTTTGTATGTTATTTTATCTTAATAGTATTTTATGGGCAGTCAACTGCAAAACAATGTAACAATAGATCCAACTGCGGATGCAACACCCCAACATTGCAAACCTTAGGAAAAAAAGAGCAAGCAACAAACAAGAAACCAGTTAAGAACCACCAAAAGGCCCAACTGCAGCCGCAGGACCCGAACCCTGCAAAGTCAAATCAAACAACAATAAACAACATCCAACGAACAAAGAAGCAATCAACAACTAGTCCACTAGGAATGATGCAGTTCCAATCGCGGTTGCATAACCCCAAACATGCAAACTGCAACAAGACGAACAGGAAAACAAGAACAACAACAACAAGCAAATAAGAAATCAGTGGAGATGCAAGAAGCAAGCATGGACCAATGAAGCAAAATATTTCCAAATTGACTGCAGAGAACATTGCATATAAAATTAAAAAAACAGAAGAAATTGTATTGTAACAGGCCTGCTAAGTAAACATTCAACGCTGCCAAGCCTGTTAGGTAAACATTTAAGTCTGTCAGAAATGCTCTGTAAACATTTAAGAAAAAATGCATTGTGGCAGGTCTCTAACGTACCAAAACAAATTTATTCTAATTTATGTAACAATAGTTCGAACAATAGAGAATGTATTCAAAAGACAAGCTTTGGATATGATAGCATATCAAACATTGACATAAATTTAGCTAGCATAAAATGCTAAGCCAAACATTCGAACTAATGCTAGCATTAATCCACCTTCCAACAATGCATAAGAAAATATATGATTCAAAAAGAGCATATATGATCAAATACTTTGGATATGCCAACATATATAACATTGGGAATAGCGAAGTCGACAATAAGACCTCCAATCCGTTGTCCAATCAGATCATGACATATATGGTACTTTTTATTATATAAAAAACGATGATTTAAGTTCCCTGGTTCCAACAATAGATAATATGTAAATATTTCTGGTCAAAGGACAAAGTAATACGAGGTCAACGAATTATCGATCGCTATAGTCCCTTTATGCCTACAACAGGGACTAACAATGTACATAAATTATTCACAATACAAATATAAATAAGTTTCACTTTGATCAAGCTTAAATCAAACTTTCTATTCTGAGAAAAGTTTGAATGTGAAGCAAAAAAAATATAATGATCAATGATGATAAAAGCTTTAATCAGAGAAGATGTTGAAAAACATGTTTTAGAAAAGCTAAAAATGGCTCTGATGCACATTTGTGAGAATTTGTGTTTTACCTTATGTTAATAAACAAACAATTGTTACTTCGATCGCAGAGAGGATTTAAATTTTACTACTCCATCGGTTGGAATATAAACTTTCCATCAAAACTCTATTTAGACTTAGAATGAAGTCAAAAGTTTGGTTCTAATAATATATAATTTTCGTTTCGTTTGAAAGGACTTTGTGTTACTAAGTTGCTTATGTGCCTTTTCGAGTGAAAGGAGGATTTGGACATGAAACAACGATGGTTGGCAGGGCTGAGCTTTGGATATGGACTAGAGAGCTGAGATGGAAGCATGGGGATCTGGATGCTTAGGTGTCGAGGGAGTATTGCAGATTGGATCCACTTCGTATGGACAGCGGGTCTGGCTGGGGGTAGGTGTAGGGGGTAGACTAGGGTTTTTGATTGCATGGGATGATCTGTATTCCACTCGGGTTTATGGAGGTAGGTGTGACGATCCCCGAGGGTGGAATGAAAGAAGATCTGTGGTGGAGCCAGGGAGGGTTGTTCAGATCGGATGATGATTATAAAGTTGATCTTAGAAAGTATAGGGCCTCGTTAATACCAGATGATGTGAGGGATTTTAAAGGTGGGGATGAGATGGAGGTAAGTGCGATGCTTGGGACAGATGGCGTCTGTCTACATGGGGATAAAGCTAAAGAGGTGGTGGAGGTCGTAAATGACCTTTTCGCTTGGGAAGAGAAAAAGGGTGGGAAAGCGTGCATAGTAAAGACCTCAACATTCTCTTTTGTGGGGGCTCTGGCAGAAGTGCCATTTGGTAAGGAAGGTGAGTCAACTCCGCTTTCTTTCGTCTCTGAGAAGGGTAAGGAGAATGAGCTAGCAGGTATTGGTGTTGAAAGGAGATGGGGTGAGAGGCCTGGTGTTACTAGTGGAGGGACTGAAGGGAAGGGGATAAGGGGATACATAGTTGGATGGAACGTGGTGGGAGGCAACAACAAAGTGGCGGTGACAATGTCGGGAGCAAAGACTTCTGAGTTAGTAGGCTCAAATACAGTGGCGCAAAACTGCAAGGAGAAGGTCGGAGTGCGAGATGGACCCAAAGCATGGAGGGTAAAAAAGATAAAACCCACGCTAACTCTCGGTCGGGATATAGGTTTGATGGAAGTGGAAGCTTTCTCTGCTAGAGGGTTGGTTGGAAGATTTGGCTATCGAGCGATGGCTACTTGAGACATAAATGCTTGGGTAGTTGAGAAATGGGGTCCTGTGGTTGGTTATCCACCGAAGGTATATTTGTTGACCAGAGGTTGGTTTTGTTTTTTTTTCAAAACTGCGACAGATGCAGAGTTGGTTTTAAACGCGGTTTGGATGGTGAACCAAGGCAGTTTAATGATTAAGCGCTGGCACTGTGCTTTCAACCTCGACAAGGAGCGCTTTCCTTTTAGGCACTTGTGGGTGCTGTTACAAGAAACAGATGTTCCTAGATTCTGAAAAAATGGATGTTCTGCTAATACAAGAAACTATGGTTTGCGTAGATAAAGCAAAAGAACTATTTGTGAAGCTCCTTCCTAATTGGTATTTTTGTGGAGTGGATTCTATAGGACTCTATGGTGGTATGCTAACTGTCTGGAACCCAAGAAAGGCCGACTGTAATGCTTTCTTGACTCCTGTAGGGATATTGCTGGATGGAGTTGTGAAATATATACATAAAGGTTTGAAAGTGATAAATTGTTATTGTCCTTATGCTAAAAGAGAGGTGTTTTGGGAAAACATTAAAAGGGTTGGGATTCTTAAAGAAAAAAATCTGATAATTGGAGGAGACCTAAATCTTACTACCTCATGTAGAGAATTTTGGGGAGCCCATGTTAGAACTGATCCTTCACAACTCTATTTTAATCAGATGTTTCAAGTCGAGGGATTGGTGGATGTTGAGCCTCTAAAAGTGCTCCCTACTTGGCATAATGGAAAAAAATGACATAATTATATTGCTAAGAGATTGGATCACTTTTTGATCTCTGAGGATCTAGCACTATCAGGGTTAAGATACAAAACTTGGGTTTGTAATACAAAAATCTCGGATCACATGTCGATTATTCTGCATTTGGAAAAAGACACATGACATATTGGCTATCCTTTTAAATTTAATTCAGTTTGGATTGATGAAACCGATTTTGTAAATCTAGTGAGAACAAGTTGGAAAGGCCTGTTGGGAAATGAGACTTTAATTCCTATGGATGCACTGGTAAAAAAGTTAAAGGTACTTAAGTCTTTGGTAATAAAATGGGAAAGAAAGAAAAAACTGGCAGCAAAGGAAAAACTGGCAAAGATTGAAAGGGATTTGGATACTTTGCACACAAATCATCCAGAGGGTTTTGAGAAGGAGGACGACATTGCAATAGTACTAGAAAAAGAACAAAGGAAATTGATACTTTTGAGACAGGAAGAAGAGACATGGAGGCATAAGAGTAGGTTAAATTGGTTGGCCTCTGGAGATAAAAATACTAAGTTTTTCCATGCATATGCCAACTACAAAAAACTTATTAATACTATTTGGGATATCACAAAGGAAGATGGTACTGTGATTAATTTTAATCATGAACTACACAAGGAAGCTATTGGTTTATTTCGAAATACTTTCAAGACACAAGAAAATCTTTATATTACTGATCGGTTAGCAGTCTTAAGAAATTACCCTAGAATGTTCTCTCAGGAAGAAGGACACAGAGTGGCTAATCCTGTAACTTTGGCATAAATTGTGTCCACACTTAAAGGGTTTAGTGCCTCAAAAAAGCCTTGGGCCGGATGGCTGGACTGTAGAATTTTTCCTGGCCTTCTCTGATCTTGTAGGAAATGATATTTTGGAGATGGTTGAAGAGACCAGGAGAAAAGGTAGGGTTAGTAGGGCTCTGAATGCGACTTTTCTTTCTCTCATACCAAAGAGTGTGAAACCAGATTCTTTTGGGGGGTTTAGACCTATTGCTTTATGCAACTTGGTGTATAATATCATCACTAAGATTATTGCTGCTAGAATTAAATCCTGTCTGTCATTTGGAATCTCTAAGGAACAATTTGGCTTCCTTGAGGGAAGACAAAATACTGATGCTATAGGTATAGTACAAGAAGTTTTACATAGTATGGCTATAAGACCTATTTAGGCATAGGTACCCCTGGTTTTAGGGTTCACCGGTATAACGTCTAGACATAGACCTAGGTGATAGGGGGTATGTTGTATTCCTGATACTCGGTTTATAAACTTTGAGGGTGGGTAGGTGTTTATCCCAAGTCAAATTTAAAGGGGGGAATGTTTGGTTAATCTTGACTCGGTCATAGAGTCGTTGATTCAGTGATTGTTGGGTTTGCTGTTAGTGGTTTACGGGCCCATGGTATTGGGTAACCCATGATAGTTGATGTGAGTCTTTGCATGGTTATGCATGTCCATGCATGTATTCTCATGGCTATCTCCACTCCACATATGTGTTTTCAAGGCTATCTTGAGGCGATGCATATCTTTGCATTGTAATCTAATTCTGGTAAAATAATTAGGGTTGTAATTGATGAAGCCTATTTAATGGATTAAGATACTCCATTGTGAGTAGCCTCAGTTGGCTGATTTGGATTGGCTTGATTGGTTTGACCTCGCTTGGTCGGTTTGGCCAAGGTTAATTTATATCTATTAGGTGTTGGTTTTGTCGATTAAGGGTTTCCAGGTTAAATCTCCCGTGTCTATTTATGTGCATGCTTTCATGTTGTGCTATCTCTCTCAATTTGTTAACAATCAAAAAGTGACAAACAAAGCTTGATTCAATTAAGTAGGTTCCAAGGTAATTAAGTATGTTATTGAGGTCATCATGAAGAGATAGAGAAATCCTTGATCCAATCAAGGGGGCTTACACACACACACACACATTTTTCACATATGCGATGCATATATAACCATGTGAATTATTATTTTTTCTATAAGGCTTAACATTGTCCATGTATGTAATGTTTTTTAAAACATAGGCATGGGAATAATGATGAAGGAAGATGACTTACAATGATAAGTCATAGTGTCAAATCCTCGCACATGCAATAAAGGTAGAGGATGAGGCAAACCACACAAGGCCTTTTTGACCCACTTTAACCAAGCTATCCAGACTAGGCAAGGTTGGTTTAAGATGCCTTTGAAAATCAATCCTGAATGTACATGGTGGCCATAAATGACTGTATAATTCAATACCTCTCATATTAGAGAAGACAATCCATTTTCTTTATTGAATTCATGTTGTATATGAAGCCATTAAACTCAAAGAACATATAATCCATTGCTCTATGCCCACCAAATTTTGAACCAAGTCATAAGATAACCCGATCTTTCAAAAACTACAAAACAACAAATAATAGATAGAGACCTTAATGTTTAATAACCAATAGCTAAAATATTGTACAAAGAGCAAAGATGATTTAACATTATCTTCAGAGTATCGAGTTAATTACATTACTATCGTAGACCTATCTTAACCTCGATGCTTAAAATCTCTAGGGTTAAGATGGATCTATGCTAGTTTATTTTATTATTATATATATGTTTTTTTCCATTATAACAATTAATAATTGTTTTTTCTCCTTTATATTATGGACTTCAACATTTTTTCTTATTTCAACTTACAAGCATTATCCACATTACACATCTCATCCATATCACATTGTAGAGTGTACCTTACTTTTCTTATGTAATCACAAACTCACATCATAATTTTACAAGCCCTAGAGACACTAATGTAATGGGATTATAAATATTTTTAGTTTATAAAATAAGTGATATTGTTTTTAAAGTTAAATTTTACTATATAATATAAAAGAGTTGAGGGAGATTTTAATGATTCTAATAAATGTTATTTAGTTATGATACATAAATTTTCATATAAAGGCCAATACTAGTGATTGCTAGTGATTGCAATTTGATGTTTGGTTAAGGATTAATATCCATGAGTAAAAAGTCTCGCATTTGAATCTTTTGTATTTTATTAAATATCTTGTTTTGTTAACAAAAATTGTATTAAATTAACACTATTTCATTTTCTAAGAGAGTTTTGAGAATGATACATCTAGATATTATCTTGCAAAGAATGAACTTCCTTTCACTTAGGTCATGTCTCAAATATGTCAAAATCGTGTATGACTTGTACATGGTTTCATTCCTTTTATACTATAGTTCATAACATAACCTCTTTGGATTTTCCTAGTAAACAACACACCACTTCTGAGTGCAATGCTTATTGCACTTTCAAAGTAGTATTACATGAATGATTTTCTTGAACATATTTTCCTAATCAAAATACCTAACACAATATTAAGATCTCTTTGTGCACTATATACTTCAACATTCACTCACAACTAGCACATATAGTGTTGTGTTAGGTTCAATAGTCAACATGTAATCCATGTGATGTCGAGTTGTGGTCAAATCAAGGGGTCATGAGACCAATCAAGGTGTGTCAAAGTAATCAAGAATGTGATCGAGGTTGTCACAAAGTGTAAAGAAATGCTTGATTTAGTTGAGGGGGTGTCAAATGCAATTGAGAACACTACCAAGGTCATCATGAAGATCCAATCGAAGGGGATTGCATAAATACACATTGCGCATATGCATATTTTACATAGACACAAAGTATATTGAACCACATCAATGTGCATCCAACCAAGTGGGTGATTCTTTCATGTAAGACTTAACATTTGTTAGGTACATAGTATTTTGAAAATATACATATGAGCATTATGATAGACAAAAATGACTTGTAATAAAGGATGATACTATTTAACCTTAACCTTAAGACATGAAATAAAGATAAGAGATAAATCCAACTAAATAAATAAATCATTGAATAATTAGAAATTTTGAATATTTCAATATTTTATACACAATTTATCTCAAAAGCTTAGCAACAAATTAAACCATTTTTCAAACTCTACCCACATATAATCCATGGCTTAAAAAACTACTACAATTACTACATTGAAAAATTACTCCAAATACTACATATAAATTGAAAAATTACTCCAAATACTACATACAAAAATTAATGGTTGATAATCAATAAACGAAAATATCGTACAAACAGCGAAGAAGATTGAACATTATCTCGAGGCTATTGGATGCTGACGTGTTTATAGGTGAATGGCCCGTGAGCAATTGCTTTGTGTGGGTCCTTATCATTTGGATAACATCCTTTGTTCTTGAGGATGGAAGCTCAACTCCAAGCGGCATACGGATTTTTTTGCTCACCATGGCTTCTACAGCAGCAATGGCTTCCGCTACACTGCTATCGCTGCCCACCGCTTCCAATTCCTCCATTTCCGCCTCTCGGAGTGCCGTGTTTGTGAGGATACAGAGCACCTCTCCACTGAAGCCCTCCATTGCTGCCAGGCCTTCCCTCAGGATTCGGGCTTCCACAGAGGGATCCTCTCCTCCTGCAGCCCCGGCCAAGGGAGAAAAAGGAGAAGCCCCAGCCGCAGCCCCAAAGCCTCCTCCCATAGGACCGAAGCGCGGGACCAAGGTAATAATGATTTACAAGCTCTGAATAAGATATCCTGGTTCTATTCCTGCCTGGGTTTTGTATATTCGTGTTTCGTCGATTTGTGGGTGCAGGTCAAGATCTTGAGACGGGAGTCGTACTGGTATAATGGCTTAGGCTCCGTGGTCGCAGTTGATCAGGTTTTATCTTAAAACCCATTTAAATCTCATTCTGTTAATTTTAAATGTATGATATATTCCCCATACATATATATATATATATATATATATATATATATATATAATTCTTCTCCTTTTTTCTCTTTATAAATATATGTGGTTACAGTGAGAAATCGGCTACGTTTATTTATCTTTTAAATTATGTCCTCAAAAATTTAAACAGCTAATCCTATTTCTCTTTATATATATATATACATGATTTGATGCATATAATAATAATAATAATCTATTTTTAAGGTTACAATCAAGTTAGACATTAAATTAGTGTATAAGACTTTCTTCGTCCATGTGATTGATAAAGTCTACATAAGTATACATACCATACCCTCTCTATCTTCTCTGGATTTGAACTTGTGACCTTTTAAAAGAAAACACATATTCTTAATTATTAAACCCACTCTATATATTAAGATAATCTACACTATATGCTCTTATTATATATATATATAAATATATTATAAATCATTATTAGATAAAAATGTTGTATGAATTTTTTTTGGAAAAATAACATCCATTTTTCATTTTTAAATCGAAGTTTAGGATCAAATTAATATGGTACCAAAAATAATTGAATTAAAAGTTGATTGTGATTTACAAAATTCTTCCTGTAATAATACTACTTGCAAATTGTTTAATAATTTTATATATTAATTTATTGGTAATGGTATTGTTTAATGCTTATGAAAGATTCGAATACCCATTTAATATGGATTCGTAAGGATTGCAGTTACTGTTTTTTCCAACTAAAGTGGGTTTTAATGCAAAACCCTTGTTTTTTTCAAACATATGCATGCAGTTGCAATTTGCTTTCTGTATCATATATATTTCTTTTGCTTTCATTAAAACTATATTCTGCCCAAAGTTGATAAGTTGATGGACAAAGAGAGGCGAAAACCAATTTTATTGGACTTTATAAAGTTCCAATCGGCTACCAAGTCTCATTCTGCACTTTGAAGAATTCAGTTTGAGCCCAATTTGAGCCTAACTCTTTCAATTTGATTGGATACTTAGTGACACTGAAGATTTTGTCTTGCAAGAATGAGTCATTTTCATTTTCAATTGACTATTAAGTTTTATTATGTTTTTGTTTTTTTTTTGAAAAATTCAATTTGAGCTGAATCTTACAATTTGGTTCGACATCTTGCAAGTATGACTCAGTTTCAATTGAGTATCAAATCTCATTATGTTTTTTTTTCAGAATTCAATTTTAGCTGAATCTTCTAATTTGGTTTTACATCTTCCAATTATGACTTAGACTCAATTGAGTATCAAGATTGGTTATATGTTTTTCCAAGTTTCACTACATTTAAAAAAAATTCAATTTTAGTTGAATCTTCCAATTTGGTGGGATATCTTGTGATTTGTGATGGATTTGTTTAATTGTTTTACTTTTTAGAATTATTTTGTTTATATTAATTAATTTAAATCGTAGATTAATTGATTTTGATGATAATTCAAAAAGTAAAATTATATATATATATATATATATATATATATATATATATATATATATATATATATATAACGAAGGTAACGATGATTAATGTTCACTAAGACTGAGTTGGTCTATAAGACCTTAAGAGGATAAGTGATTACTTGAGCTTCTTTAGAATTTTGTTTCTGTGCTTGAAAAGCATTAATATAAGTTTTCCAAGATCACCATACTTTTGTTAGGTTAGGAAGGTTGGTAGTGTGACAAATATTTTGAAAATGAGATCTAATATGGGTATAGGCTGGACAATCTAAGAGAAAGTGTTTTTCATCTTCAACCTTCTTAGTGTCACAAAGGTGACACACTCTTTCATCCCATGGCTTTTTAGGAATTGACCAATCCCTAGTTTCACTATGGAGCTCGTGAGAATTTGTTTTTATCTTAGCAATGCTTATTTTTTTCTTTACACTTGACAAAACACATAGATAATTTTGATCTTCTAGATTAGGGTTGATTACATCCTTATAATACCTTATTTTGAGGTTTTGTAGGATTTGTTTCAACAATTTTATTCATAATGAATTCAACATGTCATTAAAGGGAATAGAATTTGGATGAGAAGAATAACACTCCATTCCACAATCACATAAACTAAACCTAATTGACACACACATAAAACTAGAATATTATTTGAAAAAAAATTATAAATATTGTAAAATTAATATATAATTTTTGTTAAATTTTGATAAATATAATTATTACAATATTGATAAATATAAGTAAGTATAATTACATTTTTTAATAAATTCAATGTAATGACAATATTTTTTAATAATATAAAATATGTATATAAATATAGAAATTTAATAGTAGTTTTAAATTGAATAATGATTGTCACCCCTTTAATATAAAATTTAAATGATAATTAATTTAAATAACAGGTATAATAAAATACATGATAATTTAAATAACAATTATGATAAAAATTGTATTAGTTTTTAAACATTAAATGTAATATAAATTTATTTTAATATAATTAAAAAGAAATTTAAAATTTTTATATATTTTTAATCAAAATCAATATTTTTTTTTTATGAAATAATCTCTACAATATTATAAACTTCTCTTTTTGGATTTTTTTTTTGGTTTAATCTATTGACAATGATTATGATGATTTAAAGGATAACCATAACATACATATTCTGCTATAAGTTATTACTACTATACTAGTTTCTTTACAATATATTTCCCATTTCTTATTTTCATTATTATTTTTTTGTTCAGGATCCTGCATCGCGATACCCTGTGGTTGTTAGATTCGACAAAGTAAATTATGCAAATGTCTCAACAAACAACTATTCACTTGATGAAATTCTGGAAGTTAAGTAGATGGATGAATTTTCAACTATGCAGAGTGTTTGATGTTCAAGCTGGTCTAAATCAAGTACAAGTTCTTATATTCATGATTATAGAGATGAAGTCTTTGTATTATACTTTGGAATTTCTATAACCATGTGAATTTGCAAAACTATGTGCTAGGCTTTTTTCAATAAGAAAGAATGCTTGTATTGTATTGTTAAATTTCATTCATGATATATAATTATAGATAAGTTTAAAATTATTTGTTATGTTTATGATGTTTATGAAAATAAAGAATGTTATTAGATGTTTAAATTTTGTTTTAGATTGATTATCCAATTTGTAATCTTTTTTAAGTAAAAAAAATAATAATAATAAGAGATTAATTAATAAAGTAAAAATGATTAATTAGGTTTTGTGTTATTGAGAATTACTTATAGTTTATTGGTAAAAAAATTGTTAATACTCATAATAAAAATATTGTTAATACTTAATAAAGGTATAAAGCTCAAATCCCTCTCCATGTTAAAGTGAGTTTTATATCACATTGGTTTAACACTAGTTTATAGCTCCCCAACAATTCAATCACAATCAAAATTTACTACAAAGAGAAGTGTAAATTTTAAAAGACAGGCTGACTTTTTTAAATGAGAAGGGACATTGGGATGATCTTTTTTAAAAAAGAGGTGTAAATATTAAGGATTGGTCTTTTTGAATTTAAATGTTTTAATGCTTTTCTTTAATATTATTAGTAAGTATTTTAAGCAATGAACTACACAATTTTAGGTTCTTTTCAATTAATTTTTACTTAGTCCATTTGCAATCCCTTAATAAAGTATTCTCATAAAATTTTTCATTTTCTAATATGCACTTAAACACATTATGGAAGGGTAGAAACATTATACTCCACAAAAAGAATTCCATGAAAACACCTATAACAACAATAACAATTTGAAATCCAAGATTTAATTTAGAGTAAAAATGGATTTGGTGGAAGCATGCTAGAGAATATTGTGCCATACTACTTGTCCATATGGGCTTTTTTTTAGAATGGTGAGCAATTAAATAAATGAAACTTAATTGCATAATTTGTGTCATAATAATTATTTTTTAATAATTTATTTGGGTGAAAATACTATTCAAAACCGTTTATTTGGGTGAAAATACTATTCAAAACCGTGAGATATAGTTAACTTGAAAACCTATATTGAGCAATATATTCAATTGAGTGTACACTCTCATATTTTATTAGTTGTGATAGGAAGATGAAATACAAATTCAATAACAATGATCAAATTGCTCAAATTTCAAAGTGCTTCTGTATTCAATATGTACATTTGTTGGAAACTTGATTTTTTTTAGAATGGGATAACTCACCATCATAAAATCAAATTGCATCTAAGGATAAATTCATCATTATGTTAAAATCATTTCATCATTATGTTAAAATCATTAATTGATAAGTTCTTGAAAGAAGATTAAAGCTTCATGAGAAAGAACATCCATGTTAACTCTTCTTAAAACTATAACAAGTCCCCTTAATTTGAATTGTTCAAGGATTCATTTTTTTGTTATGGACCTAACTCTTATTCATATCACTCTATCCATTATTTCCTATTATCACATTTTCTTCCCTCTTCTCTTATTCTTCAATTTAGGGTTTCCTCATTAGAATTAGTAAGACCACCTAAAGTTCCCTCTCTAAGATAGAGGTCACTCTTTATATAGACATGCCATCATATAGGGTTAATACGGGACAACATAACTCTACTTATTATCCTATATAGATGGTATTGAGACTTATTAATGATCTTCTTGAATTGTATATTGCTCTATTGCAATTGAAAAATTCCTTCCATAAAGTTGCATATTAATATTTGTATTGAATTATTTACATAATATTGGATTCACAATATGAAATTCATGTCTACATCATTTTAAGTAATTTGAATCATAACAAGGGTTTTCAAATTTTCATCTTCAAGCCATACCTTTCACTCCTAGAACTATGAATTTCTGTGAGAAGATTTAAAGAAAGTGTAACTTGATTTTCTAGAGAGGATACTGTTGAAAAATCTCAATCCCCAACACCTAGATAAATTATTACCTTGTGTTTTTCCTTGTTGATAATTAAATTATAGCACACAAAATAAAATATATTGTTTGGAAATAAAAACAACGAAAGAAATTAGAAACCAAACTTCACAAAAGACACATGTATTTTTCCCTTCAAATAATCTTTTCACGGAATAATGATTTCAAGCTTACAAGGGTTCCCTTACTGGGAAAATGGTCCACTGAGGAAAAATAAAAATACAACAAACTTGACAACTCAAGCCATGAAGAAACCCTCTATTGCACTGTCCCTAGATGGTCATGTATGATTTGTATGCATCATGTCCTGCCTGTGCAGTGCATACATACATGCGTGTGTTGTCTTTCCTATGTGTATGTACGTGCCATGTACGACATATACAACGTGTACATACACACCCTGTACGACATGTACACATGTGCTTAGTACTACCTATACAATGCATGCAACTTCTTGATGTGCATCCTGCTGCTGTATAGCCGCTCTGCCTAACCTCCAACCTACTGTTGCCCTACCTAAATATATGTCCTTCGATTTTTGGTTGTTGGGTTTTCTCCTCTTGCTGCACTACTTACACTTTCCTCCTTTGGACTTGATCTTTAGATGAAATTCTTTCTTCACCCTTACTGAGATCCCCTTGAGTCACAGTCCTTCATGACTCAAGCATTTGAGAAAAAGTCTTTCTTTGCTCTTGTCCTTGATCCCCTTGTGTCACATTCCTTTGTGACTCAAAGCACTTGAGAAAAAGTCCTTCTTTGCTCTTCAAAATGGATATATTTCTCCTTCACCTAGCCTTGCTTTTATAATATTTAGTTATGACCGAATCAAACAACCCTAATCTCCAAAGTTATTGATAGTAGAGATTAGATCTCACCTCACTTGAGATCAATGGCTATGATTCATTTAATTCACTAATGCTATTAACCTTAACATTTCTTTAAGTTAAACTCATTTTAATTATAAAGAGCACTTTACTTTAATAAGTCCTTGAATTAAAGTAAATTACTAAGGTAGAAGGATTTGGATGACTTCCACATGTCTAGACACTTAGACTTGTGCAAAAGACCCTGTCCAATGCTACAAACATCGACACTCCCTCTTAGCGAGGAAGGTACTTTTGGAAGAGCCACTTGGAACTGGCTGCCCCTTCGATCTTGACACAATGTCCCACACATCATCCTACACTATGGCATCCCACCAAACTTGCTGGTCTATTGCATCCTGAACACTGGAAGACTTGGAATCAATGATGCTACTCATTATTTCCATAAAGTGGAAAATTCCTTGGAGGTTTACTCTCTATGAAAATGATCCTAGGGGCCTCAATATGCTCCTGAGAATCCCTCAATTTCTGCATGAACCATCTAGGTTTTCTAACTGAAGGGGGATAACTCCTCCTCCCCACCTGAAGGTTGACTCTCTAAACGAGAATCGTCTGAATGTTGTTCTCCCTTTAGAGCCTCCTTCTCCTCGTCCTCTTCCAGTGACCTCAGTTTACACACATTTGAAAGTATAAGATCCAAGATCCCCTTAGACCTACTCTCGCTACTTGGAAAAGAAGCCTTGGAATTCTTGCAAAGTGCACATCCTCTGCACATGCTCTATTGCTCAACACTGAAATATGGGAGACCAGTGACAATATCCCTTAGAATTGGCAACGCCCTATAGTGCAGATGTCCCATTTTCTATGCCGTAACTCACACAAGTTGTCACTGTCATGTACCAAGGTATGGACATGATTTCCCTTAAACCTGTATAAATTCCCCCCTCTAACCCCAATTCTCACTACTGTGTTAGGGATATCTCCCTCTAGATGTATGAGTACTTTCCCTTTCTTTAACATGATGGAAAAACACTTGTCCTCCATAATTGAGACATAGAGCAAATTATTCTTCAGTCCTGATACATATAGCACATCCTAGGCCTCAAATGAACCTATTGATTCAAGCTGGAATAAGATAGTTCCTTCACCCTTCATTGCATACTTGGCATAATCACCAAGCTCCACATGGGCCCCTGATTCCTTCCCTGTTAGACTACTGAATAACTCCCATGCTTATGTCATATTTTCTACCCATTGAAGAATGAAAAACACATCCAAAAGTTGTGGCCCAATGCCTCTACCCTTGCTGTACGACCCTGTACCAGTGACTTGTACAAGCTATACGTGATCAACACAGCTTGTACAATGTGTATGCATGCATCTGTGCTTTCTGCACAATGCATATGTACACACTCCTGAATATCTTTTTGATGCGTATGTATGCACCTTGGATTCCTGTCTAGTGCGTATGTACATGCCCTGGACGACTTGTACAACACATATGTATGTGCCATGGAATACTTGTCCGATGCGTATGTATATGCCATGAGCTATCTGCTCGATGCGTATGACGCTACTCCCAGATCAAATATGCCCAAATATTTCATTGTTACCAGATCTGTCTGCAACTACCCACTTGCTTCTCTTCTCTTTTGGACTGAACTAATCTCCGGATGAAAGTCCTTCTTCCCCTCACTGAGATCTCCTTGAGAAAAAGTCCTTATTTTCTATCTCTATGAGTCAGTGACTCCAAATAGATGTTGACCCTTAAGTTAATCTCTAGATGAAATTCCTTCTTCACCCTTATTGAGATCTCCTTGAGTCACAATCCTTCTTTTCTCAAGTACTCAATGTCTTTCTCGTGTATTTGAAAATTTGTCTCCCTCTCAAAGTGCAAGATATGATACCATGTGGAACTGATCATGCTCTAATACCATGTTGAAAAATCTCAATTCCCAATTCCTAGATAAATTACTACCTCGTGTTTTTCATTGTTGATAATTAAATCACAACACATATAATAAAATGTATTGGTTGGAAATAAAAATAACGGAAGCAATGAGAAACCAAATTTGACACAACACACATAAATTTTTTCTTTCAAATCATCATTTCATTAAATAATGATTCCAAGCTTACAAGGGCTTCCTTACTGACAAAATGGCCCATTGAGGAAAAATGCAAATACAACAAACCTTACAACTTAGGCCCTGAAGAAATCCTCTCCTGCATTGTCCCTGGTCGGTCCTATATGATCGATATGTGCCCTATCCCACATGTGCAGTGTGTACCTACATTCCTATGATGTCTTGCGTGCATGTACGCAGCCACTATGACGCGTACATACGCTCCCTGTACAACTTGAACAATGCATACACACGTTCCCAATACTACTTTTACAACGCGTACAACTTCCTGTTGTGCACCCTACTGCTGTATAACCACTTTGCTTGACCTGCAACCTATTGCTGGACTACCCATAAATCTATCCTTCGATTTTTGGTTACTGGGTTTTCTCCTCTTGCTACACTACTTGCACTTTCCTACTTTGGAATTGATATCTATACGAAAGTTCTTCTTCACCCTTTCTGAAATCCCCTTGCGTCACAGTTCTTCGTGACTCAAGCAATTGTGCAAAAGTCTTTATTTTCTCTTGTCCTTGGTCCCCTTGAGTCACAATCCTTCATGACTCAAGAATTTGAGAAAAAGTCCTTCTTTGCTCTTCAAAAGGAATATCTTTCTCCTTCACCTAGCCTTGCTTTTATAATATTGATTTATGATCGAATCAAACATAACCCTAATCTCCAAAGTGATTGAAGGTTGAGATTAGATCTCACCTCACTTGAGATCAATGTCTAGGATTCATTTAATTCACTAATGGTAATAACCTTAACATTTCATTAAATTAAACCCACTTTAATTATAAAAATAACTTTACTTTAATAATTCCTTTAATTAAAGTAAATTACTAAGGTAGAAGGCTTTGGATGACTTCCACATGTCTAGACACTTAAACCTATGTGGAAGTACATATCCAATGCTATAAACATCAATAGATACCCCTAGTAGTCTCTTTTTCAAATTTTAATGATTTGGGACAAATTTTTAAAATATATGCTTGGTGTAAGTTAGGGTTTATACATTGTCATTAAATATTACTAAAAATAGTAAGATGCCTTAAATTTTAACGATTTGGGACAAATTTCTAAAATATATGGTTGGTGTAAGTTAGGGTTTATACATAGTCATGAAATATTTCTAAAAATAGTAATATGCCTTAAATTGCCGATATTTTTTAGTATTATATCCAAAGTTAGTGCCGGATATTTCAACTAAACTAATACATCCAAGGGTGTTATAGGTAAAATGTTTGTATAATTTGACATAAAAATGAAAGAGTTACAATTTCTCTAAGTAAATGCTAGAAAATAAGGTTTTGGTAAATTGGCAATACCTTCTATTTGGAAGATCTAAATTGAGTGAGAGTGATGACATTATCGTCCATGGAGAATCCATTTTATACTATCATACATTTAATTTTCATAGAAATTGGAGCAAAAATTATAGAAATATTAATAGAACAATGTTGACCTATAAACCAATGCTAGAAGGGTCTAAAATAGCATGTCAACTCAAATTTGACATAAATATTGATTAGAGGTGCAATTGCATATATTCAAATGGTAATTTTAAAAATAGAGGATAGCATTTGTAAAATTTCATGCCATTTGAAGTTGGGGTTTTAGAGATATGAAGGATTAAGTTTTTAGACTCAATTCTAACCTAGAGAGATTGGTACATCCCTTGTAAGTTAACACCTTAAAAATCATAATTTTAATCTCTCTTTTAGTCTTTGGTTATATTTATATCTACCATAGAGGATACATTATCCAATACTTAACAAATGATGGCACAAGCACTAAAAGAAGATGCATCGCAAAAGAAACATAAGCCCAAGATAAAAATGATGCCTAACAAGAATTAAACACTCTATTGCAAATAAGTACAACAACACTATGAAAATGTGAGAAACAAACTCAATGTAGAGATGGGTGGGTTTAAAGCATAGATACCTCGGGTCACATATGTGTCAAAGACTATATATCTCAGGGTATGAGTACTTTGAATACAATTTTAGCTTCAATATCAAATTTCATATCACAATGCCAACTAAATCAATAGTAACATCCTACCAATTTATCAAATTCTTCTAACCCACATAAGGTGCCACACTATTACTTTGCAACAAAAGGGAATCACTTAGTAAAAGTGGACATATTTTTTTTTGACAACTATGATATCCTAACTTGAGTGAGCCAAATGGAACTACATTTCTTCTTGCATCAAACTATACTTGTAATGTACCTAGGGAGGATAATATGGGGTACCAAGGAGGTACCCAAGGGGATAATGAATGTAATGTGGCCATAGTCATGGAATAATCCCATTTGGTAGTTGATGGATTACAACCCAAGTGTCATTGTATACTACCACCATAGGAATAGATTGGTTAGAAGTCCATGAGGCATTCTTATATTGTAAGGGTCACAATGCTTTATTTGAAAAACGACATTAGACAAATTTTTTTAGCAAGGATTAAAAGATGAGTGTCTTTAAGATTTATTTTGATGATGCAATTAAAAAAAATTCTTTGGAATGGTTGCAACTTGTATGCTATGACATATATGAACAGGAAAGAGGCTATGGTGAACATAGTTCAAAATCACATATTATCAATTTTTTTTGTCATGTTTCAAGAAGAGTTACCTAGACTAACACGTAAGCGAGAGTTGGAGTTCATTATTGAACTCAAACCAAGAAATAATCCCATCTCAAAGGCTCTTTATCACATGACAACCAAAAAATTGCGAGAGTTGCATATGCAAATCCAAGAATTGTTGGATTTGGGATTTTATTGTCCTAATATATCATGAAGGAGAGCGCGATTGATCTTTGTAAAGAAGAAATATGGATCATGGAGGATTTGTATAGACCATCAATAGTTGAACAAAGAAACCATAAGAAATATGTATATGTTTCATAGGATTGATGATCTGTTTGGTCAAATGAAAGGGGAAACTATATTTTCAAAGATTTCTTTGAGATAAGGATATCATCAATTAAGAAGTAGGGAAGAGGACATCTCTAAGACAATGTTTAAGACACATTTAGGTCATTATGAGTATATAGTGGTGTGATTTGGGTTGATAAATGCACCAACTATGTTCATGAGTATGATGGATGGGGTGTTTCAACAATACCTCGATAAGTTCATGCAAGTATTTTTGGATGATATTTTGATATATTCAAAGACACCAAGGACGCATGAAAAGTATTTACCACTTGTAGAATTTTCATATAATAATGATTATTAGAGTTTGATTAAGATGACACCTTTCAAGTTTTTGTATGGTAAGCCCTGTAGAAATCCTCTTAGTTGGGATAGAATTGAAGACATAGTTCTAGTTGGACCTGAAATGATTCAAGAAATGGAAGAGAAAAAGAAAACGATATGGGAAAGATTGAAAGAAACTCAAAATATAAAAAAACGTTATGCTGATGTGCATCAAACAGGTAGAAGTTATAAAGAAGGAGACATAGTGTATTTGTGAGTTAGATAAAAAAACAAGTTCGATTAAATTTGGGAAGGGAGCCAAGTTTTTTCCATGGTATGTGTGGCCATATAAGATCATTGAAAGATTAGGACTAGTTTCTTACCATCTTGCATTACTATCATCTCTAGATTGTATCTATGAATCTTTTCATGTGTTTGCTTTGAGTCATTATATTTCAGATCCTTCTCATGTTATTGATTTGAGTGATTTGTAGATGTCAGATGTGTTATCACCTTGTTGAGATAGTTATCTCCTTGTTGATACTAAATAACTTAATTGGCCAATTAATTTCAAAACAAGTCTTTCCTTCATAGTTTTCACATATTCAAGGGTTCATTCATAGTTAGCTAGAGTTCCCTTAACTTTTCATATTTCCGAACCCTTCAAGAATATTTATAATATTTTCCTTTTCTTTGTTATTTGAACTTTTCTTTCATTCCAATTTACAAATTGGACCCTTCTTCACATGTTCGAGTTGTTGCTTTGGCCCGGTTTCAATATCGGGCTTGATTCCTCAATCAGGTCCCCTTGTCACTGTTCAAGTTGTTTATTGTCCTGATTTCAAGATCGGGCCCAATTCTTCAACTAAAACCCTTTCTCATTATTTGAGATATTTCCTTGCCTTGATTTGAATATTGGGCATGATTCCTCAACCAAGCCCCCTTCTCACTATTCAAACTACTACCTTGGCCAATTTCAAGATTGGGCTTGATTCCTTAATTGGGACTCTTTCTCACTGTTTGAAATGCAACCTCGGTCAATTTCAAGATAGGGATCAGTTCCTTTATCAACCCCCTACTCAATTTTTGAGTTATTCCTCGAGCTTGATTTCAAAGACCGAACCCAATTCCACAAATTCCCCCCCCATCATTGAAGTTTGAATGTGTTGAAGTGCATCTAGATTCAAAGACAAATGCAGGTCTATACTTCAAAGAAATAGGTGGCACTAGGAAGAAAAGACACCTAGAATGGAATCTCCATGTGGGATATGTAACCATTTTCAAGATGGAACTCACATTTGCGGCCCTAATTTCATGGGATTAAGGGAGAGTGGTGGCCCCAAAGTACGAGTTAACAAAAAAATTGGTTAACAACCCACGAGATTGAAGGATTAAGAGAGAATGGTGTCCCAAAGATGATTTTTGAGTTGGATACTGAGTATGCCTTTTCCCCAATGATGTAGAAGTAAGATAATTTTTTCTTTTACAAGGAATGTTTTTCATTCAAGAGTTTAACTTTTCAATGGCTAAAGATGGTGAAACAGAGACAAAGGCCATAAAAAATTGAGATATGCTTGGAGCATTGCGGTTTTGTAGTATCAAATGGATTTCTCCTTCTTCCAATTCTCATCTCCTTCATTGTCATTCTCATTGTAAGCATTCTCTAAGTACAAAACATTGTAGAGGGGAGCAAGACAGCTTGAAAAATGATTTTATAATCCTAACCCTTGGTGCATTTTTTTGCCTAATAGAATGGTTGTTTCAAATATGAGACTTCAATAGTCCCCAAAAATGGAACTACTATTTAATTAATGAAAAATTGGATTTATTATGAAATGATGTGTTAGTCTCTAATTTTGATTTTGATTAGTGAGAAACCCTAATCCTAAACCCTTCCTACCTGCACTTCATTGTCAGCTTTCATTTGATTTTAATCCTTGTTTTCAGCTTGTTATGATTTGCATTTTAGCTTTTTGAATAATTTTCTTTAACTTTGGATATTTAAGACATGGTTTTACAAGATGTGTCACTTCATATGCCTGCTTGAATTTTACAAATTCAAAACTCTTCTAGTCATTAATAGCGCTACTGGAATAAAATTATTCCCATAGCACAAATATGATCATGCCTTAATATGCGTCCGCCGCCCTGATTTCATTATGATTACACAGATCGTGGACTAAGAATTCACATGTGTCCCACGATAGCCCTTAAATCATTTTATAATTCAAACTATTACATGATCAAATTGTTCTGTACCTACAAAGGACTCATTTCAAATCATTCAATTCCAAAGATCATTATTTGAACCTGTCACTCATCATTCTGATTTTGCCGAATTATAAGCACATGTGTTTTCTCAGAAGAACTATTATATATTAACAATTGCAGGTTGCAAATTCAGAATCCGAGCAGTGCCAGTTCTAGCATCGTGTTTTTTTTTATGGCGCCTAAGAGAAGCGGGCAAGTGGTCAGATTAGAACCCGAGGGTGCTGAACTTCTCGAAGCTTATCCTTAGATGGATCAGAGGTTCGGAGATGCTGGTTGGTTCGAGTTCCTCACCATCTTCCAAGGTCATGATGAACAGGTCTCTATGGTGTTTGCACAGAACTTCGATGGTTTCGAAGTGGAGATTGGAAAATTGCTAATGCTGGTGACATAACAAGTAATTGCCAAAGCTTGCAGATTGGTGGTTGGAGGAGAACGATGGTGGAAGAAGGAGCATGTAGTCACAGATTTTTTCAATCAATTCTTACTTCCAGATAAGAAAAACCCGAATTGGAGAAAGGGATTTCCTCACAGCTGGATTAGACCAGAATGGCACACTTCTCTAATTGTTATCCATATGTATATCACCTACGAAGGTAGATTATCATTGATTTATATCTACCACATTAGGTTATTAATGCATCTAAATGGCGATTATCCTTTAAATCTGCCTTACTTTCTACTCAAAAGCTTGGAAAAGATGTCAAAAAGAGTGCAGTCACACCCCTCTAATGCAAAGAGTAGCCTGTTTCATCAGGTCTTAATTAAGAATCTAGTCGTGTCTGCTCTGAGAGAAATACAAAAACCCTGGAGTTGGCTCATGCAATCCTTGAATCCTGACCCACATTCCAACAAACAGAAGAGAGGAAAAGGGAAAAGGGCTGTTACACATAAACAAATATTTCAGTTGATGAAACCCCCTGTTAAAGAAAAAATTCCTGCTATCAGGGTGACAAGAAACAACAGAGGTAAAAGACCAAAATTGGATCCAAAAATCAAAATGTTTTCTGAGGCAGATGTTAAAGTGGAAGAATATTCAGATGAAGATTATGATATTCAAACTACAACCAAGCATGAATCACCATCAACCAATAAGAAAGACACTGCAGTCAAAAGGACAAAGAATAAAGGTGTGCCTGTGTCTCAAAACCCTACAAGGAATTCTACTAGGGTTACCAACAAATACAGGTTAAAGTCCAAAGCCATGTTCGATCCCTCAATCAAAAAAGAAAACGTCATAGTTATAGAAGATCACTCAGAGGATGCTGAAGCAGGTACCAGGAAAAAGGAAAGAAGACATCCATTACATAAGAAACCAAAGAAAAGAGGTAAGCAAATTGTTTCACTCCCTACAAGACTTGTAAAAAGAGCTACTACCAGATTGGCAAAAGCTAAAGCAATTGCTAAATGTATCAGTAAGATTCCTGAAAATAAAAAAGGTTACCTTGTATATTCAGATCACATATCAGATATGCCTGAAGCCACAGATTCATCAAGTCATGATGAAGAACACAACTCAAGATTGGCTTCTAGATACCAAGTTAAATTGAGAGAACCAAAGGTTTCCATAGATCTGAATGAGCCTGCACCTTCTGAAGAGTTCCCCAAATTCAAGGTTAAAGTCAAAGTTGATAAAGAAAGGATAAAAGAACTCCAGAAGACAGTGAGACAATTGAAGAAATGAAAGGCCCATATAGAACAATGGAGTGCTCGTTAGCAAGAAAGGATTCAAGGTTTCAAGAAGAAGAAAAGAGAGCAAAGGGCATTGCTCAAAGAGATCAGAGAAATAAACTTCAAACTCTATTGGCATAATGTCATTCTTACCACAAAGCTCAAACAAAAAACTGCCAAGGCTACTACTGTTATCATATCCTAAAGGCTTCATGAAGAATTTGGCAAATTCATAATTTTGATGTTTTCTAGGGAATAGGGCAAGATCTACTTGTTTTGGCTTGTGAAAAGAAAAGACCTCGAATTGTATGACTAGATCAAACTAATCCCTATTTTGTATAATTGAATGTAATGTTGGAAAGATCATGCAATATCAAGCTGTTGAGCAATGACCTATTTTTGGAATGTAAATGCTCTTTTTGAGCTAACTTCCCTAGTAAATAGATACTAATCAGATCTAGCCATTAAGAGAACACTAGAAGATGGGATCTGAGGTATTTTGGATAGTTTAAATAGGCAAAGGAAAGACTCTGTTCAGGTTGAAAAATTGGAGATCCAGAGGACTTATTTTGAAACTCCTTGTAAGGAATTACTGTTCTATTTGACACTTAATAGCAAAGGCATATGGATGGTTAGACACTCTTTTCTACTTTGTTTTTATTTCTTCATGCTTGAGTTCATTATTCAGACTACAATGCATTTGTTTCTTGATTGTTAATTAATACAATAAATAATTTGTTGTGGAAATTATTTTCAAGTTTTGATTTCAAGTTGATGGTCTTGTTTCTTTATGATATTCCGAGACAAGAATTTATGTGAAGTTGACAAATTGAAGGCTTCATCCTCTCTTGTTCTTATTGGTCTAATCCATCTATGTGACTACCTTTTAATCAGTCAATGGGATATACTATGTTCTGATTTTGATTTTCATGTTATGTTATAACCTTGAGCCAGTTTTCAACCACCTTATTCAAAAAATCAAATCATAAAAACTTTCAAAACACTTTTCAATAAACTGATGATGCCCTAGCTTTCCCTCTCACAGTCAAGTGAAACTTTAGGGACTAACATGAGGACTAAGGTTGTTTCCATTGGTCAATAATCAATTCAAGAAGTTATGCTAGTTTTTTCCCTTCCATTTTCAATAATCCATAATGTTGAATAAGCTAAAGGATCTATGTTTGTCTAACCCATTATATTTTTGTTTGATTGATACGTGCTAGGAAAGTAGCTATGCCTCCCCCTTTTCCCATATTTGTTCTTTCTAAGTTATCTTCCAACCTAACTAGATTCTAGTTCCCATAGTTTAGAAAAACATTCCTATGGTTGGATCCTTTTAAAACCACCTCTCTAGTTACCCCCCTTTTGAATTTCCTCCAAATTAAAATTCAACATCTTATTCCTACTTGAAATCGATTATATATATCTAGTCTGAGCTTCATCTATTAGATAGGTTGTCCTTGGGTGATAAACATGAACTCTTTCCTCAGGAAATATTGAGGGTATCCACCCCCATTGGCCTAAACTGGCTCAAAGGCCTAGAGTGGGGTAAGAAGGTTCATCCTGCACACTATTCCCTAAAATTTGGCCCCTCTATGAGAGATAGGGGAAAACATTGGAATTGGGCCATTTCTAGGGATAAATTTCTCTTTGGGATATAATGAAAATCTATTGGTGACTCCACTATCCATCTGTTTACAAGGTTTTTAATATAGTGACTAATGATACCTATCATATTGTATTATTGAAGATTTGTAGCTTGCTTGAAAGTTACTGGTGATGCCAATGGCGAATGAAGCCCTATTCCCAGTACTATTAATTATTTTCTACTTGTGGTGAGTAAATAGTGGATCTTGAGACAAAACTATCTCACAAGGAGACTCCACATACATCTCATAGCATTGGACTGAGATTAGATGAGTGCATATCTCTTCAATAACCATATATTTATTGATACAATCTATTTAGGTTGGGTTTCTAATCTTTTCTTGCATATTTTGGTAAATCTCATCTTGAAATTCCTCATTGCCTCTTTGATTAGAAAAATATTGGAAAATATCCTTGTTACAATGATCCGTAAATGAGGGACTTATAGCCCACTCGATTCACCAACACAGGTTCTTTGCAGAATTTAATCTCTTATCTTTATCTTAATCTTATATATAGGGATATGTCTACAAGGTTTATTATCTTTGTGCAACCTCTACTCTATGAGGATTATTTGTGTCCATTCTTAATGGAATCCACACACAAGACCCAGATGACAATGTAGTGGGAATTCTCTGTTTTGAATGAGACAAACCATCTCAGGTCTCTTCTCTGAATGACCTGTTGTCCCGTTATACCAATGAGATATCTAAGTTGAATTCATGGGATTCAAGGCTTGTGATCTTGATGAATTTTTGAGTGTTGACTTATCCTTCATGGTTCACTTCTTAGTTTGAAATGAATTCAAGTCCCTCTTTGTTAATTATTATCAGAAAAACCATGGCTATGGTAGAGATTATTTGAATCCCTAATGATCACTAGGATAAAGTTATGTGGCGAGTGTGGAACAATGATTTCAAGAAGTAATGAATATGGTGTTGGATTCTGTGAAGAGGAAAAGAGGGAACATAATGATATTTCACTCGTCCATCCAATAGGCACATCAACCAACCAATGGATAGGTTGACCAAGGAATGACTAAACCGACCAATTGAGTTCCCAGTCGACCAAGCAAAATGAAATTGATTAAGAAAGTAGAATCGACCAACCAAGAACCCAGTCGACTAGCAGACAAAATTGACTAGCAAAGAAATCAACTCGACCCAATAATTAACTCATCGACCAATAAGTGAGTTGACCAAACAAACATATGAGTCGACCAAATGGAAGAAATGTTGACCAAATTTTCGGGGAGCCTCCCAACTGTAAGGTAGTTGCTAGCAATGCGAGAAATCAACCACTGAGTAAAGTCGACCATGCATGAGTCAAGTCAATCAATAATGATAGTGATTTGACTAGTGGGAATTTGAATCATCTAGGTAATGAGTCATCGGATACAACAAAGAGGGGATCGACCAAAGGTTACAAATCAACCAAACTTGAAGTCAAATTGACTAAACAAGTAATCCAATTGATCACACGAATTAGAAAAATGACTAGACAAGAACTTAATTTGACTAGAAATGAATATCTATTAGGTAGGAAGGGAATTCATTTAGCGGTGAAATCAATTGATTAAAGTGATTGTATGGTGCATGGATGGGTCATATAGTGTGTGGGAGAAGGAATTCTACTATAGAAATCGACCAGATTGATGTAGAAGTTGACTAGGTAACGTGTAATTATGGTGTACAGTCCATGGGAGTGAGAAAATGTCCCAACAACTAAGAACTTGACTCAACAATGAAAAATTCCACCAGACACATAATTTAAATGCTCAACAATGTCTCAAAATTCCTATACATGTAAGAATTCATCCAGGGACAATGTAAAACGTTCAGGCGTGTAAGAATTTTCCTAGAGACAATGTAAAATGTCCAGGTAGGTAAGAATTCACCTAGGGACAATGTAAAATATCTAGGCAAGTGATAGATCTTCCCAAGCAAGGAGAATTCTGCTCAAGAATAAATAAATCACAAAAACAAGAGAGAACAACTATGAGGAAAGAGAAAAATTCTTGAGGGAAAATCCCATCAATTAGAATATATTGAATTAGAAACTCTCTAAGTAATTTCAATAGACATATTTTTACTACCATCGATCTCAGACTTGAAGGGGAAATGGATGGTGGACATTTCAGAGCTGTTGCAGCTCTTCATTTACATCAGAATTCAACTACACACAACAATTTAAACCATAACTAAGAAAGTACACAAGTTTTAATCAACCACATACAATTATCTATGATCTACACATTTATACAGATGAATTCAACACAACAACAACATATCCTTGAATGGATGCTCAATATATTTATCTCAACAATTTTTGGTACAATCCTTTCATGGCATTCTATGTCCCTTTCTTTCCTAGCCAAAAGGCCCTTTGGGAATGAATGTACAAGAGGAAATAGGGAGAGTTGGTTCAATGGGAAGTCCAACAACCCGATGGTTTGTTTCCCATTCCCCACTCTTCTCTCATTTCATTTTTCTTCTATTTCTTCTATTTCTCCTTTTTTTCCTCTATTTTGTCTCATTCACTTTACATTTGCATTGTTTTACAATGATTTCATAACTTTCATTAATTATTGAAATAATCTTGAAGCTATTGAGTCTTACAAGAATTCTTGGTTTAGATCCATTTCGGATCACACCTCTCCATTGAGAGCCTTTTTGGTTTCCAAAATCTCAAGAAACTAATCTGGATCAATGTACTTTTATGTGCTTCTCTAGAATGTGGATCTAACGTTGGCTCCTAGATACAACTCTAACTATGGCTATAGCTTGTGTCTCTAGCTATTGGCTGTGGTCCTCGGTTATGGATTTGCCTCTGGTTTTGATTCGCTTGTCCCTGCAATGCAGAACTGTACTCACTGACTCGAACCCTAGACTCAACATCCATTCCCATATCCCTCTCTTTCCTGTAGACAATCCATCTTGGTTTCCATTGAAGCAAAGTCAAATGTTGGTCTATGTTCATTGTGACCCCAACAAGCTATGCCATCATGTATTAGTCCCTCAAAAGGAAGTGTGGCAGACATTCTCTTGCTAGGATCAATTGCTTCCCAGTGTGGAAACAACTCTCTAGTGCTTGCACATGCTTGCAAGAACTTCATGGAGTTCTGATCAAGAACTCCTCCCTCCATGGTCATTGATCCTCGTGAATCAATATATGACACATCTTCATAAAGAAAAAAATATTTTGTAAGATTGCAGGTAACGATTGGAATGGTGCTACCTTAGCAGTTGACATCCACCTGTTGTCCTCTTCTATAGTGATGCAGACCTCCTGTGCTGCTATCTATATTTGGAAAATATATTCTCTTTGAATTAGAGATGTAGGAAACTCTTCATCTCTGTTAGATTCACTTTCCACACTCTCTTCATGGATTTGAAATTTCTGGGGTGAAGCTCTAGGTGAAGTCACCAACACTTCACTTCCCAATGTCCACTCAACTTGAAATGTTGACAAAATTTCATGTTGTTACTACAAGGAATTCCTATTATACTCCTCTCTATGTGACTTTGATTTCACTGTTGGATTGGAGAAGTCTTCTTTCCATTCCTCCTCAGAAACCATTCAAACTTGTGGTATGTGGCTTTCTTCTCCCAACAAGATGCCTCAAGATGGAATTTCTTCCCACATAATTAGCATGTTTCCACATACCAATAGATGGTCACTTTGTGTCCTCTCTCCTTGCATTAGTGACAAACAAGGAACATCATGTTTGATGAAGATTTCTTGGTCTTTTTCTTCTTCTTGGCTTCGCTAATTTGTTTTTCTCTTCTTTTGAGTGATGGTGCAGGACGAGTCTTCAAGCTCTTCTCATCACTTCCCTTCTTCAATCCACCATAATAAGTCCGAGGTGGTAGTGGGATGCCAACTTCACATATTGTTGTTGCTCCTTATCCTTATGAGAAAGACAACTCTGACAAGTATTTATCCTTCAAAAAAATGGTCTTCATGGTCATGGGATTTTCCACTCTTCCATCAAATACTAGGGCTTCATGCTTGGCCCTATGTGTAGCTACAATGACGCTCAAGATGCCCTGTATTGAATTTCCTAGCCCTTGTCCATCATAGTCCATCTACCTTAATATGTTGCAGCCAATTCCTCTGGTATGCTTTTCAAATTCACCAATATTCTCTAGAGAAATGTCTACATAAGGTGAGCTTACCAAGGTGGTCTCAATAATGCTGCTAACATTTGTAGTCGCAATGGAAGGTTTCCTTGCTTCTTTGTTCTCTTGGACAACTTATTGAAGCCTCACTAATTCCTTCTTCTTCTCTACCAACTCTTGTTGCAACCACATCATCATTTGCATGAACCTATCCTCTTGCCATTTATCCATCTAGATGACCTTCTCACCAAGGTATACAAGTTGCATTCTGTGCTTGTCCCAATCTATATTGATTGTAGTGAGGGAGTCTTGGAATTATTCAAACTTCTTATTTAGTATTGAAAGTAGTTTGGTATAGGTCTCAAGGTGATTTTCCATCTCTACCATCATCTGGTTGAACATTTGAACTTGCTTCTTCAAGTGTTTGTTCTCTTCTTGAAGCTTGACATTGATAGCCCTTAAATCTTCCAAGTTCTCTTTTCTTTCCTTACCCATGCTGAGGTTTGCAACGTTCTCTTCAAAGTTTTGAAATTCATGTCTTGGGTCAAGAATGCAACTTCTCTGATACCATCTAATTTGTAAACAAGGGAATTATATCCCAATCACTTCACCAACACAAATTCTTTATGGAATTTAATTTCTTGTTTCTATATTAGTCTTATATATAGAGCTCTTTCTACAAGGTTTATGATCTCTCAATTTCTACTCCGGGAGGATTATCTGTTTCCTTTCTTTGTGCAACCCACACACAAGACCTAGATGAAAATGTAGTGGGAATTCTCTGTTCTCAATGAGCCAACCTATCTCATGGGTCTACTCTGAATAGATCACCATCCCGTTATTCCAATGAGATCTATGAGTTGAAGTCATGGGATTTAGGGCTTGTGCTCTTGATGAATTTTTTAGTGTCGAATTCTCCTTCATGGTTCATTGTTTAGTTTGAAATGAATTCAAACCCCTCTCTGCAAATTATTGGCTGAAAAATCCATGGTTGCGACATAGATTATTTTAATCCCTAAAGATCACTAGGCTAAAGTTGTGTGGCGAGTTTGGAACAATGATGCCAAGAAGTAATGAATATGACATCGACTTCTGTGAAGAGGAAAAGAGGGAACATATTGAGATTTTACTCATCCATCAAATAAGCGCATTGACCAACCAATGGATAGGTCAACCAAGGAATGACTGAGCCAACCCATTGAGTGCTCAATCATCCAAGAAAAATGAAACCGACCAAGAAAGTATAATCAACCAACCAGGAACCTAGTTGACTAGTGAAAAAAATTGAATAGAAAATAAATTAAGATGACCAAAAAAATTAACCCATCAACCAACAAGTGAGTCAACCAAATAGACAAGTAAGTCGACCAAACAGAAGAAAGGTTGATCAAATTTGCAGGGAGCCACCGAACTACAAGGTAGTCGACAAGTAATGCGAGGAATCAACCACTAAGTAAAGATGACTAGGCATGAGTCAATTTGATCAACAATGATAGTGATTTGACCAATGGGAAGTTAAAATTGACTAGACAATGAGTCGTCGGCTCCAACAAGGAGGGGATCAACTAGAGGTGAAAAATTGACTAATCTTGAAGTCAATTTGAACAAGAGAGTAATCCAATCGACCAGACAATAACTTAGTTTGACTAGAAACAAAAATCCAATGGGTAAGAAGGGAATTCAACTAGCGATGAAATCAATTGACTAGAGTGATCACATAGTGCGTGTATGGGTCATACAATGCGTGGGTGAAGGAATTATACTCTAGAAATCGACTAGGTAATGTGTAATTATGGTGCACAGCCTATGGGAGTGAGAAAACATCCCAACAACTAAGAAATCAACTCAGCAATGAAAAATTCCACCCACCACATAATTTAAATGTTCAATAATGTCTCAAAATTCCCATTCATGTAAGAATTCACCCAAGGGCAATGTAAAACATCCAAGCATGTAAGAATTCACCCAAAGACAATATAAAATGTCCAAGAAGGTAACAATTCAGTAAGGGACAATGTAAAATGTCTGGGCAAGTGGTAGATCTTCCCAAGAAAGGATAATTCTACCCAACAATAGAGAAATCACTCAACAAGAGAGAACAACTATGAGGAAAAGGGAATTTTTCCAAGGGAAAATCCCAATAGCTAGATTATACTGAATTAGAAACTCCCTATATAATTGCAAAATAAATATTTTCACAACCATCTATAACATACAAAATATGTATAATATTAAGTAATAATAACAAATTAATAAATTAATGGTTAATTAATGAAAGGGAAAGAGACATACCTTTTCACCTTGTGGCCAGTGAATGCCTATATGTATACCACCACAAGGGTCATTCTAATCATCTCATATTATCTTATTATTCATACATTTATATATTAATTATTATCCTTATGTATGTGTTCATATTCCAAGTATTTTGGATATTTAACTCATGAGCCAGATTTGGTTCATCACATTGGTATCAGAGCTAGTTTGATCCTAGCCTTTGGCTACCAGACCCTTGTTCAAAACATTTTTTTCCCTTGGAAATGTCACTACATGCCTTTGGCCACTCAAATTTAATAGAGTTTATCTGATTTCTTTAAGTCTTCGACCACAAACAAGCTCCTGGTCCTTGACCACAATTTGAACTTTGGTCACACAAAAGAAAAATCCAGAAAGTCCAATAAAAAATACTTCACAGTAGATTCAAAGAACAAAACCATATTGATTTTTCGAAATTCTGCTGAAGAAAGTGATTCTGCTACCTATAAAAGAAGAAAAAATAGAATAAAATAATTCAAAAAAGATATTAGGAAATTGCTAGGATAACCTGTGTTCGTCATTGGTATAGCAATCAACTTATCACAAAATAAAATTAAGGAACCATTGATATGTTATCTAAAAACAATTGCATTTGTTGTTAGGTGAATTATCATGTGGGTATTTTTGTTCACGAAAAAATGAGGCCGCCTGCAAATTCGTTGCATCTCACCGTGGAAGCCACTAGTGATTATTCAATATAGTCCATTGACCCAGGTGAAACGATCCATCAACCATCTTGGATTGGGCCGCTGTCATATCTAGTTAACCTAGGTTGTTAGTGTATAAGGAATAAATTCCACTTTAATATTTTAATATATTCAATGCATTTTAACACTGGTCTAATCTAAAGGGAAGTGTAATCTATAAAAATATATAAAAGGATAATTACAAAAAAAATGTATTTTAACATAAACGAAGGAAGGTTTACACACAAAGGACTTTCAACACCTATTTTTGATATATTAAATGTAAAAGGAATTGTTCAAGGAAAAAATATTAAGTTGCGATTTATCCGTACAAGAAGGAAAATTACATCAATATTGATATTTCCAATCAATTATCAATTTTAGAGTCAAATATAATTAAAAAAATCTTTGGCAAGACACAAGTTAACAATTTACAAGTAACAATTGACAATTATAAATACATATCCGATGTTACAAAAATGACTGAACCCAATGTTGGTATAATTCTTGGTTTAACTTGGCTAGAATCGCTTGGTACTTTCATCTTAAATGTGGAAAAAAAGGTTTTTACATTTTATTACAAAAAGAAAAAAATTGCACTCCATGGCATAACAATGACATCACATTCAAAATTTCCATCGTCAAAAGATTTTAAAAATATTTCAAAGATGATCAACTAGGATGATCAAATGATAGTACAAAAAAGGTAGGGAGAATTTGACAAAGTTCATGCTAATAAAGAAGAAGAAATTTTTCGTCTCAAGAATCATAATCAAAGATTGGTTGCATGAATCAAGAAGCCGAAGAATGAGAAGAGATCACATAAAGAAAAGTTAGAACAACTTACTAGTAAGGAAGCAATGACCAACAAAGAAATAATGACTTAACCTGTTGAAATAGAAAAGTTTCCAGTTAAAGAAATCCAAACTTCAGAAAAAAGGAACAAAAATCGATCTAGTTGAATCACTAGAAGCATCAATAGTTGAAGAAAGTTATATCAAACAAAATTCACAAGAGATTAGGATGCCTCATCGTCATCTAAATCACAAGAATTGTTACAACCAACAACAAGATCAAGTGAAATATAAACATGTTTCCTTGAAAGTAGATTTGGGATGGATCACTCCTGAAAAGATGCAATATATTACTTCAAGAATTTGAAGATTATATCGTTTTGTTTCGTCAAGTGTCACAACTACAGAAAAAAGAGATCATGAGAAGCTAGTTCAAGCTAGAACAAGAGATATGTATTTTCCTAATCATACTTTGAGGACAAAGCATTGTTTGGGGGAAGGAAACATAACATACAAAATATGTATAATATTAAGTAATAATAATAAATCACAAATAATAATTATAATAATGAATAGTTATTAGTTGTCTAAGGGACACATCTTTTCTTGGATGGTCACCATATGTGCCTTTAAGTTCTCTATATATTTGTCACATTCATCACTGTACATCATCATCATCATCATCATCTATTTATCTCATGATATACTTTCTTATTGAATATATTTTCTTGTCCATTATGGATTAGAATTATTTATCCCATTTATGATGAATGTCTGTGGTAAGAACCAAATTGATTCTTTACACCATCGATCTTAGACTTCAAGGGGAAATGGACGATGGAAATTCCAGAGCTTTCGTGGCTCTTCATTTACATTAAAATTCAACTACATGTGGCAATTTAAACCATAAATAAGAAATTATAGAAGTATTAATCAACCACAGACAATTAGCTATGATCTACACATTTATATAGAAGAATTCAACATAACAACAACATATCCTTGAATGGATGCTCAATCTATTCATCTCAACAATTTCTGGTACAATGATTTCATGGAATTCTATGCCCCTTTCTTTCCCGGCCAAAAGACCCTTTGGGAATGAACATAAAGAGGAAATAGGTAGAGCTAGGGCAATGGGAAGGCCAATAGCCCGACCATTTGTTTCCCATTTCCTACTCTTCTCTCATTTCATTTTTCTTATGTTTCATCTATTTCTCTTTTTTTCCTCTGTTTTGTCTCATTCACTTTACATTTGCATTGTGTTACAATGATTGCATAACCTTCATTAATTAATGAAATAATCTTGAAGCTACTGAGTCTTACAACCATTCTTGGTTCGAATCCATTTTAGATCATACGATTATATTTTTACTTAAATATATACTTTGTCAATATTTTTTTCCACAGTTATACTGTGTCAATATTTCTTAAGATAGAATGCTATTTATCCATTCGTTGGTCCTAAAACCTTATTCTCAAAGACCCATAATGTTGAAAACCATGATTCACCCTTTTCATTAGTTCTCATCATGGCTAAAAATCAGCCTAGATAAGTCAATCCTTAGTTTTTTGCAAGATATCGACCTCTAATCTTGCCCAAAACCATTCAATATTTTCCCAATGGATATTTGAAAACCCTACCAAAGTTCAATGGAAGTGACTTTAGAGGTGGTAATGAACATATCACGATATTTCATGATTTCACTTATAGCCTCCTTGTTGAACATGAATATGCTTTCATATGTCTCTTTGTACATTATGTCTCTTTATACATTCCTTGGAAGGGGATGCTATATCTTGGTTTAGGAACTTGATGACAAACTCCATATCCATTTGGGAGTAGTTGGATGATCATTTCCTATGTAGGTGGGGAAAGACAAAGGTTCCTTTCTATCTTTTAATAGAATTTAAGTCCCTAAGGAAGAATGATATGGAAGGTGCAACAAAATTTGAATTATATGTTCCTCATGTCTTATCATGGAATCCTTGAGAATGATAGGCGTTCATAAGTTGTTACCATGTTGACTTATACTTTTTCCCAAAGTTCTTATGTTTCACTATATATTAGAGAAAGGAATTCATCAAATTTGCATGTCATGCTTGATGATGCATCATAAATAGAAGGTAGAATGATGACTTCTAAACTGTTGGTCTCCTCTCATCCCCATTTTCACAAGGAAAGTGAATGTGATTAAGAATTTAAATCCCCATTGTATAGTCCAGACCTAGTGGATTATTGTTTACATGAGAGTCTCTTAACATTTTCAGAATTTGAAGAAGATGGGAGGGCATCATTTGGGGTTACATTAAAATTTCCAAATCAACTATCAAAGGAATCCTTTGAGTCCATTACATATATAGAACAAGAATTTTAGTATAATGGGCCATCAAATCTTGATGAAGTGGAGGTGTTCATAAATTTTGAAGGAGATGATCAATGTGAAAAAATTTCCGAGCCAACATATCATCTTAAGGAATAAATTGTTAAGACCAATGATAATTGATAACCTTTCTACATTTATGAAAGGTTGAAAACCAAAGGACATAAGCAAAGAAAAGGGTGATTTGCAGTTCATTGGTCATTAAAATCATGGCACATTTAATAAATCTTTTTCTCTCCTAAAATATATTGTTTTCAATGAATGATTATCAATTTCTAGTGATGATATAGAGGCTGCTAACCAAGAAGGAAATGGTTCCTAGCACCAAAAATCTGAACATGATGAAGAAAGTGATCAATCTCCATGATTAATGAGAAAATATATCGAGTTTCTCTCAATCAAAATGATGAAAAATTTCTCATAAATCTTCAGCTTAATCATGAAGGGGAAATGGACATTTAGTTTCAACAAGAATATTTCTAAGGTATAAATAACGAGGATGATTTTCAAGGCAACCTGTTGTGGCCACAACAATCCCCCTTTACTTTTGCTTTTACAAGTGAAAGGAAAGGGGATCCCTCCCCCTACTAAAATTTTAATACTATTGCCTAATCCTCTAATGCTTGAGCATGATGCTATTTATTTGCCTACTTTGAGGGAGTTGAAGTTTGGTATTGACTAATTATTGTTTTGATGGAGGTTTATTATCTCTTTTGATCTTATGATTTCAAATGTCTTCATGAGTCTTAGTTTACTTATGATGTTTTGTTGACATTTGTATGAGTGGTCGACACATTGTCTTCGTACCTTATAGAGTTTCCCAAGTGTTTAATGATTTTATATGACTGCAAGGTTTGATGATCTAGTGTTGGCCCTTGGTTACGGAAGTAAGCGAAGAACCAGGGAGAAAAGGAAAAATGTGAACTTCACGGAAGACACAGTGACTGTTACTGGGTTGAAGTGAGAAAAAGAGCAGAAAAGACGGAGTGGAGTCCGAGAAAGAAAACCATTGGATGAGGAGATCAAGAATGGAAAATTAGCAAGAAACAAGGATCGTGGACATCTCAGCAAGAGGAAGAAGCCACCATCAGATGCTTTGGAGCACCACGCGAGAAGGAAGGAAAGATAGGCCGGTGAAGCCTTGAAAACGTGGGTCAAGTTGATCTAGGGTTTTAGACACCTAGGGTTTTGAAACCTAGGTTTCGGCTTAAGGATGTCGGTGAGATATTGTAATGTATAAATAAGAACCTACAAGAGGGAAGGAGGTTCGATCTAGTGGGTGTAATGTTGTTGTCTTTGTCATTGTGTGATTGAATGGGTAATATTGTGTGAGAGAGAAGAGCTAAGAGTGAGAGCCTTCTAATATTGTAAGACCTTTAGCTGGGTGAAAAGGTCAAGTCTTGCAACTGGGTGCGCAGGAAGGGGAGAGATAGAGAGAAGAAGAGAGGAGATCTGTTCACTAAGAGCATAGATCAGAACTGTATGATTTCATCTTAATATATTATAAAGAACAATTATGTGGACGTAGCCCTAGAGAGAGGGTGAACCATGTATAATTTTTGTTATGTGTGATTGATGCTCTGTTCTTATCATTTGATACACTGTTATTGCAATACTGTGGTAGATCTGATAAGATGTATGGAATATATCTAAGCTAGTAAGTGATATATGCATGCTGTACTATTCTAGTATTAGATCCACTTGACATTTCCCTTGGTTGTAGACCTCTCTTTCTTGCAATCCCCCCATAACTGCTTCAGGTGAGACTGCATTTGCTTCGCAGGTGTAGCTGAAAGGGCCAGTAGTTAGGGCTTGTTGGTGCACTCTTGGAGCTGAACCCCGGGTTCGTCCCTGTGCCAACAAATGGTTCCGTTGTCGGGACACGAATCTTCTTGAGGGAATGTCAAGGTGGTTCCCATCAAAGACAGAGATTCAGAAGTGGATAGAGGATCAAGAGAAGGACTTCACTGAAGCCCAGAACAAGAACCCTAATCTTAGCATAGAGGATTGGTTGAAGAGATATATCTTTACCGATATACATGAGATTTTCTTTGGAGGAATCCATCAGGAGCTATATGAGTGGTTAGCTAGGTTAGAAGATAGCCAGTTTTAGATCAGATCTAGACCTCCTGTAGTTTGGACGTCGGTGCTGATCAAGAAGGTCAAGAGAGTTGATAACACCGTATCACGAGCAGTAGTTCACTGGTTTGATAGCACCATTGGAGGTTACATCACTGAGTTTGTTGTTGACAGAGTAGAGTCACATAGCCAAGCATAGATATATTTCTTCAAGGGACCCAGAGGAAAATTTTTACATTTTCTGAAGTTGAGGATCAAGATGTTGTTGCATGAGAAGAACATCTTGAAGGTCCAGTAGATTGGTTGGATTTGGAAAAATCTAATGTTCAAAAATTTGGACAGCAACAACGACATAGAGGCTGGACATACGCGCAGTGGGAGATCATTCAAAGAAGTTCATGTTGTGAAGTTATTTAAGAAGAACTACGGGGATGAGGGTTTCTACAGTGGAGAAGAGGCAGACCTGACAGACGAAGAGCATTCAAAACCTACTAGGGAAAAGGAAGAGGAGGCTGAAGAACCTCGCCGGGACGAGCCAGAAACTTCAGGAACTATGCAGACTGCTGAGGTAAGTACCATTAATCCTCATGTTGTCTCAATGACATTAAGCAATTAGAGTAATCCAAGTCACCAGAGTGTTCATAGCACTGCCACTAGTATTCCACCACATACTCAGACAAGAAACCTAGGAAGATCTATGGCAGATGAGATGAGGATCCCTATCTTTAGGGGAGATGGGTCTGAAGACCCTAATCAACACTGGTTCCTATGTGAAGCCGTATGGAATATTAAAAATGTCACCGATGAAGTAGTTAAAAAAACCCAGTTTAGTACTACCCTTTGAGGCCGCGCACTAAGCTAGTACATGAAGGTTGTCCAAGGAATTGCACAGTCTAAGCCACTAAATGAAATCAAGAATGCGTTGACTGCAGAGTTCAAGAAACCCAAGTCAGAGTCACAATGTATTACAGAGCTGAAAGAGATCAAACAGAAGGTAGCCGAGCCTGTTTGGGAATTCAACCAACGATTTAAGACCTTAATAGGCCGATTGAATTTTCAGATCCCAGATGAGAAGAAAAAAGAGTGGTTCATTGCTACCTTGTTACCACACATTAGAGTTCCTCTGATGCAATAGAATATTGCTTCGCAGACCGAGGCGCTGGAGATCTCCATGAAGCTAGAATCAACCCCTATGGGAGAATCCAGTTTAGGTATGAGCCAGATCTTGAGTCAGCTAACTAGTTTGTCCTTCCAGGTTGAAGATATGAAGAAAGACAAGGGAAAAGATAAAAGAGAAGACATCTCGTGTGTTAGATGCATATTAGAGGGCCATGAAAAGGAACACTGTCCCCTATTCCATGAATACTTGACCTATGGATCTCCGAGCCCTTTGAAGCAAGTCACCTTACCCTGGTGCGAAGTATGCCGAAATAGACATCGTACTAGTGAGTGCTATTACATGCAAAAATATGTTCAGACACCCACGAATTTATATTGCACATTCTGTAAGTTTGTGGGACATGATGATAGGGATTCTAGGGCTTACAATCTCATGCATGAAAGGTCAAGAGATATATACAAAATTCAAGGTGAAGTACAACAAGAGGGAAACACTACGCAGTACAACTCCCCTGGGAGAGGAAACTTCAACCCTCGCGATGGATTCAAAGGACGAGGATGAGGATGAGGTATGGGTCGAGGTCAAGGAAATATCATCTACTACAACTACGCACAACTTGGACACCTCGCAAGGGACTGTTAGAACCCTTGCACTACTTGTAGCTATTGAAACTCTTTTGAACATGTTATCGAGGAAAGTCCAACATTGCTGGCTAAGCTTCAGGAGAGACGAGGACCTCAGCAGAACCCAAAAGTACAACTGATATATGCTGAACCTCATGGAGAAGACCCTAGAGTCGCTATTATAACCAGAGGAGGCACTGCTACTGAAGAAGAAAGACTGACCCAAGGAAAGACTACAGAAGACTCAGGAGTTAGGAAAGCTGCAGAGAAGACCCTGACTTTTGATGCAAAGAAAGGAAGACAAGTATTTGAGGAGGCAAGAAAAGAGATCAAAGTAGACCAAGGATCTTCATAAAAAACACGACCAAAAGTGAGAGAATATGGAATGCCTCAGGCATTTGATCAGTCTGCTTCACCAAGAGAAGGAAAAGAGGTAAGCAAGCTCATGAAATTTCTATATACTTGTATTAAGTTGATTTAGGATGAGAGCGTTGTCCAAGAACTACAAAATTTAATCAGAAAATATGAGCTAGGAAAGATAGACCCCTTACTAAATAGGGCAGTACACCAAATCACGAAAAAGAGAAGGACAAATAAGGAATTACATTTGAATGTTCAGATAGGCGAATATGATATAGACTATGTGGTCCTCGACTTAGGGTCGAAGGTCAATGTCATGACGAAGCAAACCCGGGCACTAATGGAAAAACTTAAGTTGATCTATTCCCCTATCAGGATTAGAATGGATAATCAACAAGCTGTAATCCCCTTTGGTAGACTGGAACATGTCCCTATGGACATCGACATAGTAAGAATGTTTGTAGATTTTGAGGTAATTGAGATAGTTGATGATAGCTGTTCTTACCCTGCACTGTTAGGAATTGATTGGGCTTTCAATAATTCCACTGTGGTTGATCTAAAGAAAAGATGAATGATGTTTGAAAGAGATGGCCTTAGGGTCATTGCATCCTTAGATCCAGATGAAGGTCAGAGATACATAGAGCCCATCAGAGAAGAAGACCACACATATGAACTGGAAAACATATACAAATTAACAGCTCAAAAATAGGATTACATTAATCTTACGACTAATGGAAACCTAAGCTGGTGAAGTGATAGCGCATGTTCATCAGACTAAGAAGAAGCACTGGAAAATTGGTAGAATAAATTGTATGAAGTATCTACAAGAAGATGTTCACTGGATCGACACAACAGTAAGTAACTTACCCACCTTTGATGGTCTGAATCCTTTAGAAACCTTCTTGTTAGACTTTGAAGAAAGTGTCCCAATGCAACAAAGATTGTTGGCGATGGATAAGGCCCGAAAGCAACCCCAAAAAGATGGCAAGGGACACACAAAAACAACATTAAATATTGGGTACAATGTCATACCTTGATGACAACGTGGTTCTCAGCACAAGTAGAAGGCTGCGAAGTTCGGTACATAGTTCGAAGTTGCCCAAAGGACCATGTGCGAAGTTGCGAGGCAGCCTGGAGAAACATCCCTCAAGAGAAGTGGGTGCACAAATTCATTAACACACCGGACACAACGCCTATCAACTGGTACCTTCAAGCAGAGTTGCACCTCATCACTACAGATTGGGAAGGTATGACTCAGAATTTTGTAACCACCTTCTTATTTGAAAGTCAATATCCTTTAGTAGATCAAGCATTGCAGATTATAAGATGGAAAGTATTCAAGGGGGCATCTAACCTCCCTTTGGAGCAAGAAGAGGATGAATGGACTGCGCCTCTATAGAAATTGCAAGGCTGTTATAACATTAATGCTGATGAAGATGATGATCCAAGAAAGGTGAACATCACAAAAATGGAAGGCCAAAGAGATGTGGAAGGACCAGGAGTTGAGTTACCATTCATTGGACAATCAATCAATATTAAGAAGGTCAATATTGGAACATAACAAAAACCGAAGCTTGCTAATGTTGGAGATTATTGGGATGCTGCCACTATTAAAAAGATTACAGAACTCCTGCATGAATATCAGGACTTGTTTCCAACCAAGTTCACTGATATGAAGTGAATTAAAGGGCCTATGGGAGAGATGCAGATCCCTTTGAAACCAGATGCAAGACTAGTCAAACAGATACCCTACAGAATGAACCCCAAATATAAGGAGAAAGTGAAGATTGAGATTGACCGAATGTTGGAAGCAGGAATTATAGAACTCGTGGAGGAATCAGAATGGATTAGCCCTATGGTGGTGCAAGACAAGAAGACATGAGAGATAAGGATATGCATAGATCTCAGGAAGTTGAATGATGCCTGTTTTCATGATCCCTTCCCTACACCATTCACTAACGAAGTGTTAGATAATGTGGGAGGCTAGGAAGTATATTCTTTTACAGATGGATTTTTAGAATACCATCAGATATGGATTGCCAAGGAAGATCGCCACAAGACCACATTTGCAACAGAATGGGGATCCTACCAGTATACAATGATGCCATTTGGATTGAAGAATGCCCCAACCATGTTTTCTAGGGTGGTGGTCGAAGCATTCAAAGAGTTTTTGCATAAATTTCTAGAATCATATTTTGATGATTGGACTATTTTTAGCCTATTGAAAAACCATATTGAATGTCTAAGGATAATGTTGGATAAATGCAGGCAATGTCAAATTGCCTTGAATCTGAAGAAGTGCATCTTCTTCTCACCAATTGGAGTGCTCTTAGGTCATATTGTATGCAAGCAAGGATTGCTGGTAGATCCATCTAAAATTGCCATTATAGTTGATCTACCCCTTCCAACTTCAATCAAACAACTACACACTACGCTGGGACACACATAATACTACAAGAAGTTCATTAAAGGATATGCCTAGATTAAAACACCCATGGAGAAGCTACTGAAGAAAGATTGTCAATTTCAATGGACAGAAGAGTGCCAATAGAGCTTCGACATAGTGAAACATAAAATGGTTACTGCGCCCATTCTAGTCTTCCCAGATAGGAGCAAGTAATTTCACGTACATGTAGATGCATCTTCCATTGCATTAGGAGTTCTGTTAGCACAATCGAGTGAAGGAGATATTGACCATCCACTATATTTTTCTAGCAGGAAGCTATCAACTGCAGAGGTCAACTACACCACCACTGAGAGAGAAGGGTTAGCCATGGTGTATGCGCTGCAGAAATTCCGCCACTACTTGTTGGGAGGACACTTTAAAATGTTTACTGATCACTCCGTGCTAAAATACCTAGTCAACAAGCCAATGTTGGGGGGAATAATATGCAGATGGCTTCTGCTATTTCAGGAATATGACTTTGAGATCATTGTAAAGCCAAGAAGAATGAACAAAGGCCCTGACCACTTGTCAAGGTTGGAACATGGCGAAGAGCCGACTAGTTTGAAGGATACACTGCCATATGCACAATTATTGTCCATTAGAAATATTGATGACCACTTCACAAAGATAGTCCAGTTCCTGTCAACCAGAATGGCCCCTAGCCAATACACAATTCCTCAGAAGAAACAACTAGTAGTGCGCGCTGTCGACTTTTCACTTATAGCTAGACAACTATACAAGATGGGACCTGATGAGATATTGAGAAGATGTGTTATGGAGGAAGAACGACCCATGATCCTCATGAAATCTCATGAAGGCATCGCAGGAGGAAATTACACAGGGAAGGAAACTGCATAGAAGGTTCTTAGAGCTATCCTTTGGTGGCCTACCTTACACAGAGATGCTAAAGACTATTACAGAGCCTGCGATGTATGCCAAAGAGTTGGGAAACCTTCCAGAAGATATGAAATTCCACTAGCACCACAATTGACCCTGCAAGCATTTGAGAAATGGGCCATTGATTTCGTGGGACCTATAAACCTGCCAAGGAAGCACATAGGAGTAAGGTGCATAATTACAACAACATAATACTTGACCAGATGGGCTAAAGCCAGAGAAGTTAAGGAGTGTAGTGCAAATACAATTGCATGCTTCATATTTGACGACATCATAACCAGGTTTGGATGCCCAAAGATCCTTATGAGTGATCAAGGCACACATTTCATACATAAAACATTTGAAGCCATGATTGAGGAATTTGCAGTTCATCACCAAAAGAGCACACCTTACCATCCACAAGCAAATGGGAAAGTGGAAGCATTCAACAAGATATTGGAGATAGTGTTGATGAAGATTTGCAGTGTGAACATGGATGATTGGGATTTACGAGTACCAGTAGTACTTTGGGCCTATAGAACCACTTGCAAAAAATTAACAATGCAGACCCCTTTCAAGTTGGTTTATGACCTCGAAGCCGTTGTCCCAATGGAATACTTGGTGCCAAGCTTAAGAATTTCTACCTTTGTAGATATGGATGACGTTGGCACTATTCAATAGAGGCTCGCGCACAGTTGGTCGAACTCAAAGAAAATAGATTTATTGCAGGATTCCATCAACAAGTAAAGAAGGAAAGAGAGAAGGCCTATCATGACAGACACATCAAGAAGAATGCATTCAAGAAAGGTGATTTAGTGCTGGTATATGAAAGTAAGTTCATCAAGCATCCTGGGAAGTTTAGAAGGCATTGGCTCGGGCCATATGAGATCACCTATGTTATAGAAGGAGGAGCTGCACAATTGAAGAATTTGAAGGGAGAATGGAAGGATGGATTAGTGAATGGGAGTCGACTGAAGTTGTACTATGACAACTAGTTGCCTCACAACTCAAAGTAAAAGCATAAGAAAAAGGGTCTAGGTACCAAGTGCAGTTGAAACTGGGTACCAGACATAGAAAAGACAGTCTGCACAAGAGAACGAGAGGAGGCATAGAGAGGAAAGAAAAGGATGCACTGCACAGTCTGAAGTCGAAGTAAAACAAAAAGATCAGACCCGAAGTGCCTCGGGACGAGTCATAGGTGAGTGTTGGGGGCCTATTGGCCCTTGGTTACGAAAGTAAGCGAAGAATAAGGGAGAAAAGACAAAATGTGAACTTCACAGAAGACACAGTGACTGTTATTGGGTCGAAGTGAGCAAAAGAGTAGAAAAGACAGAGCGAAGTCTGAGAAAGCAAGCCGTTGGATGAGGAGATCAAGAATTACAGATCAACAAGAAAAAAAAATCGTGGATAGCTCAACAAGAGGAAGAATCCACCATCAGATGCTTTGGAGCACTGCGTGACAAGGAATGAAAGATAGGCTGGCGAAGCCCTTAAAACATGGGTCAAGTTGACCTAGGGTTTTGACACCTATGTTTCGGCCTAAGGATGTCAGTGAGATATTGTAATGTATAAATAAGAACCTACAAGAGGGAAGGAGGTTTGATCTAGTGGGTGTAATGTTGTTGTCTTTGTCACTGTGTGATTGAATGGGTAATATTGTGTGAGAGAGAAGAGCTAAGAGTGAGATCCTTCTGATATTGTAAGACCTTTAGCTGGGTGCAAAGGTCAAGTCCTGCAACTAGGTGCGCAGGAAGGGGATAGATAGAGAGAAGAAGAGAGGAGATTTGTTAGCTAAGAGCACAGATCAGAACTGTATGATTTCATCTTAATATATTATAAAGCACATTTCTATGGACCTATCCCTAGAGAGAGGGTGAACCATGTATACTTTGTGTTATGTGTGATTGATGCTATGTTCTTATCATTTGATACATTTTTATTTCAATACTTTGGTAGATCTGATAAGATGTATGGAATAGATCTAAGCTGGTAAGTGATATATGCATGCTGTACTGTTCTAGTATTAGATCCACTTGACATTTCCCTTGGTTGTAGATATCTCTGTCCTGCGACCCCCCCATAACTGCTTCAGGTGAGACTGCATCTACTTTGCAGGTGTAGCCGAAAGGGCTAGTAGTTAGGGCTTGTTGGCGCACTCTTGGAGCTGAACCCTGAGTTTTCCCCTGTGCCAACATCTAGTACATGTCTTGAATGAGTTTGAAGTAGGTTGTCAATCATTTTTCTAGATGACTTATTCAAAGTTTTCTATCATATGGTGCTTAACATATTCATTTTTTGACTGTCATATATTGGAAAACTCTTAACTTGATTCATAAGGTCAATAATCCTTTCTATGTGCTAGAGATTAGATGCATGCAACTATCGTGGTAGTTATTTAATCCAAATCATAGATGATTTCCTTCAATAAACCTCTCATTTTCATGTTCTTCAAAATCTAGACTTATCCATGAGATTTATTAAAGGAAAGAAAATATAATGTTTTTGATATATTGGAAAACGTCCTCTTAATCACATAACTGATTTTGTTTGCTTCTATGTTTGTAGGAATAGGTTATCATAATATCCTTTCTTCATGATTGCTCCAGTGTTGAGATGAATGTGGGTGAATCATTTGATCTTCTTCCCCTTTTATCCTACTCTTTATTTATTGAGATTTCCCTCTCTTTTCTTCTATTATTTACTCTAACTAAACCTCATAGTTGTATTGTTCTCATCGATATATTTCCAATGACTGTAACCATACTTAAATCTGAGTTACAGATCAAAATTTATGGCATCCCAAAGTTTCCTAAGCCAAATCTCACCATTTCCACCTCACTGACACATGGCATCCACATGGCATCCACGTGGCCCCCTGTCATTGGTGCCATATGACATGGCACTAACATGGCACCTTCCACCTAGCTGATCAGGCCCAAATTTAATCTTGGATCCCTCTTTGTCTTCAAAATTCATCCATTCCAAAATGCTACCGATCATGCCAATCAATTTTCTCGACGTCGCTCATCTCCTTCCGACTCGACCAATTTTTCCCGACTCGATCAACTCCCTTCCAATCAGATCCTTCCAACCCAATAAATTTTCCTGAAAATGATCATATCCTTTTGACTTGACTAATTTTTCCCGACCCGATCAACTCCCTTTACATCAGATCCTTCCGACCCGACCAACTCTTCTCGAAATACCATTCAGGTAGAATTTTTTAAATGACCATATCTTTTAAACGACCATATTTTTTAAACGACCATACCTCTTTGGAAAGTTATAAAGTAGAGGAATGAAAAGGTAGAGGTATTTAGTTCATAAAAGTGACAAACAATATTATAAAATGAGGAGAACAAAAGGCCATGAATTTGGGGGGAAAATGGACTGTGTAGACTTCAGACAACCATATCTAGGGCTACAGGAAATGAAATCAGGCCCATGATAGCTCGACGGAAAGATGGAAGAGAGAAATGATAGAACAACAATATTTGAAAGGTTAAAGGTCAAAATTCTAAAAACATAGAAGAGGCCTGAATTTGATCCAAGAGTGGGCTATGGGATGTTCCAACAGTCATATCTGGAGCTACGGGAAACAAAATCAGGCCCAGGAGGACTCGATGGAAATATGAAGGAGAGAAGAAAAATATATGATAGCAAATTATATTAGATTAAGGGTAGAAATGATCCAAAAATTCAAAACACATATGAAACTTGAATTCTGATGAAGAAACAGATATGTAGACTTCAAACAATCATATCTCGAGCTATGGGAAAAAAAATGAAACCATCAAGGGATCGATGGAAATATGAGATAGAGGAGAAGAAGACATAATGATATTGTTTAGCAGAACAAATCTAAAAACGCCCAAAATGACCCAAGAAATTCAACAAACGACCCAACAGGTAGTGTGAATAATGCATTTAAATAGATATCATTTGTAAACTTCCATAAGGCGAATGTAACCACCCAGGAGTCTCTTCAGCTCCCATTTGTAACTCCCGCATCTACATTTTTGAGATGTAAAAGAAATTCGAAATGTAAAAATACAAAACTAGGAGAAAATGAAACGAATGGTCATGAGAGATGAAGAGTCTCTCTCTTGTTTTATAAAAGAGAGCTAGTTGAATGGAATAAGGACTTTTTCCCTTTGTAACACAAGATGGTATTATTTCTTCTGACTAATAAAGAGTAGGAGACATTTAAAAAATATGTGACGTTGATGGGTGTATTTGAGACTATTATTTATGCATTTATCTTTTAACTAAGTAGATAGGATTCCGTTGTATGAATTATTTCTACACTCTACTCAGTTTTCTTATGTTGTCACATGTTTCCTTGTGGGTACATAAATAATGTTATAGATGTATTGTTAAACTATTTGTCTGTATATATGTAGCATCATTGTTTTCATATATCATTAGAATACATGAGTTATTTCTGGTTCTGATGGTGTTATCTTTCGTTGTACTCATTATTTTAGTTTTTCTTTTGGGATATATTAGAATTAGTTATGATTAGATTAGTTTGTTTTTAGTTATACTAGCCTTAGGATTAGTTAGAACTCTTTAGGGGGAAGTTCGTTGTATTTCCCCTCTTTCTTATTTTAATTCTGAGTAGAAGGAGGCCCATATACTAATGGAAAATGCTATACCAAAAGAAAGTAGGTCTGATTGGGGCTTGCCATCGGGCATTCTCCCTCATTTGCTTGACATGCCATTTGGACCCGTCAAAATAAATGATGCTAGAAGGAGGGTCAGATGACAAGTTGAGCCTATGGAGTCATTCTTGTTATTATTATTTTTTTTAATTTACTAATGGATCCATCCCATATCCCTTTATGGAGGTGTTTTTCTGATACTGTACCTCCCAAACCTCCTATGAAGATTTTACATTTCTTTTCACAACTTAGATTTGATGGCGAGAGTGAAATCTCCGCATTTGAACATACTTTACATTTATGGAAATGCTATTGTTCTCACAATATTACTGATAAAAATATCATTTGCAGGATGTTCACTCTCACTTTTGTAGGCCAAGTTAAGAGCTGGTGCGAGACTTTGCCAACCGCCTCTATTCACACTTGGGAACAATTTCTGCATGAATTTATGCATTATTTTGAGAATTATGATTATGATGATTTGTGTATAGAGATATCAGAGCCAAAGAAGAACGAGGTTGAATCCCTTGAAGATTTTGTAATCATATTTACTCATATTTGTTGTAGTTTTCCTTTGGATGATAGGCCCTCTAATAGTTATTTGATTTCTTGTTTAGTTTCTCTTAATAATGAAACATATGAGCCAATGGATGATGAATCCAAATTACGTTTTAATGTTCTTTTACATGTTGATTTGGTTTTAAATGAAAATATTGCAAATACTATTCCTTTAGTTGAAATCTATATGTTCATATCTTTCTTTACTGTGGGGGATATACATCAGACAGAGAATTATTTTTCGGAAGGAATATATGTATCCTCCCATCACTTCATTCCCCCTTTCTTTCCTTGTGTTGAAAAAGAGGCCTATTGTGTAAATTCAATTTCATATTTTTCTATAGTTGACCAAGTGGAGGGTTTTCCTGCTGATAATGGGACACTTCGAGTCACACCAATGGGTATGTTAGGTTCTCATTGTCCTATATCATCTTTTTCATCAAAATGAATGTAAGAGAAAGCTATGGAGAGAAATTTAAATGTTGATCATCTTGTCAATGAAGAAAATCTGGACACTCATGAAATAAATTCTTCCTCACCCATGGATAATTTGAAATTAATTCCTCTTGATTCGAATTGTTAAGCCGTTACAAATTCTCCTGATATAACTGACATAGAGTAAGAATGTTTTCCTACTGTTGATGGATCATTTATTAAGAAATCTTGTTATGATAATTCTTTTCATTCACTCCCCTCTTCTAACTGTGAATACAATTTGGAAGATATTCCAGATCCTCATGTTGTGTAGGAGAAAGGCAACCACGCTGATATTTTCACTTCAGGAAAAGAAATCAACATACAAGACATACCTCTTTTATCACAACAATCTACCTTTTGCTTAGATCTTGAGAAATAATGTGTTGGTTGTGAAACCATGCCTAGTATGCATCCCACCCATTCATAATCATCCAACAATGTTTTTAAAGAGGAGGAACTACCATTGAGGAAGTCACTTTCTAAAAAAATTTCTTGTATTAGAGAGGCTTTGTATTCTCTTAATTCTCCCACTTATTATTATTTGTATCTTGATCTCTTTAATCATTTGACTTTGTAGGAAACCGACCACCATCTCACTCAAATAGACTCAATGGGGCTAACCCCTTTTTAAATACTTGATGGGGTAAATATACATAGCAAGATAGAGATGATAAGGTCTCTTCCCATGAACTTATTAATTATATGCCTTATCAACCTTTTCCATGGGATAAAATGAATGCTATAGTAGATGTATATCAAATTGTCTTCTTCTTTCTCATATTCATTCTTGATAAATAATGAATCTTATTGTTCAAGTATCCCTATAATGGATATTATTGATACTACTGGATCTTACCATTGTCTTGAAATTACCTCTCATACCATGATGGATGCTAGTCTATATAGATAATTTGTTTCCACTAATTTGTCTCATGTTAATGGTTACTTGAAGTGTGAGTCTAGGAAGGATTGCCAAGATAATGAGGAACTTCGGTCTATTCTGATGGTTATGTCAAGACCTTATTCTTTTGGTTTTTCTTCAGGGATAAACAACTTTATTAGCATGAATATTCTCTCACCGAGAACACCTCACACATATTTTATGCACGGTTCTTCTTTGGTATGTTGCTTTCCATTAAACTCCCTCCATCAATTATATGATAGTCATGGTAGACTTTATGATAGAATTGAAGCATGGTTGGAGAGATATTACTTGGATAGAATTCCCATGAATGATCATTTTCACATGTTTAATATGGTAAATAGATTTTATCATGCTTTAATTTTTCCCACTTTTACTCTGTCTTTATTCCAAGTTCCGTTTCTAATATTTTGTCTTGAACATATGTCTACAAGATTGGGATTATATGGATGGATACATTGGAATTATGAATTTACATGATTCATTTTTCAACCATTTGTAGCATAGGATAGGAGTAGGGTAGAATAAACTATTGTCTTTTCTTTGCATAGTTAATCTTTGCTTTCTAGTTTGTTTAATTACTTTTCTGTTTTCATTCTCTTTTCATTACGATTGGATGAATAATAAATCAGTTTCCTGGAAGGGGTGGAAAGAAATACAAGTATTGCACATTAATTTTCCCTTTATTGGATTTTTCAATGTAATTTTTATATGGGGAAAATTTACTTCATCTCATTCTCAATTTTTTTCTATGTGCTAGGTAGTTTTCAGATCGCTGATTTTTATGCTTGATCACTATGTCAAATCTTTTTGAAGCATTGGGTTATCTCACAATTAAAAGGATACTATTTACTCTCTATTGTGATGAAAACATACACTCATATATGCTCCATCTCATATCCACACGATTCTGATATGAAAATTCGCTTGACTGAGAGTCCTATGATTTTTAGGCTTGTTGTCCCACACACAGTGAATTGAAAGTTTGAGTGACTAAAACTAGCCCATTTGAAATCCAAGCCACCCCAACTCCTTGGAATCTCTTTAGAATATTATTTTTCCTTGGTTATGGATTTGTCCAATTGGTGTCTTTTCCAATTGACTCTTTCTTCGATTACTTACAACCAACATGAATTTTCTGCATAGACTTTTTCTTGCATAATGGGCTTTGCTAATTTTCATTTCTTTTGAGCTATTTTATTTTATCACTTTAAGTTTTAATTTCTGGGAACTTGATGCGCATATCTAATGGTCTATTTAGTTTTTTTTTCAAGGAGTATTTTCATCTATTATCTTGCAGCTCTCTTCACCCAAGTTTCGTCTCATAGACAATAGCAAGAGATTTTTTTTTTTTGTATTGGGGGAATCGGCAACGGGCGGTTCTCGTACTCGCGTGACACGGGGTCGATACCCGTCTGCTACCACTATAACCCCAGGTGCAACCACCTAGCCCGCAAGAATGGCGCACGAGTAAATCCGGGTGAGAATCGAACATGAGACCTCATTTTACAAATTTCCTTCCATTTACACAACACTTGCCAATCCATTTACACCCATGCGGGCAGTAGCAAGAGATATTCATTTACACTATCTAGATGCATTTTTTAACAATTTTGGACAACATGGCTATTTAAATCTTTCTGCAGATATTTTTTTTTAGAAATTACTTGGTAACTGATCTTTCTATTCCCCAACTCACTGGTCAACTACGGTCTAAATCCTAGTATTGTCAATCTGATGGATTTTTGGACCTTGTATTTTCTTGAACAATATCTTTTCATCGGTTGGGTTTGTGAATTTTGGGTCACTCATTATGGTTACATTCTTGAGAAATATGATTTTTATTATGGTTGAGAACTACAAACTTGTCTCATGTTGGATCCATTCAAATGCTTGGGAGTTGTAAGTATCTTAATGGAATATGTCAATGCAACTTCTAAAATTCCATTTTTGAATCTTCATCATATATTTTTTAGCCATGATAGTAATTTTCAAGATGTAAATTCCTTGGGGGGAGTGGGGGGGTGGGGAGGCTATAACTCATCAATATATTTCCCCACACTCTTTAACACTCTTTGAACTTAGAATCCGTTTTTTCATAATCATAAAAGATAAACATATTTGGGTCATGCTGGTAGATCTTCTATTTTGATCCCTCTTACTCATGAGCTTTGTTGATTTTTTTTTTCCAAATTATATGTCTCATTATTTTTAACAGAAAACATATCTATTAGAGAGGAAAGCTACACACTTTTCTTTTTCCATTTCATTTCATCTATATTCTATGCAATATGCAATCTCAAATAAATGAAATGCATGATTTATCTACTTGGGACATTCTGGGAAACTTGAGGATATCATTTTCATCTACTTTCCCATCATGACAAACATCTATTTATCGCCAGTTAGAAATCAGATCTTAATCACTTCATTCATTTATGATTTCTACTAATATCTTTCATTTGTGTTGAAGAAGTCAATCCATCTAGGCTATGACCTGAGATCAGTTGAACCTTTCAAGAGTATATTAATTTCCCCATTTTCATAATGATGTCCTATTGCCTCTCACAAGGCTGAAGATGATTATGTTAATGTTTCACATCATCATCGTCAATAATCAGGGGAAACACATACCTTGAGATACAATGTTGACAATATTTGAATCATATTTTTATGACTGAAGTTTGCTGATGGACTGACATCTTTAGAAGATAAATGAAATTGGATTCTAATGGTCCTTTTTGTTTAATTCAATTGACTCTCATTTCAGAAACAAGACATTATGTCCAGAGATCCAAATCTCACAACAATCATGACACTAAAGTTTTTTGGTGAAATGATTTTTGAGGGAAAGAACATAGTGCTCATATCTCAAGAAGAAGGATGTGACATTTGATTTAATGTAAAACTAATGAATACTTGATGAGTACACTGGACTTTACATGGAGTTTTATGATAGCCAACTTAGTTTAAGTTTACTTTAAGCTTAGCATGCGTTTCCTAGAATTAGTTGTAATTCTGGTCTTTACTTTTCAATTTAGTTTAATTTCATTTTAATAAGTTAGTCATTTAAGAGGAGGATTTCTTCCCAAACTTCCTAAGAGCTGATCACAATGTTCTCTTTTGTATACAGGTTAGGAAAATGGCTCGTGCAACCAACATCTATGAATATTTTCTCTTGAAATGAAGACAACTAGGGAAGTGTTAAGCTGAACTTGGCTGATCAGATTCCTTTGTGACATTTTTTATCAACCTAGATTACCACCAACTCAACATCTGATAAGAAATTTACTCACATATTGGTTTATGATCTAGTTGATATTTGGAGTCCTTTTCATGACTATTTTGATGACCTCCATAGCTGTGATTTTCCTCTTTTCTTTATTAGATTTAATTATTTGGGTCTGTGTGGCTAATGATTATATTTTATAGCAAAAAGAAAATGGCACTCTTGTGAGAAATATGTTGAAAAATTGATTATTTTCAAATATGCAAAGAAATTGCTCATGTCATGAAATTTCAAGAGCTTATGGGTTTGTGGAATGTTCCATGTAATTGGTTTTTGAAAATCTGTTTTGATTGGACATCCACATTAGCCCATGTTACTTAAATTCCCAGAATCATTTTGTCGTACTAAGGAAAATCATATGTAATAGTTGGATTAGAGAATTATGTCGCAAATATTTCCACTAGATCATCAATTCTCATGCTCTGGTTTGTTTTCATTTCAGATCAGAAATTCTGGGAGTTATTTCTGTTGGGTTTGATGTTGAATGAGTAACATTTCTTGACTAATTTTTCCCCTTGGTTTACTTTTCAAGATTTCACTGAAAACACTTTCTCTATTGCTGCCGCCAGATTTATTACTTGCTGATGGGTTCTATTCTTATTTTTCAGCCAATTTTCACCCTTTTAATGACTGACATTTCAACTTTAGATTTCTTTTAGTTTAATTTTCTTTTTCATGAATTGACTTCTGATTTTATCCTTGCTTTCTTCTTGTACAAATTCCTTCCATATTTTTATTTGACCACTGGTATTTCCTTGAGCTAATTTGACTCTTAATCTACTTTGAGGATTACTCTTTAAATTTGAGTGAGGGGTTGGTCCAATTCTAGTCACATACCGAAGAAATTTTTACAAGTCATAAGATGCATGGGCTGCTCTATCTGAATGAACATTCATGAAGTTTGATATTTTAGATTTCTGTGGTGAGAGTTTTGTTTTTCAGAAATTATCGGAAGAACATTAGTGTTCTCAATTGCTTGTCGACGTTTTGGATCCACAACAGGATCCATCTTCAGGACTTAAAATCTCAAGGAAAATTACAAGAGAAGAACCCCAATAAATAATAAAGTGGAGTAGAGGAAACCTAAAGTCGGCTAAGTGAAACCCTAGGATTTAATAAATTTTTTAATAATAAACATTTAATAAAATTTTTGTTTATTAATATATTAAGTGGTAAGTTATGAGGAGAGGTAAGAGGGAAGAGGAAGGTAAGGTGAATTTTTTTGATTTAAATTGATAATCCAATTAATATTAATAATATTATTAATGTTTTATGCTAGTTTTAGGTTAAATTAGGGTTAATTTTAATAGTGGTAATATTAATATTATTATTAATGTTTTATGCTAGTTTTAGGTTTAAATTAGTGGTAACAAATTCTATAGGAGATTAAGGTAAGAAATCATAAATTTTTTTAATGATGTTTGTTGGTATTAATTAGGTTAGTTTTAGTTATTAAGTTAGATTAATTTTTAATTTTTAATAGTCTAGGGGAGAAGATAGTAATTCTCGGGGTCAAGTTTAGTCTATGTCAGCTTATGTGAAACCTAAATGTCGGTTAGGTGAAACCCTAGGATTTAATAAAAGTTTAATAATAATTAGGTTAGTTTTAGTTATTAAGTTAGATTAATTTTTAATTTTAATAGTCTAGTGGAGAAAATATGTTAGAACCCAGTACCGGTGCAAGTTCTTGAGTCTTGGGGATCAATCTAATACTATCTTATTTCCCAAATGAGCAGGATCCAACTATCACTAATCTCCAGACCATTGTCTCTATTTAGGTTATTGGGATTCTTGATGATTTCGATTGCTTTCCTAATTCATCATTTAAGGAGGTGGTCTTCTTTTGCTAAGATTTTGGTGTCTTCTAAGCGTACATGATGTTTTGTTGTGAGAGAGTGTTCAACTAATGCTAAGGTGTGGGTTTGTTCATTATTAATGTCACCACCATGCTCTTTAATCTTGGTGTGAAAAGAGCGGCTTGTTTCTCCAATGTAGCATTTGCCACACGAACATTCTATTCTGTATACTCCTTTGCAATTATGTTGGTCAAGTTTGTCTTTTACTGATCTCATTTTTTGTTTGATGGTATCAAGTGGTCTGAATGAGGTCTTAATCTCTTTCTTGTTCAAGATTTTTGCAATTTTATCAGTGACTCCTTGGATGTAAGGGAGGTAGGAAGTGGGGCTCGGGGTTTGTTTGTTTCTCTGTTGAGGTCTGTTATTTTCTCTTTCTAAGGCTTTCCTTATTGCATTCTCAATCTCTTTTTATTTGTAACCTATGCTCTTGAAGACTTTGTGAAGGTGATTTTTCTCCTGTTCTAGTTGTTATTTATTTGAAATTCTTATGGCTCTTATGGATAAGGTGTTAAGAACTCCTAATTTTTGGCTGGGGTGATGATGGGAACTGGCGTGAAGGTAGTTTTCAATGTGGCTATTTTTTCTGTATACTGAATGTCCAAGTTTCCCATCTTCTTTTCTATTGATTAGTATGTCTAGGAATGGGAAACATCGAAACACAATTGAGAATACCGTGGTTCTTTCGATAATTTCTAAATTTCACGAAGTTCTTAGATGTATGTATGTGTTGGCATAAAAGTGATCAGATCAAGGTCCTTCTCAAGTTACCAACAAAAGGTATCGAAGTAGTCTAGAGCACTGGCATTTTCATCTTCCCAGGAGGGAATAAGTCTCACCCGAAGCGCAATCGAGACAAGAAAGAGAGGGAAGGGTAAGGAGAATACTTAGATAGACTTCTGAGTTATCAATATTCATATTAGTATTTCACAATATAGATTAAACCTGTGGTAGTTCTGAACGTTTCTTAACCAAGAATAAAGAAAATAGAGTTGCATTGCCATTCATAAGGAAGATATAACCAATTAAGCATATCAAACATAAAGATAATACATAGCAACATTCAATGCATTCAGAAGAATAAATAAATAGGATATATCAAAAATTTGGGCCTCCAATTATATTAACATATCAGGTTATTCTCACAGATCGATTCTCATACACAAGTAATCAAAGGATGCTCCTCATCCAATATGAGACAAGGTTACATTATCTTTCTCCTCTACATCTAGACTACTACAAAAATATGATACATTGATAGTCTGGTTCTTAATCAAATCTCAAGACTCATATATACTAACAATATGAACCATTACAACAGTGACTCTCGCCACAACATCAATACTAATAACAACAACAACAACAATAACAATCCCATACCAACAAACCTATAAACAATAACAACAACAAGAAATCTAACCCAACAACCCTTTTACAATCATATCAGTCTCATTTATATAATTTGATCCTGAGTTTGCTGCTTGAGAACCTGAGAGTTCTCTCTTCTTCTTGATCTCATTGCAACGTCTTTCCTCAAAACTAATGTTGCGTTGTCCTTCCAACCACTTTCTGTTTCTTAGTCTGATGTTGAGCTCCTTAGCATCTTGCACAACTTTTTTTCTCCAAAATGAAGCTATAATATGACGTCCATAACTTCTTTCAATCAAAACGAAGGGCCCAACAAGATCTGACCATAATCCTTGACTAATCCCGATTCAAGTCTTCGACTCTTCTGTGGTCTCCAGTTTGGATTGTTGTTCTTTCTCGCCTTCTAGTTCCAAGTTTCTTCCATTTCCATCTTGGTCTATTTCTACTTTATCTTCTTCAAACAAAGGGCCCAAATCGAGTACGAATTCTAGGGATCTTTTCCTGACTTCTTGAAAGTTGTCCACTTTGTCCTACCACTTTCTGGCAAGTAGTGAGGCTTCTACAACAAACTGCTGGGTGGAATTTGTGATGCATTCTTTTGGCTTGGACACAACTAAAGAGTTCCATTCTGAATCAACTATAGCACCCACTTGATGCATTTGTAAATAAGCTATCTGGACTACAGGTCAAAACTCTTATAGTTCTTTCTTAGCCACAATTTGAGCTTCATATAGTGCATTGAGATCATTATCTGCCTGCTGGATCTTTTCAAATTTCTCTTGTTGTTCCAGCGGGTTCAAAGTGTTTTCTCCTTCTTTGTTGAGTGATTGGATATTCACACGCAAGTCATCCAATGTTTGGTTGTGCCTTGCAATGATTCCCATCCAATCACTAACCTCTTTGAAGATTTTTGTGCATTCTGCAGTCCTTTTATGAAAGGTTTCTCTTGTGTTGTTTCCTTCCAAATTTTTTTTCTCCATTTTCTCTTGTAGCTTCCTGGGTTGTAGTTCAACTTTTTGCCTACTGTCCCGCAACTTTGCTTCGATATTTTATTATCTTTTTGCCAACTTTGACCGGGATACCTAAAGTAATTCCATCTGCTCCGTAGGATTGCTTATTGTGCTGGATTCTGGCAGTTGAGGCATTGTCTTCCTGACCATTGTCCAGGCCTCTGTGAGTTTTTCCTTTACCTTTTTTACCTTCTATTCTGCCTGAATCTTTGAATATTTCTACTGCATTCATTGTGCTTGTGCAAGGAGTCCTTCTTGTTTCTATAACTCAACTTCTCGTTCAACATGGTATATCCTCTACTCCAATAGTTCATTCGAGACTCTGATTATGCCCACCAGCTGCGCTGTCGGCAACTGAGCGATATCACCTGATGCACTGTCGACACTTGTAGTGGCAGTCCACTAGCCATCGAATGTTTGGATGGTGTATCGACCTCTTCTTCCTCTGGGGATGGACCTTGTAGTTGATGTGCAAGTCTAGTCTTCAGAGCCATTGGAAGTAGAGGGAAAACTTCTGTCTTGGCCAGGAAAAGATGCAACAGTTCCACGCATCGTTATGGATCCTAGAGTACTGGCTCTAGTTGTTCTTTCAAGGATGATGCACTCTGCCCTGATGTGGTTTGGGGTTCTTTCTGAATTGACTATGCTGTTTGTAATGAAAATTCTGGAGTTTCTCTCCTAATGATGGGAATCTGAACATTAACTATTGAGAGAGGACTCTGGGTGCCTGGAACTTGTGGTATTGAAACAAGTAGTGGATTTTCTTGTTTTTGACTCTTCAATGAAGGTAAAGTTCTCAGAATAGGTACCTATGGAGTGGATGGATAGCTCAAGGATTCATTGGTCAAGGTAGTATGTTCTGGTACACTCTCAGATGGGTCGGGGAGATGCAGTTGCATGGGCTCGGGCAAAGTGGGTTGGGATGGAACGGTGGTGTCTTGCAGTGGCGATGGGGATTTCTCAGTGATGATGGTTATGTAGGTAGTGGTGTCTAGATTAGGATCATCTGTGATTTTAATAACAGTCTGGGAAGCTCGAGTGGTTGATCTAGTACGAGGTACAACTGAGGATATTGGATATGGGTTCAATACCTTTACAGGAGAAATACCTGTTCGGGGTTTCTTGATTGAGGGATCCCCTATGGACATGACGGCTAGGATGTCATTGACATCCTTTCCTGATAGAACAAATTGTTATGGGAGCTTCGAAAACATAGACAATGACTTCTTCTTCCACTCCAAAGGTTCCTCATCCTATTCCTCCTCTGTGTCCGTCGGCATTTGGACCTTCAAATTTTTCTCTTCTGGGGCAGGACTTGGCCCTACTCCTTCTTCCTACCCCCTTTTCTTCAGGAGCTTCGATGGCAAGAGGTAATGCATACTATAGGTAATGAATAAAAATGATGTATTGTTGAAAAAAGGTGAGATATCAGTTAGAACAAAAAAGCATTCAAGAATTTATTTGTTGTAACATTAGAAATAAAACATTTAAATCTATAAAAGATTAGGAACATAGTACACAATGGAAAATTCTGCAACTTTAACTTCTTTTAAAGATTAGATTAGAAAAACAATATGATAACTGAGAAAGAAAAACTTTTTACGAAGACAGAGGAAACTTCACCAACAACTAACACGCAGGAATCCTGTGAAATGTCTCTTTGTATTACTGGAATAACCTCTTGATACCAATTACAACGATTACATCTTGCTTGGGCATAAAGATCAACCCTCAATACTTCTAAGTTTGAAATATTTATAATCAGAGTTACAAATGACCCTGTCATTAATGATCAGGATGTGGCAGACCCTGAATCTAACTAACTAACTAACTAACAATATGCAGAAATATAGTAACTGATGATGATGTGTTGAATCTCTCATGCTGATTTTGGGGAAGACCATTGGTGAGTCATTCAGATGACTTTGACTGCGCTGGACGCTGAGTTGGACGAGACCTCTACCTTTACTCAATCAATTCGCATAACTCATTCTATCTTTGTGTTTTTGGGATGGTAACTTTCAATAACCGGTGATAGATTTCATCCATCTCGGTGTACTTAGCAAAAGTCGGCTTGGTGAGGAAAATGTACTTGATTTCGTGCTGTATGCTGAGGTTAGGCTGCAAAGTCTCCAAGAACGCTTTGCCCATGATGCTGCCTTGTATCCTTGAAAACATTTAACTATATTTGGCCATGGTGGCAATATTTTGCTTATAATCAGATAAAGTCATCAATTTATCATTTAGGACAAGTAGACCAGGAAGGCCCTTTTTCTGTAAGGCCTCAAGCTTGTTAAAAAATATCTGAACTCCAATGTCAATGTTCTGAGATTTCTCTTCCAACTGCAACATTAATCCTTTTTTGGTCAACACCCTTTTGACTTCAAGGATGGTTTATGTTTTGCCTTCGAATTTCAGTTCTTCGAGCTCTTCCTTGGTTTTTGAATTCAGAAACTTGATGATCTCGTTAGCTGCCAAGGGAATTTCATTAAGCTCTCTTCTTATCCTATCAATGACCTACCCGCTCTTTAGCACTAAATCATGTTGTTCAAACATGATTTGCACCATGGGCCAAATCTCGTTTATGGAATTGGAGATGTCTGTCCAGATATTTTTCTTAGCCTCTGCTAATGTCTTTCCTGCCCTTGTTTATTTCCAGAGCTGCTGCATTTCTTTCTTAAGCTTCTTCGATGCTTATCTCTCAACATTGTATCTTGTTTGGAAGGAAGACTTGAGTTCCTGGATACTTTCAACCTCCATTTTCAGCCTATTGATCTCTGTTCCTTGTAGAGTCATCTCTTCCATGGACTTTGCTAGCTCCACAGTCTTTTCCAATGCTGTCAATGGTGTTGCCGATGGAATTTCTGCTGTAGTGGTCGTTGGAACAACTACCGTACTGACTTCTACAAGGGGAACTGCACTCAATGGAATAACTTCCATCGGGGTCGATTGCTCCTTCTCTTTCACTAGCCTTTCCAATTCTGCCTCCGTATCCTTTATCTGTGCGTTCTACTGCATGATTAGCTTCAATAATTCCTCTTTCTCATCTTCTGCCTCAACTATTTCTTTGGCTTGTGAATCCTCTGTTGGTGTCAATTTCAGATGTTTTCTCAGAGATGCAATGCTAGCATTCTTTCTCTTTATCATCTCCTCTGTTGCCTTTACATTTGAAGGATCATACCCAATCTTGAGCACCAACTCCTCTAAGGATTTTATTCTGTTATCCTTTGCAAAAGAGGATATCTTTTCCAACTTCAGTTGGGTCTGAACATTGTTTATGGATATCTGTAACTTCACTGCTGCAGAGGAAGAATGTGCCAAGGTGGAGAAAACCATTTCTCTAGTCTGTCTATCCAAATCCATTTGACAACCAGATGGACTTGTTTGGTGTCAAAAACAATAGTTGAACTTTTGTAGTTAGTGATCTCTTTGGGTTGAGGCACCTGTGCCTGCATAAATGCTAGATGCATTCTCCCTTTCTCCGTGTCAAAAGATGACAAAAGTCTATGTTGTTATGTGAAGGTTTTCTTCCAGAACTGAGCGTAAGTGCTGTTGGTCAGCATCTAGTTCTTCTTTTTAATCATGTCATATTTTTCGAAAATGCTCAGGGGTACAGATCCTTGTGAATTTTGGGTGGTCACAACTATATCCGTTTGCTTCTTTGAATAAGGAGTGGACACCACCTGATGTTTTCCCTCAAACACTTGAGCAGAGTAAGGCTCTTCCTTACCAGACTTGTGCATAACATGAGTGGTTTTGGGTCTTTTGTTGTATACCTGAAAATCTTCTGCTGATACCTCAGTGATTGAATGAGAGGTATCCTTTCTTGGCCTTTTTTCCTTTGGTATCTGTGGGGTGGCATTTTGTGAAAAAGAAACTGATGGAGCTTCCTGCTGTTCAATATCTACCAGAGTATTTGCCTCCCACTCTGTCTGGTTCACATACTTTTCAATTTCTGGTTTGAGGGTGTGAGCATAAGGTGAACTTTTATTTTTGGTTCTCATCTCTGCAATGATCCCACTTGGATCATAATGCCAAATGAAACTAGTGTTGAATTTCATTTCCTTTAATAGTTTATTTTCCTCTTCCCCAACAGTTCGACTGTTGTAGATGAACGGTCCTATTTGCCCTTTAATCCTCATCTGCTATTTTTTCTTCAAAGACACAAAATGAATGTCATCCGAATTTATCATCTGACGAATATACTCTAGTGCAAATATTCAAACATGCACATACTTGGGCAATTTGTACGGAGCTAGTTCACACCCATACACTCTGATCTCCATGTGATTCTGGTATAGGAACCAATATCCAGTCTTTGCGAGATCCGAAAGGTGCAAAACTCTTTGGATCTCCTCGTTTATCCTTGGTTCTGGTCTTCCACTGAGCATGCCCACCACTGGGTGATAAAACAACTCGATGAATTGTTTGAAACTAAACTCAGTGGAGTTTCTTTTGAGTAGCGATGTCCATAGAGTTACTGCTTGTGGTTTTCCATCCTTGTCCATTTTTTGCATGAGAAAAGGAAATTTGTTTGCTTGATAGAATATGAACATGTAAGCCAGTATTGAAGAATACCAAAAGATGCCTTCTGTAGGGAAATTCGCTAGTTGCTCATGTAGGTTCTCGGCCAAAAAACCGCTATAATCAAACTGGATGGCAACTTTCTCTTCAACGAAGAAAATGGATAGGAAACTTAGGATAGGCTCATCCACCCATTCATCTGAGAAGTAACCGAGAAAACAACACAGTGTTGAGATAATCTGATTTTTCTTTTTGAAAAATATGGAGGAGTGATAGGGAGGATTCTTCTTAGGGAATTGGGCATCTTTTGGGAGGAACAACTCAAAGATTTGAGATCTCTGGGGAAAAGACAGGTTCTGATACATTTCTGTCAGAATTTCAATTGTGAGGGGAGAACGGGGTTTGGCTCTGGGTACCTGCATTATTTGATCGATGGCCTCAGGTGTAATAAGGAAAAAGGCGTCCAGACAAAGATACTATGGCTCTCTGATCAGGGAGGTAGTGTGCTTGGCATTTGAGAGTGAATTCGGGAAAGTGATAGACTTGGGGAAAAATATACAGAGGGAGACTTGACTGCCAGAGCCCAATTTCATCGCTCTAATTGATGAAGGTGTCTTTAAACCATGACTGTAGCTCAACAAAGTCGAATTCGGACTTGGTTTCTGAGATTATATAGTCTTTGTGTGCTAATGGGATCCGGTCGAGATCAAAAGGAGGTGGGAGGAAAGGATTTTTCTCCACATTTGACTTTTTACTTTTGGACGCCATTAATTTCCACCGGTACCTGCACATAGAGCACACGTTAGTAGGTGAAATCTAAGGCTGGATGAGATGTTGCAGAGACAAAGAAGAATGAGTCTTTGATAGGCATGGAGTGTGAGTGCAATGTGAATGACTGAAACGGGGTTGGAATTTAGTGAAGGGGTGTCCGTTGGGCGAAAAAAATGGACAGGTCAGGTGAACAATGGGTATGTGGCCAGTAATAAATGGTTAATGGGTCCTTTAGAGTGTGAGAGGGCAGGGTGAAAGATGTCTGACGTGTGTATCTGGTTGACGTGCAGAATGGTGATTGGGGGATGAACGAAAAAGATATGACCTATAATGGTTAGATGGATGGGACATGATGATGAGGTCATGACATGGAACTTGCAAAGGGTGGTTTTGGGATGTGACATCTTTGGATGGTGGTGGTGAGTTGGAAAAATGATAGGCGGTAAATGTCTAGAGTGGGGAGGTAAGATGCAATGAGATGATGCCACGTAGGGATGGGGCCCGCCTGGACGCTACTTCATTCTGGACCACCCCTGCTGTTAAAGGTAGAAATGTTGGGGGGGTTTGGGATTTCTTGCTGACCTTTGATCTGAGCAAAGCTAGATCAGTCGTTGTTTCGAGCACGTTCTTTAAACATCATGTCGGACCTCCCCACNGGGGGGGGGGGGGGGGGGGGGGGGTCCTGAATCTCATGTGGACCGTCCATTTTCACGCTGATGGGATGATCATAGATCTGAATGCACACTTTAATCACCTTTTTGGACCCCCACCCCCCATCGTTAAAGGTCGAACGATCGGGGGGGGCGGTCCGAAAAGTCATCAGAACCGTAGATCTGGGTGCCAACAGCTTAGTCGTAGATCTAGGCCTAATCTTTAATATCTGGGGTGCATTTCAATATATGAAGCCAAACTTAGGCTTAATGACCTTTTTATGGGTTTTGCGCACTGCCCCCCTTTCTTTTTTCACCATGGGGTTAGAAAAAACATTTCACCATCAAAATCCTACATTTTTCATCGATCATCTTACACATTTTATTGAGTTGAAACTAACTAACCTATGTCCTAACCTACTCCTTTGCATCTTTAGCCCAACTTAAACTATTGGGATAAGAAAATACTCTACCCTGGTGTTATTTGACCAAGATTAGATTGTTTGATCAAATTTATTCACTAGCTAACCTAAATTACTTGGCTAAGGTTAGACGGTATAGCCAAGCTTATTCACTAATCCTAAATACTTAAATTTAAAAGACGTGGCCATGTTTACACTGTATGGATCAATTCATTATCAATTCATGGGGCTTTATCCTTTTTCTTTTATGTCTTTTTTTTTTTCTCATTTCTTTTCTTTCTTTTTTCTTTTCTTTTCTTTTGTAGAATGCATCAATATCTGCAAGTCAAAAACACTAAAGGAACAAAATTACAATCAACAGTTGATCCTATAAGTTATAGGGTTATAACAGTGGCTCCACCTGGGGATGGTATCCTCCTTGCGAGATGCCAAGAATCATGTTTCTTGTTGTCTTGAAAAATTTCCTCTAGAGCTTCTTCTGTTATCTAACTTGCTTTATTTTGAAAATTTGATGACATTATTCAGTGTCTTAGGGCCTTCTCCATGGGATTCAAACACATGAACAAAAACACCTATACACAAAATACTTGTAAAATAAATGATATATACAATGAAAGGGAATGGTGATCTTTCTATTGAGGTGGCAAGTAATGCTTCAACATTCTGCCATTTACAGGTCCCGCTGGCAGGTCTGATCCATCGCTATTAGCAAGTAGAAAAACATTATTTACTCTGAAGTCCTGAATGGTGTAAGGACCCTTCCACAAGATATTGAAATTTCCATGTTTACCTTTATCTTCATTTATGGAGTCCCATCTCAAAACTAGATCACCCAATTCAAAGTTATCCTCTTTGGTTCTCTTGTCATAAATCTTTTTTACATTTTCCTGGATCACTTGGGTTCTATTGTAAACTTCATATTTGGATTGCATTAGGTGGATCATTTGATTTATCCTTCACTGGACATCATTTGGTTCTTCTTGTGTTTCCTGCAATAGTTTCATGAACAAAACTCCTAATGAGAGGGGAAAAAATGTCTCGGTGCCATACACCAACTGGTATGGAGACATACCAATCTCTCTTTTGGTGCTTACTCTATCAGCGCAAAGTTTGAAAACCAACTTATTATGCCATGATTTCTTGTTTTCTTGTAGTGTCTTTCTAAGAATGTTCACTAAAATTTTGTTAGAAGACTTGGCTAGCCCACTTCCTTGCGGATAATAAGCCGTCGAGTGTCCCAGAGTAATATGATATTGATTACAAAAATCTATGAGCCTTTTGGATCTAAAATCCGCTGCATTGTCAGCTATGATTTTTCTAGGGCATCCAAAATGAGACAAAATGTTAGTTTCTAAAAACTTGATGATGATAGAGTCAGTAGCTTACCTGCATGGTACAACCTCGATCCACTTGTGTTGGCCCGAGGAGGGTGGATGAATTTCACCAATGAAGTCTAGGCCCCACTGTTGGAAAGGAGATTCAACAAAAATGGGTTTCATAGGGAGTGGAAGAAGCTTCCTTTTACGTTAAAAAATCTAGCACTTGTGGCAAGAAGTAACCTTCTGGTGGATGTCAACGAACATAGTAGGCCAGTAAAAACCATCTCTTAGAATATTTTTGGCTGTGGTCTTCTAGCTCAGGTGCCCACCATAGTCTCCTGCATGAAAATCTTGAATAACTTTGTCAGCTTCGTCCTTTAACAGGTAATTAATCAAGATACCACCAAGATCTTTCCAATAGAGATTGCTTTCTAAAATACAAATTTTAATGCTTTCAATTTAACAAATCTAGCTTTGGTCTTAGTCAAACCTGGAGGAGCTTGTAAATTTTGGAGTACAAAAATGAGGTCTACATACCAAGGGGAGTTTAAGAATACCTCTTTTATGTTTGGAGTCGCCTGCTCTTCCGGTCCGTTTGCTACAGCCAAAAAATTAATATCCAAAGCATGAAAATTAGACTCAGCCATTAGTTTGGCCAAACCCTTTCCTTTGATCAATTTAGTAGGTTTTATTTCAATGTCGTACTCCAGAATAACCGCAATCCATTTTCCTCTTCTACCATCCGGATTATCCTGGGTTAGGATATCCTTAACCACTATGTTTGGGATGTACGCAATCGTGTGAGAATCGAGAATATAGACTCTAAAGTCCTTTATGGTTTTCACCAGAGTGAAGGAATGTTTCTCGATTATGTTATAGTTCAAAGCAACACCTCTCAAAGATTTGCTGAAAAACGATATGGGTTGTTTGTACCCTTCACTATTTTTCTGCAATAACACAATTGCTATGGTGTGTTCATATGCAAAGGAGAAAAGAAGAAAGTCTTTGGTATAATCTGGGCTAATACAAAATGGGGCTTGGGTGAGAGCATGTTTCACCTGCTTGAATGACTGTTTGGACTCGGTGTTCCATTTGATTTTTGTGTCTTTTTTCAACATATTAGTGATATTCCTGAGAAGTTCGGTCAAGTTTGGTATGAATCTTCTAAGGAAATTTATTTTGCCAATGAAAGATTACAGTTCTTTGATATTCCTAGGGTGTTCCACCTTCCGGATGGCTTCTATCCTGCTAGGATCTATTTTAATTCCGTCTTTTGAGATTATGTGTCCCAGTAGTTTACCTTCCTCTAACCCAAAAAGGATTTTCTTAGGATTAAATGAAATCCCAAATTTCTTGCACTTCTCAAACACACGTTTGAGGTGGAGCAAGTGTTCCTCGTCAGATTTGGAGTAAACAGTTACATCGTCCAGATAAATGACTATAAATCTCCCAGTTTCGTCCACAAAAGAAATGTCCATTTCTCTTTGAAAAGCAGCCCCAACGTTCATCAGAACAAAAGGAATCTTCACATACATGAAGGTTCCTTAGGGTGTGGTAAAAGCTGTCTTCTCTTGATCTTCTGGATGGACCAGAACTTGGTTGCAACCAAAGAAACCATCTAATAAGGAGATCCTACTGGATCCAACCACCTTTTGTAAAATGTGGTCCATTTTGGGCAAAGGGTAATTGTCTTTGAGGGAGACTTTGTTCAGATTTCTGAAATCTATGGAAAGTCTAATCTCACTAGTTTTCTTCCTGGTAGGAACTAGGTTAGAAACCCATTTGGAAAATATCAAGGGGACTATAATCTTTGCATCATACATCTTTTTGATTTCTTTTTCTATCAGAGGAAGCAACTTGGGATTAATTCTCCTAAGTTTTTGTCTGAAAGGTTTGTGTTCTTCATTTATGGGAATCCAATATTGTATGATACTTGTGTGATAGGATTTTAAGTCCTCATAGCCCTAGGCAAAAACATCTATATATTCCTTAAAAAGTTCAATGTATTTGATTTTTTTCTTTGGTGGCAGAGGTTTAGACAGTTTTATCATCTTGGGTTTTTCTTCTGTTCCTATGTTGCATTCTTCGACCTCCTTACCACTAGCTTCAATTTTTGTTTTTTTGGAAACGTCATTAAAATCAAACAAGTCTTCCAATGGAACTAAACCTCTAGGTAGCACATTATTTTTCAACTGCAGAATATCAAAATATACATCGTTTTCATTAAATTCTTCAGCATCTATTTTATTTACACTACCATTCTAAAAAACAACTTTATTTACAAATTCATCGTCATTTTCTAAATCTATGTTTGTACATTCGAAATCATTCTTACAATGTAGAAAATATTTGATTTGATCGTCATTTCCAAATAACTACTGATATCTGATGTTGTTAGGAGCGGTTGGTCTGCACTTCACCTCCACTGTGTACTTGCGAGTGGGCCGAAAAGGAATTTTACAGGTATTTTCTGATGTAGCCAACCCATCTGCAAGTATATTTTGTCCCTTAGGCATTACCTGCAAATCAATCTCAGTAAAGCATTGAAGAGCATCTAAAACAACATTCCTATAGGATCTAAGTCTGGGGTGTTTTGCTTCATACTCACCTTTGATTTGCTTGATAATCAATTCAGAATCACCCCTTACCATTATCTGCTTGGCACCAACTTTCTTCAATAATATCAGGTCGAGCATCAAAGCCTCGTACTCGGCTATGTTGTTAGTACATTGGAAGTTTAGTTTGTAGGAATGATTCTCAGAATACTTTGACCTATGGTTATGCAACCAAACTCCATCTCCAGCTCCTTCTTTACTCACAGCACCATCAAAGTCCATGCTCCAGAAATCTGCTGGCAACTCCTCATTCTCTTCAATCATGGGATTTCTTACTTCAACAACTGCTTTATCATCCTTTGGATCAGGTGTATCATCTTCCAGTTGTGTGATTTGTTCTCCAAAGTCACCATTGTTGTATAGAATAAAAGACTCCATATCAGAGTGTGTGGAGTATAGTGGGTAATTGTGTGGCTTTTCCTGCCTGCTGACCATATACTTCATCAGTGTTTCCCTATACAGTCTTCTCTGTCGTCCGAAAACTAGAATGGTGGCATAAGACATATCTAGCTGCAGGGTTCCTCTCAATTTAGCTCCCCAAGACCTTGATAGCAACATACCATACTTGGGTGGAATATCTGCAACGATGATGTCCATCACCATACTTTTTGCTGGGATTTGAGCCAAAGTGATGCACAAGTCTTTAATTAGGCCTATACATTTGACTTTGCTGGAGTCGAAAGAATGCAAATATTTGTAGGTTCTGGTGACCTTGAGTCCCAAATTTTCCATAACGACTTTGGGCATTAGGTTGTGGGAGGCATCGAAATCCTGCATAGCGTTGTGTAATATCAAATCGTGGATGTTTAGGCTGATGTAAAAAGGGGCCATGACACCATTATCAGTTTGACCATCAAATTCAGGACCAAACATGAGCTCAGGTTGATCATCGACAAGGTTTAATGTGTCAGAGTGATGTACAGATCCAACATTCAAAGCTTTGGTACCTATCTCGGGTTCGATGCTTAAAGATTTTATCGCCTGAGACCTGTAAGCGTTCTTGTTCATCAGCTCGGAGAGGGGAATGGGAATCTTCAGTTTAGCCAGTTCCCCTTCAAGGCTGAAAGGAGCAGTGGTTTTGTTTAAGGTTTGTACTTATGATTTATTGGTAGAATCTATGTGGATAGGTGCACTCGTTTGAATGATTGATGAATCTTTAGTCCGACTTTCTCTTTTAAGAATTTCTGGGGTTTTTTGCACAGAATATTCAACATTATTTTGTCCAGGGACTTTATTGGGAGGGTTTTCTGAGGTTTTCTTGGTTTCAACAACCGTCTTTGGAGAGTCATTGTTTGCCTTCTTTCTCCTCAGGTTATATTTCCTGTGAACCTCCATTATAGTGTTCTCAAAGGCTTGCTATTTTTCTTTCTCAGCTTCTTCATTTACCTCTGTTTGTGAAAGGAGAAAGATTTCATGCTCTTCCTTGGTGAGAAAAATGGATCCATGATCATGATCATGATCACCCATTAGGTTTATATGAGTGTCATCAAACCCCTCAATTACTTCCTCCCCACCATCGACATAATTCTCTTGGAGAGGTGGTTTAATCTGCTGATCAGGTTCTCTCTGTTCCCTTTGATCTCTAGGATCTCTTTGCCTGATCTGAGGTGGATTTCTTCTGAAGTTTGGGTTTCTAATACGAGGGACAACTTGGTTCTCCCTAGGTGGGTTTCTGTCAGTTATGGTGAGTCTCTCCATAATTTTATCCATAGCTCTGGCGAGAGAATCTAATTTGGCATCAGATGAGGAAGTAGAAGGTTCTTCTTTGATGGTGACCCTCTTTTCTGTTCCTTCTGGCCAAAAGATTTGCTTCCACACTGACGACACTTCTTTGCATGTCTTCCAGAGTTGTTGTGTTTCTTTCCCTCAACTAATATGACATGTCAACGTCAAAACCATCAGGGAATTTTAATAAAGCCAAACCTTGTGGTGGTTTGATGACAATGGGGATTGCATTGTATAGATTGTTGAAACGAGTGCAGTAATCCTGCACTGTCTCTCCTAGATTCTATCTGATGTTCTCATACTCTAACAGGATCTGGATAGGGTTTTTATTTACCTCCCACTTGTCAAGGAAAGTTCGATGAAAGACAACAATGTCAGTAATGGTAGCAACAGGTAAGGTTTTGAACCACTTTATAACTTCCCCAGTCATACTTTGTGTGAATAATCTCATCTACACGGCAACTTCATCTACTTCCTGCAGGTCAAAATAATTGTTCATTTTGTCAACATGTTGTTGTGCATTCAGGGGACCAATACTATCAAACTAAGGGAGTTTGGTTTGATAATCTTGAGACATGTCATGTAAAGGAGAAAACAATACCAATGGAGCATATCTTGCTGCCATGATTGGTGGAGGAGGCTGAACCACAACATGTGTGACAAGAGAGGTAGTGACTGAAGCTATAGAGGATGAAGGGCTTGGAGGAATGGAGTTCCCTGGCCTAGGTTTAACAAAAATTGCAGCAATGGTTAAAACAGGAATTTCTACGGACTGCTGAAGATGGATTTTGTCTAAGGCATGGACAAGATTCACAACTAGGTATTCAAGCTTATCAGGCTCGGGGCACAAATGTTGATAAGCTTCAGCTCTGGGAGAGAGTATTTTAGGGGTCCTGGGCTGAAAGATGGTTTGATCTAAGATCGTTTTACTGACAAAACTGCCAGATTTTGTCCTGAAAAAACTTGGTTGAGAGGAAATATCAGACTCAGGACCTTGAAGAACAACTAACTTCTTGATCAAAATCTGGACCAGGGGTCAAAATTTATCTCAAAAATCAAAGTTCTCTGAATTGCCTCAAAACAAACGGGTGCGTAGCCCTCGTTGTCAAAAACCCAATGCAACTCGTTTGGGTTCAAACGAACGTCGGATGAGAGAGATATCACAATCTGTTCGAATTGCCAAACAGGGAAAAAAAATGAGTGCTGACTGTGCAGTCCGTACGGATGCTGACGTGGCAGAGGCCGTACATCCATACACTGAGATGGATGATGGTGATGTGGCCTTCACTCATTGGCAGATGTGGTCAAATCATGATGCGACACATGGCATTTAACGGGAAAATGGTGTGGTGCCACGTGGCCCAGTCATGGGCTGCCACGTGGCACCATTGTAATTGGTTGTTTGTTTAAAATGTTATGAAGTCCGTGGGGTTCGAACCCCGGACCTCCTCTCCCAACCAAGCTTTAACAAAGTCCACCCTGCCAACACACCACACATTAGTTCTTGTTATATGAATGGTTTTATATTTATTTAAATTGAATTGAAGTTTGATTTGGGGCGCGTCCGGGCTGGGGTTTAGCCCCAGCCCCCGGTCGTACACTTTAAACATATGACCATTGCATATACAAATGCGCGTGAATATGTAACGGATCCCACGATTGTATTACATATCATATGACCATTGTATATACGGAGCGCGCGGGGTTTGGATTGGTTTGAAATAGTCACCACATGCCCGCCACTTGTCAATCATTCATTCACCCTTATAAACAGAGCCCTTTTGCGATAGCGCGTGGTCACATGGTGGCCCTTGTGACCGTGGTCTTGGAAGTTAGGGGCTGGGTGCGCCCTAACTGTCCTACAGTTTGAATAGTTTTGTGGTTATGCGCGTGTGCTAGGTTTTAGCACGAATTTGGAGCGTGTTCTTGGTTAGAGCACACAGAGGTGCGTTTTTGCGAACCAGAGACAACAAGCTTGAAGGAAGAGAATGGAAGGAGGCCTATATTCTACATTTTTTGGCCGAATGAGGTGCCGTAAAAGCCCAGCTAGGGGTTTTTGGACATTCTGAATCCATTGGCACTCTTTTCAAAGCCATTTGAAGACTTCTTTTGCAGGTTTTTAACCATTGAAGTTTCAAGAAGCTCCAGGGAGCTTGAAGCCCTCATTGTTTGAGGTCTTGCTCAGATGAGCCTATGTTTGTTTTCTGTGATTGAATAATCATTTTTAGCTAATTATTATGCTTTGAACACTTTGGGATAGGTTTAAGATCCATGGAGTTTCTTCTGAGCAACGACGTCCATGGAGTCACTACTTGTGGTTTTCCGTCCTTGTCCATTTTCTGCATGAGAAAAGAAAATTTGTCTGCTTGATAGAATATGAACATGTAAGCTAGTATTGAAGAATACCGGAACATGCCTTCTGTAGGGAAATTCGCTAGTTGCTCATGCAGGTTCTCGACCAAAAAACTATTGTAAACAAACCGGATGGCAACTTTCTCTTCAACGGAGAAAATGGACAGGAAAACTAGGATAGGCTCATCCACCCATTCATCTGAGAAGTAACCGAGCAAACAACATAGTGTCGAGATAATCTGATTTCCCTTTTCGGAAAATATGTAGGAGTGATAGGGAGGATTCTTCTTAGGGAATTGGGCATCTTGTGGGAGGAACAACTCAAAGATTTGTGCTCTCTGGGGAAAAGACATGTTATGATACATTTCTGTCAGAATTTTAATTGTGAGGGGAGAACGGGGTTAGACTCTGGGTACCTACATCATTTGATCGATGGCCTCAGGTGTAATAAGGAAAAAGGTATCTCCAGATGAAGATACTATGGCTCTCTGATTAGGGAGGTAGTGCGCTTGGCATTTGAGAGCGAATTCAGGAAAGTGATAGACTTGGGGAAAAATATACAGAGGGAGACTTGACTGCCAGAGCCCAATTTCATCGCTCTGATCGATGAAGGTGTCTTTAAACCACCACTGTAGCTTAACAAAGTCAAATTCGGACCTGGTTTATGAGATTAGATAGGCTTTGTCTACTAATGGGATCTGATCGAGATTAACAGGAGGTGGGAGAAAAGGATTTTCCTCCACATTTGACTTTTTACTTTTGGACGCCATTGATTTCCACCGGTACCTGCACACGGAGCACATGTTAATAGACGAAAGCTAAGGCTAGATGAGATGTTGCAGAGGTGAAGGAGAATGAGTCTTTGATAGGCATGGAGTGTGTGTGCAATGTGAATGACCGAAACGAGGTTGGAATTTAGTGAAGGAGTGTCCGTTGGGTGAAAAAAAAGGATAGGTCAGGTGAACAATGGGTATTTGGCCAGTAATAAATGGTTAATGGGTCATTTAGAGTGTGAGAGTGCAGGGTGAAAGACGTCTGACATGTGTATCTGGTTGATGTGCAGAATGGTGATTGGGGGATGAACGAAAAGATATGACCCGTAACGGTTAGATGGATGGGACATGCTGACGGGGTCATGACATGGAACTTGCAAAGGGTGGTTTTGGGATGTGACATCTCTGGATGGTGGTGGTGAGTTGGAAAAATGAAAGGCGGTAAATGTTTAGAGTGGGGAGGTAAGATGCAATGAGATGATGCCATGTAGGGATGGGGCCCGCCTAAACGCTGCTTCATTCTGGACCCCCCCCTGCTGTTAAAGGTAGAAAGGTTGGGGGGGTCTGGGATCCCTTGCTGACTGTTTATTTGAGCAAAGCTAGATCAACCATTGTTTCGAGCGCGTTCTTTGAACATCATGTCAGACCCCCCCCCACCCTCCACTATTAAAGGTAGAACAGTCGGGGGGGTCCGGAATCTCCTCTGGACCGTCCATTTGCGCACTGATGGGATGATCGTATATCTGAGCGCACACTTTAATCACCTTTTCTGACACCCCCCCCACCGTTAAAGGTCGAACAGTCGGGGGGAGGGGGGGGGGGTGTCTGAAAACTCATCAGAACCGTAGATCTGGGTGCCAATAGCTTAGTCATAGATCTAGGCCCAATCTTTAATCTCTGTGGCGCGTTTCAATATATGAGGCCAAACTTAGGCTTAATGACCTTTTTATGGGTTTTGTGCACTGCCCTGCTTTCTTTTGTCTCCATGGGGTTAGAAAAAACATTTCACCATCAAAATCCTGCATTTTTCATCGATCATCTTACACATTTTATTGAAGAGAAACTAACTAACCTATGTCCTAACCTACTCCTTTGCACCTTTAGCCTAGCTTAAATCGTTGGGCTTAGAAAATACTCTACCCTGGGGTTATTTGACCAAGATTAGACTATTTGATCAAATTTATTCACTGGCTAACCTAAATTACTTGGCTAAGGTTAGACAGTATAGCCAAGCTTATTCACTAATCCTAAATACTTAAATTTAAAAGACTTGGCCATGTTTACACTATATGGATCAAGTCATTATCAATTCATGGGGCTTTATCCTTTTTCTTTAATGCCCTCTTTTTTTTTTTCTCATTTCTTTTCTTTCTTTTTTCTTTTCTTTTCTTTTGTAGAATGCAACAATATCTACAAGTCAAAAACACTAAAGGAACAAAATTACAATCAACAGTTGATCCTATAAATTATAGGGTTATAACACTGTGTATGGAATTTCTCATACAGGATGAATTCCCCCTTCTTCTTCCCATGCTTGCTTGGGCCTTGGAATCCTTTTGAGACGTCCTCACCTTCAAGGGATAGACCGATGAGTTGGTGGATATCCTCAACATGAATCAAATATCTCCTATTGAGCCATAATCTCCTATCATGGACCCTACTGATCAAAAACTTGGTGCACCGCACAACCTTGCATGTAGTTCTGAAAACCGGTAGATCCCCGAGGTTCATGATGGTTGAATTGAATAGTTAGATGAAATATGGATTTAACACAAACTGCATGCCTCCCAGTGCATCAGAAGCCAAGTCCCATAATACACTGATATTCATCTGCGGGAACAATACTTGGTCCGTCAGGTCGAGGTCGAGGAGTTGTACCTATTTGGCCTTTCCCTTAACATCACCCATGATCTCAACCCAGGGATCATACGACTTGTCTGGAATTGCCTCTTTTGGAACTAAACTCCCACCTCCTATTGCTCTTTGAATTTTGGCTCTGGATTGCTTAGAAAACTTAGATGAACTAAGTACGGGCTTGGGGTCGCGACTGGGAGTACGAGATCTCACAAGCTAGAAAAGTGGAGATAGCGCAAGTAAAAATATAACTAATGGAAACAATGAGCCTCACTCATGAGTTTGCAAAATATTATACGTGGGATAATTGAAGAGCTCTGTAATTACTCCTATGGACAATCATTATGGAATCATAAATGAAATCTCAGGCTGAGGTGAGAGACGTGATAGATAATGGGATAAGATCTATGGGGTGATCCCGACCTTTAATGAACAAGCTGACAGGGATGTGGTTGACCTGAGGGCTTACCGTTTTAACGGTTGTGGATCCTGGTGGGGATACTGATGACATCTATGCGTATCGTGCCTTTATGGATTAACAAAAAGGTCTGATGGGTTACTGTAGCTACCATAAAGCATATGATTTGGTATGATGTTTGTGGCACATGGGTTGTGATATAGTTTATATTCACCCCCCCTCCAACCACAATGGGGTCCTCGTCATATTTAATGAATTCATTTAATGTAATGGTGGCTCTTTGGATCCTATGCGGCTGAGTAAGTAGTTATGCACAAAAGCAATGCTTAGATTGGAAGAAAGAAAAATATATGTCATGGCGCAACAATGCACCCGTCGATGTTATTAATTGAATTAAATAAATTGCAGGAAATAAAAATCTAACTACTGTACATGCTCCTTTGGACTGGAGAAATAATCCTTTGGATCAATCATCAGAAATATAGGGTTTCAGGAGGGCACCATTCACCCATACTGGTCGAAGGATGCCATCCGGTTGCGCTAGCTTGACTGCACCAGCGTGTCAGATTTCCACAACTATGAATGGACCCAACCAATGCATGCACAACTTTCCTAGATGTTTTTGATATTGACTGTCATAGAGGAGTACGTTATCCCCTTGCATGAATATTTTGGACTTAATATGCCTGTCATGCCAAGCTTTCTGTCTAGCTTTCTCAACTGTCAAATGAAAATCTTCTAGAAATATTGCTTCCTCAAGCTCTTGCAAGTCTGCAATCCTCTGCGCAACTAATTCATCATCTGTCATGTGTGTAGCCTGTGCTATATAGATACTAGGGGTAATAAAATCTGCAGGTACAACAACTTATTTCCCATAAACTGACTAAAATGGAGTATACTTGTGTAGCTTTTTCGTGGTAGTCCTGTAACCCCACAAGACTACTGGAACTCTATCATCCCAGTCTTCCCTGTTTGTGCAACATACTTTGGTCAGTCCACTTTCTAGAATTTTATTGAATTCCTCCACTGTACCATTAACTTGCAGATGGTAGGGACTGCTCTTATGCTATTGTATAAGGAATTTTGTTGTCAACATTGCGATTGCGCTATTGATAAAGTGACTACCTTGATCACTAGTCAAAATTCTAGGAAATCCAAACCGAGTGATGACGTTATCGAAGATAAATATAGTAGTGGTTTCTATCGAACAGTCTTGAACTGCCTCTGCTTCATCCCATCTTGTGAGGTAATCATTTTCGGTAATGATGTATCTAGACTTTGAGTGCTTAGCCAAGGGGTTGATTGGTCCAATAAAATCAACAACCCATTTCTTAAATTCCTGAAGTGCTCTAACTAGCTAAAGGGGTAGTTCATCTCTGCGTGATGGCTTTCCTACCCTTTGGAAGATGTCACAAGATCTAGCATACTCAGAATATTTAAATAATGTAGCCCACCATAATCCTACTTTAAGTATCTTTTGTGTAGTAGCTTTACCTCCAACATGTCCAACTCCACTATGGCATTCCCATAGGATATATTTCCTTTCATGGTTCAAGACACATCTCTTAAGGATGTCGTCTAGTCCCAATTTGTAAAGTTATCCTGCAATCAGTTGATAGTATGCTATGTGAACCACCATATGTCACTTTTGGGTTGTGGAGTAAGTTTCTGGGCAGGTCCCTATACTAAGGAAGACAACAATGTCTTCAAGATACTCTGGGATGGCCTCAATCCGAAACAGGTCCGCATCTAGGAGCTAATCATCCACTGTTCCACAACTTTCCCCTGAATCCAACCTGGAAAGGTGATCTGGACCTACATTGCATCTTCCTAGTTTGACAATTACTTCAAACGAAAAATCTTGAAAAAGAAGTAGCCACCTACAAATTCTTCCTTCAAGTACTATTTTATTGACAGGTACTTCAATGCAGAATGGTCACTAAAAAAATTGAAATGAGAGCCTAAGAAGTAGTGTCCAAACTTTTGTAGTGTGTAAATCATAGCTAGACCTTCCCTTTCGATGGTTGTGTATTTGTGCTCTTGAAATTGTTGAAGAAGTCTACGGTAATATCTTCTGATAAATCTACGGTAATATCTTGTATGTCCCAGTGTAGAGCACAAAAATTTATCACTTGTAGGTGGCGGCATGTTCAGAATGACCTCAACTTTAGTTGGGTCTACCAAGAATCCTTCTCTGCATACAATATGGCCTAGCAAATTTCCATGTGGTACATAAAAAATGCACTTCCTTAGATTCAGAGATATCTGCAATTCACGACATCTATCAAACATTAACTGGATTATCCCTACATGTTATTTTAATAGGCTATATACCATCCAATCGTGCATGTAGAATTCTACAAACTTGTGTATGAACTCTCAAAATGCTGCTATTACGATCTGAGAGAAGATTGCAGGGGCATTCTTTAAACCAAAGGGAATTACATTGCATGTGAATGATCCCCATTATGTTATGAATGTGTTCTTCTTCTTGTCTTCCTCTATGATTCTGACTTGATGATATCCTAAGAATTTGTCTGCAAATGAATAAGATTATTTTCCCGCAACCTGTTCTAACACTTTGTCACTGAAAGGTGTTGGAAACAGATCATGCACACATGAAGAATTCAGACTTATATAGTCCATGCAGACCCGAATGTCTTCTGTAACTTTCTTACTCTGGATAACTATGGGGATAATCCATTCTAATTCTTCAATTGGGAAAATAAGTCCTGCCGCAAACATTTTGTCCACTTCTTTATTGACTTTCTCTTTTATTTTAGGATTAAGGCAGTATGGTCCGTGTTTCATAGGTCTTGATCTGGGTTTCAACTCGATTTTAATTTCTCCTGTGGATCCTTTTATACCTTTCAGTTCTGAGAACGTTTTCAAGAACAAGTCCTCATACTCCTGCAACAAGCTGTGTACTTCATTCATAGTTTTCTCATCCCAATAATCTCCTATAGAAGCTATCTTAGGATTATCTGCACTGCCTATATTAACTTTCCGCAACTTCAGTGGATGGTTATAGGAGCTACAAGTGTGACAAGGTATATTATCCTGAATCTCTCTACTTCTTTCCATTTCTTTAATGTTTAAGTTTCTAAGCTCTTCTAAGTCATTAGGTTTTTCCAGGTCTTTCTCAAATTTACAACAAGGTACAACTATATTATCAATTTCAAGGATCATACTAGACTGAAGCAAATGAACATGGTCAACACATACTACTAGACTTGATCTTTTTTTTCACATGTCAGTAAAAAGCATTTCCCTGATTCTTTGAAGGACTGTGTTGAGCTCAAGGTACTTACTTGTAAAGGAGAAATCTTTGCAAACTTGGTCTTGTAAGGTCTACCAACAATTCATTTTTCTTTTGGTCTCCTTGTGTCTATACTAGGCCTTTGAGATTGGACCCAGTGAATGGAGAAATACCTGAACCCATAGGTGAGAGGGTACTTCCGCAACTCTCCACTGCTTTAAGCAATGTTCAATATTCACTTTAGGTTTAGATTTTCCATCAAAAAATTGTGCATCTTGAAAATCTATATTCATCTCTTCTTTCAACTGATCCCTACTTTGGAATTGACATCGGATGGCTTGTTTTGCGTATTCCCACTCCGTAATCAAGGTTTTATGGGTGGCCCACCATCTAGTGGGGGTATTTTGCAAGGCTACGTCAAGAACGAAGATCCTTTGCTCCATTGTCATTTCCTCTTCCATGCTAGTAATAAAACTGAGTACCTCCTAGGTACCATCATATGTCGGGTGTTCTCTGACCTCGGTTCCAATCCATCTCGTTTCCCTGACAATTGTGCATAATCTTGAGAATCACTTACATGAACCTTGCTGCCAACTCTCAAACGCTACTTCAAAATCCTCGTTAGTAGACTGTATTCTTCTCCAACTTACCGATCCATATGTAGTGGGATTTATGTAATATGATCTTGTTCCTATTGTTATGGTGTATAATTGAACAAGAACATCTGATTCCATATTGAGGTCCACTGGTTCAATATATCTAGGCCCTAAACATGGATCTAAGGGTTGAACTACTTTTATCCCATATGCTTCAAACTTCATGGTGTCCCTCTTTAGATCAATGATAGCATAGTTGTCGTATGCCCAATCAATTCCATGCAGAGAAGAATAGGGATCCTTATCTCCCATGATTTCAATTACCTCAAAATTGGTTGTGGTCTTAACTCCCGCAACATCTATTTCCACATTTTCCAGCCTTCCTATTGGGAAAATGCATTACTGTTTTTCCATTCTCAACTGGCTAGGGGAATATACTAACTGAGGTTTTCCCAAAGATTCCTAGGTCTTTTTGGGTAGTATGTTGACATCGGATCCCAAATCTAGCATGACATCTTTGATTTCAAAATCATCTAGCTAGGATTCTAACCTAAATTATTTTCCTATTCGCACCTTTCTTATTTGTATTCTCTAGGTATTATTCTCAAGGAGGTTGATCCTTAATATGGCTTCTGGGGTTCCCTCATTTCCCAGTATCAGGTACAAAGTGTTTCACAACTTCTCTGTAATTTGGTCATCCCCTAGGATATGAAAGAACAATTGAAACCAAAGATTGATTACACTTTGAGACTACTTAGAGAATCTCCTTGGAATTGCAAAGTTTCTAAGTTCTTGTGGTGAGGTAGGGGCTTGAAAAAGGTTAGGTTGAGAGGTGAATTTAAGGGGATTATCTATTATTTCTAGAGCGGGGATGCTCTTAAATATTTCTATTTCATTTTTGAAAAACAACTTTTGTTTCACAGGGTCATACCTTTCATCTTTGGGAACAACTTTCTGAATCTTGGGCTGACTGTCTTCATCTGCCCTATTTTTTTCTCCTCCGCGAGTAATGATGTTAATCTTAGGTAGTTGTCCCTCAATTCCCCTTTTTAATTATGAGCTTATGATATTATCTCCTTGTTGACGAACCTGATCTTCCCATTTCATGATCATTTCTAGGTAGTCTTTAGTTGCGTGCCCATTATTCCTCCAGTGAGAGAAACATGGTCATCTCAGGTGGGGGAAGTATCTAGACAAATGACCTTGTTCGTTGCAGTTGCAACATTGTCTCAACCTTTTGCCTCCATTTATCCCTCCTCTGAATCCACCGCTAGCCCCACCTCCCTAGCCTCTTCCAGGTCCTTGGGGGGTTTCATTTATTCTGAATGTTGTTCGATCTAGTCTGTCAGCAAGCGTATCCAACTCTCTACATTTATTTGTAGCATGGGTCATAGATGCATAGAACTCACAATGTATTGTATTGGGTGTATTCATGTACTTTTTCATAATAGGGCGTTGCCTCAATGCATGCCCATGTGTCCGAAAAATCTCACAATACTCTTTTGTCTGGGATGTTTGAGTGTCTGGGAAGGTATTGTATAGGCCTGGTGTATGGAATGGTGGAGTCGCAGATACTTGAGAAACTACTCCCGTTGGTCCTGAAGAGGGTCCCATCGGATTGTGAGGAGGTCCCATTCCCCTCATGATTTAACATTCATTTTCCATATGTCCTTCTGTGTAGCATCCTGTGCACCAAACCCGAGGTCGTCCTAGTCTTGGTGTGGTTAATTATTGAATATTTTCCATTAGCACCAATATTTATCCCTGGATTTGCAACAAATTTGCAACTAATGGAGACCTGGTCATACTCAGATTTCCTGGATAACCTGCCATGGATTCAATCTTCATCGATTGTTCCAAGGCATCTGTCAAGGTGGCCATTCGTTGTTGCATTAAAGGAATTCTAGTCAGAGGTAGTAATCCTTGGATGTACCATTCCCTCTGGTGATATTTGTGAATTGGATGCGCTAGCCTCCCAATAACATCTTTAAATTTCTGGCTATACTCCTAGGAAGATTCTCCTTCCCTTTGTTGAATCTCCTGCAACTCAGAGAGAGCTTGTTTCTCTGACTAAGGTAGTTTGAATTCAAGGATGAACTTCAAATGAACTTGGTCAAAGGTGAACACTTTTCCTTGCACTCTTGGTTCAATAAATTTCATGTACCATTTGAGAGCACGACCCGTCAAGGTAGTTTGAAACTCTACTAATTTGTTTGCATCGAGTGTCCCTCTAGATCTCAAGATGGCTTCACATAAGAACCAATGTTTCTCTACATCTTCATCCCCTTTACCAAAAAATTATGGGTATCGAGCAATCAATCCTCCCATATTTCCAACCATTGTGGGTCTCACTGCTCCTATTAGAATGAAACCTAACGGTCTTGGTTGGGATCCCAATATCCTACCTGTGTTTACACTTATAGACTGGCTCTAACTAACTGGATGCGATGGAATATAACTATCATAACTAGGCGAAGTAGAATTTACCATGGGTATAGATGACCCCTGGAGGACGGGTGATTCAGGGCTGGTTCCACTGACTTCTGGGAGGGTTTCTTTGATTTTTGGGGTTTCGTTTTCTTCCTCTGGAGCATCCTTCTCTGCATTATTCCTGATGTTTCCTGATATCTGGGGTGAATCTTCTTGATCTTCTGCAAGGTTTAAATCTTCTTTGTCTTCCCTTGCTTCTTCGCACTCCTCTTCTCGTCCACCCATCTGGGGACTCCTTCCTCTCTGCAGTTCTCTCTATTGTAATATTAGATTGTCCAATATTTCTTGTCTTCTTACCTTCCTCAACTCTTCCTTCTTTCTTTCAAATGTTCCTCTTGATCCAATTTATTTCTGCAACACCTCAGACTGATTCACTGCATTATTCACCTTTCCACGCCACCACTTCTCAACAATGGTGGCTCTCCTTAAGGCTCACTCATTTCTTGTGTTCATTTCTTGATCTTCCCCCATCTTCCAAAGAACCTTTTCCCCTTCTCATGTCATGATCCTACCCCAAAATCACCCTACCCCAAGCGTCGGTGTTTAGGTTGCCATCTTAGGCAAGGGAATAGTTATCATCCCCTCCTCCATCAAGAATATTTTGATCCACAGGGGAATTTCCCTCAACATTTGTCCGCACACACCTTTCTTGAAAATTTCTCCCGCCCATGAAAAAGATTCGTGATTCTCAACTGCAAATTCAATGATGTATCCCTCCAGGGTCGTATTAACCCAAAAATCGACTGCTTGCGTGATTTGGTGATCCAATTGACGAAGTGTAATATTCCAGATATAAAAAGTATGCAGAACAAAAATAAAATGCTAGAAATGGCAGATGAACAACAATATAACCAGAATAACACCACAATAATACTGAAATGATAACATAATAACACCAGAAAGAACACTTCGATTACTGAGAGAAATTTCACGGGCCTCTTCGAGGGGGAAACCTCCAGGTGAGAAGAGCTCTATTACAATAATATCCAAGCTAGGGTTCTCATACCCTCAACTCATATTTATACAAAATATGTCTATCAATATAACCATCTAGAGGAAGATCCTTCTAGAAGCAAAAGCTTCTATTAGGCCTTCTTACATTCGACTTATTCTACTTTATTGCAAGGCCTTATTAAGATTGAACTTTATTACATTAGAATACATTGTTCTACCTATGTGAGGGGTTAGGTCCCTAACATGTCCTCCCCCTTAAAAACAACCTTGTCCTTAAGGCTTGAGATGTAGAAATTGATGCAAAATGGTAGCTAGTTCCCAAGTGGCATCTGCTGGAGTTGTATCTTTCCACTGGAGTAACACTTCCTTGATGGTTCATTGACGCAGGCGATGCTCACGTTGGTCCAAAAATACTTGTGGCTATAGACAAATGGAGCCTTCTTTTTCCAACTCAGGAAGGTTGGTTTGAGTTTGGCACTTAGTTCCAGTCACCTTATTTAAGCATGAAACATGAAAAACAAGATGTAGCTTAGAATGACTGGGAAAAGCTAACTAATAGGCCACCTGTCCCACACGTTTGAGAACTGTATAAGGACCATAGGCGCCATATTTTGACAATGGTCGGCCTTGAGGGAATTTTTCTTGTAAGGTTGCAATCGAAGAAACACCTGATCCCCTTCTGCAAAATGACGTTTAGAGAAACCTTGATCCGCTTTTTGCTTCATGCGATTCTAGGCCATGACCCAATTATCTTTGAGGGTACGAAGAATAGCCTCTCGAACTGTAAGTGTTTGGTCAACTGCCTGGACCTTCGAGACACCTAGTAAATATGAGAGAACTGATGGTGGATTTTGTCCATATACCGCTTCAAAAGGATTCATGCGGGTAGCTGTATGGTATGAAAAATTGTACCACCATTCAACTAGGGGTAACCATTGAGCCCACTGATTTTTATTTTCTGGTGCAAAACACCTCAAATATGTTTCCAAACATTTGTTGACAACTTCAGTTTGACCATCCGTCTGGGGATGATAAGATATGCTGAGATGTAATTGGGTGCCTTGTAGATTGAATAGTTCTTGCCAAAAATTGCTGGTAAAAATTGGGTCGCGATAGAAAACAATAGAATGCGGCATGCCATGAAGCTTGAAGACCTGATCCATGAAAAGTTGAGCCACTATGGATGTTGTAAATGGGTGTTGAAGAGAACATAAATGAGCATACTTGGAAAGGCGATCAACTACCACCATGATGAATGATTTATTGCTTGATTTAGGTAAGCCAATAATAAAATACATAGAGATATCCCTCCAAATAGCAGGTGGAATTGAGAGTGGTTGTAGTGTGCCATGAAATTTGATTGTTTCGTCCTTGTTGAGTTGACACACAACACATTCAACCATAAAATTATGAATGTCTTGTTTCATACCATCCTAGAAAAAAGAATGTTTGACCTTGTCATAGGTTTTGGTAAACCCAGAGTGCCCAGCTATGGGTGTATCATGAAGCTCAGAAAGCACCATGGATTTAAGTTTTGACTATTTACTTAAATACAAACAACCTTTGTATCGAAGCTCATCATGGAGCCAAGAGTACCCTGGGGAAACTGGAGAATTGGACTGCAATTGTTGTATCAGATGCAAACTTTTAGGATCATGTAGCCATTCCTGGCGAACATCTTGGAGCCAATCTAGTACAATGAAGGAGAGAGAAAAAAGGGAGCCTTCATCCTCATATTTTTAGGGAAGTGCATCCGCAACCACATTGTCTTTTCCTTTCTTGTAAATGATATCATAATCATATCCAAAGAGATTAGTCACCCATTTTTGTTGCTCTGGGGAGGAAATGCGTTGTTCCAGAAAATACTTGAGGTTTTGATGATTTGTCTTAATTTGGAAGCATTTCCCTAATAGATAAGGGTGCCACAAGTCAATGACATGCAGAATAGGCAACATTTCCTTTTCATATATTGATTTTCCTGAATTTCATTCAAACAATTGTTTGTTGGTAAATGCCAAAGGCCAACCCTCTTGCATAAGGCCAATGCCAATACCTTTCCCTGAAGCATCACATTCCAGGACAAAGGTCTTTGTGAAATCAGGAAGGGCCAGGATTGGAATGGTGCACATGGCCATCTTCAAGGTTTGAAAAGCCTGAGCAGCTATTGGAGTCTAAGTGAAAGAATTCTTTTTAAGGAGTGCGGTGAGAGGTGACACAATCTTTCCATAATTCTTAACAAACTTGTGATAATAACATGTTAAGACCAGAAATCCTCACAATATTTTGAGAGTCTTTGGGTGAGGCCATTCTTGCATAGCTTCAATATTTTTTAGATCCACTCTGACGTCGTTTTTGCCAACAAGATGATCCAAGTACTTGACTTCTGAGGCACCAACAACACATTTAGATTGTTTCAAGAAAAGTTGGTGTTGAGAGAGTAGATGGAGAACGCGGTCCACATGAGCAAGATGGTCTGTCCAGGTTTTTCTATAGAAGAGGATATCATCAAAGAAAACTAAGACAAAATGACGAAGAAAAGGGCGAAATACATGATTCATGAGGTTTTAGAAGGTGGAGGGGGCATTACGTAAGCCAAAGGGCATGACCAAAAAATCATAGTGGCCCTCATGAGTTCTAAAGGTAGTCTTAGGAATGTCTTCCTCTTTCATACGGATATTGTGGTAGCTAGAACGAAGATCAAGTTTAGTAAAGAACTGGGTGCCACTCAATTCATCCAAGAGGTCATCAATGACAAGAATGAGAAATTTGTCTTTAATGGTGAGTTTGTTGAAGGCATGAAAGTCAGTACACATGCACCAAGAACCTTCTTTCTTCAGGACCATGACCACATGAGAAGAGTATGGGCTCATACTATGACGAATAATGCCTGTGTTAAGAAGTTCTTGAAGCATTTTCTCAATTTCATTTTTTTGGGAAAAGGGGTGACGATAGGGACATATATTGGGAGGAAGGCTTTCTGGTATAAGGGGAATGGAATGATCATGAACACCATGGGAAGGTAGGATTCCTTGGGGAGTGGAAAAGACCAACTAATGTTTAGAGAGGATGGATTGGAGGTCTTGCGACACAGAGGGTGTCTCAGTTGCCTGTATGGCATGGAGTTGGGAAATAACTCTAGAATGACCTTTTTTGAGCATCTTTTCCATGCGATGGAAACTAATGATCTCAGGTGAATCGGTGGTGATGCCTTGGAACTTATATTTTTGGCCCTCCTAGTCAAATTGCATGGTTAATTCCTTGAAATCCATGAGAATGGGACCCATAGTCCTTATCCAATTTTCACCTAACACAATGTCACAACCGCCCATGTCGATAGAAAACATATGATATTTCAGGTGGTAGTCACCAATTCGGAGACACACATTTTCACAACACCCTCCACATTTCATGGAGGGTCCATTGGCAATCGTGATTTGGAAATTATTGACTGCATGGATATAGAAATGAGTTTCTTGGGCAATGCAACGATGAATAAAGTTATGGGTGCTTCCAATATCAACAAGAATGATGACCTTCCTATGTTTTATGTAATTGATTAGCTTGAGGGTTTGGGGAGGAGAGAATCTAGTGAGATAATTTAGGGAAATGACTGGTTCTACTTTGGGAGGGTCTAAGGTGGGGGTTGTGTCAGTGGTTTCAGGTGAGTCAGACACAAGGGGGGTTTCAACATCCTCTTCCAAAATATCCTCCGAGATGGCCATAAAAAGATTTTGTTCCTTACACTTGTGGCTCGAAAAATATTTGTCATCACAATTATAACAAAGCCCTTTGAGTTGGTGTTCAGCCATTTCAGCCCTGGTTAATTTTTGGATCTTTAGTGGAGCAGAGGGAGTAGTGGGATTTACTATTTTAGTGCAAGGAATAAAGGGGGGTTTCCAGTTTTGAGAAGATACAACCTATTATGCTTCTTTATTTATTTTAGTAGCCTCCACCCAACTTCGAGTCCGAGTCATGAGGACATGGGCACAAATCTCATCCTTGAGGCCACTGATAAAACATTATCGGAAAAAGGCATTAGAAATGTCCTCTGTCCGAAAATAAAGGTGCTCAAAAGAAGCTATAAAGTCTTCCACTGTTGCAGATTGTTTCATCTTTGTCAAATGGCCTAAATGGTTGGTGTCAGTGTCAAAGCATTCATAAAGCTCTGCCATAAAGTGTGTCTAAGAAATATACCCTTGATGAGAAGTTTTTCTCCATTGCCACCATTGCCAACGTTCTTGATATATATAGAGAACACCATAATGGAGTTTGGCCAAGTCATATGTAATGCCGTATAAAGAGAAATAATGTTCCATTTGGGTTACCCAACCATTGGGATATGAGCCATCAAATTTGGTCACATCCACCCACGGAAGGCATAGGTCACACTGAAAGTGATGGGGATAAAAATTATGGGAATGAAGGAAGTTTCAACTTTGGTATGTGGAGGTGGGTAATATAAAAGGTTATCTGCAGGGATATGCAACTTGGTGCAGATCATCGAAACGACAGATTCAAGCTGGGTAGTCATGTCTTGTTTGAGTTCCTCAATTGAGGCGACAATGGAGGACTACATGGTGGTATTGATGTTAGAAACATTGGCACTGAGTTGTTTCACTTCTTGTTGGGTATCTGTGAAATTAGATTGCAAGGTATTGAAGCGAGCTTCCAATTCTTGGCTACGGGTATGGGCCATGATGACGAGGGAACCAAAACGATGCAAGTGGGGTCAAAATTTTTGTTGAAAAATGATATGTATGAATGTGATAAGGGATAAGAGATAAATCCAATGGAAAACGTCTCAAATAATGGTGCAAACATTTCTAGACTTGTTATACTTCGGTCTGAAGAATACTACAGTGATGAAATTCCCAAATGCTTAACCAGGAAGAAATCTGTAGTGATTTGGCAACCCGAACATAGTTGCGCGACAATAGATCTTGTTTGTTTGTTTTTTTTTTTTTGTGTCCCCAAGGGTTAGGTATTCAAGGGTTCTACAGACAAGGGTTTTCCATGTGCTATATCTCTCTGATATACATGTGGGGTCCAACAATAGTACTCAGACCAATATCTCAGGGCACTAACTAAGGAGGATAGACCGTGCCCTTAGCCGTACTACCCGACTACGCAAGTACTATAGAGTATCTTCTCGAGTGCTGTTCTCAGTGGAACTATAGTAGTCAAGCAGTTGATTGGTTTATCTAAAGAGGGCTTCAGGAAATCTAGGCTGATCCATACACAGGTGTTGTCTGATGCACTACCACTCGAAGGGGTACCAACATGGGTTACAAGGGTGGCCAACAGATGTGCGCTTAAGAACCACTTGTATTTCCTGCATGTATGAATCCCTCAACTGCGGGTTTATGCATGTAACGACATATCTTTGTGGCTTAAAGATGCCAGAATACGTCTTTACCCTGAAAAAAAATTTAACCCACAAATTTCTGCCAAGGAAAGTGCTCTGATACCACTTGTAATATTCTAGACATAAAAGTATGCAAAACAAAAATAAAATGCTAGAAATGGAAGATGAACAAAAATATAACCAGAATAACACCACAATAATACTAAAATGATAACATAATAACACAAGAAAGAGCACTTCGATTACTAAGAGCAATGTTCACGAGCCTCTTCGAGGGGGCAACCTCCAGTCGAGCAGAGCTCTATTACAATAATATCCAAGCTAGGGTTCTCATACCCTCGACTCCTATTTATACTAAATATGTTTATCAATAGAACCATATAGAGGAAGATCCTTCTAGAAGCATAAGCTTCTATTAGGTCTTCTTAGATTCGACTTATTCTACTTTATTGCAAGGCCTTATTAAGATTGACCTTTATTACATTGGAATACATTATTCTACCTATGTGAGGGGTTAGGTCCCTAACATGAAGTGCAGTGATCTTCTCTGTATCCCAAGTACAATTCTTCTTGACACATTCTTGGAATTTTGAATCTTCTTGGAGCTAATCTATCCAATGGAATAGTTTTTCTAGGAATTTTACCCAGAATATCTCATACTGGTCGCTCAATCTTTTTGAATAAAAGACAAAATCTCTTGTATCATTCTCTCTTTTACCTCACAACTTCACTTCCTTCCATATAAAGGCATCACAATTTCATTCCCACCATTGCCGAATCTCATATCTATAGATCTGCGGAAGCATTCTCCTCACAAGTTCCCTTTTAAAGCACATGTCCCGGAAACAAAATCATTTTGTTGGCATAAAAGTGATTAGACCAGAGTCCTTCTCAAGTTACCAACAAAAGGTACCAAAGTAGTCTAAAGTGCTGGCATTTTCATCTTCTCGGGAGGGAAGAAGTATGAATCAAAGCACAACCGAGACAAGAAAGAGAGGCAAGGGTAAGGAGAATACTTAGACAGACCTCTGAGTTATCAAAATTCATATTAATCTTGTGCAAGATAGATTAAACCTGTGGAAATTCTGAATGTTTCCTAACTAAGAATAAAGAAAGCATAGATGTGTTTCCATTAATAAGGAAGCTATAACCAATTACACATATTAGACATAAAGATAATACATAGCAACATTAAATGCATTCAGAGGACTAAATACACATGATATATCCAAAATTTGGGCCTCCAATTATATTAACAGATCATGTTCTTCTCATAACTCGATTCTCATACACAAGTAATCAGAGGATGCTCCTCATCAAATATGAGACAAGGTTATAGTCTCTTTCTCCTCTACATCTAGACTGATACAAAAATATCATACATTGATAGTCTAGTTCTTACTCAAATCTCAAGACTCAACTATGCTAACAGTATGGACCATTACAATAGTGACTCTTGCCACAACATCAATACTAACAACAACAACAACAACAACAATAACAATCCCAAACCAACAACCCTAGAAACGATAACCACAACCACAAATACAACCCAACAAACCTTTTACAATCATATCGGTCTCATATATATAATCTGATCTTGAGTTTGCTGGTTGAGAACCCGAGAGTTCTCTCTTCTTCTTGATCTTGTTGCAACTTATTTCCTCAAAACTGATGTTGCGCTATCCTTCCAACCACTTTTTGTTTCTTTCCTTAGTCCACTGTCCAGCTCCTCAACAACTTGTGCAACTTCTATTCTCCAAAGTGAAGCTGCAATATGACGTGCACAACTTCTATTCATCAAAATGAAATGGCCCAACAGTATGGACTGATAGTTTTGGTGGAACACATATTCCTATTGAGCATACTATGATAATCCATAAGTATAGGAAAATGTATATCTATCTTTTTCTTTGAGCTCCACTCACTTCACATTAATAAAATGGCCAATATTATGATGGTTTTTGGGGAAACTTGTGGCTTAAAATAAAATGCATAAAATCTACTCAACAAATCAAAGTAACTCTTGTATCACCCTACTTCTTTCACTCCTTATCTGCATATGCGTATCTATATCTAAAATATAAAAGGGTGAGCATATTCTAAAATTAAAAAGGAAGTTGAAAGTACTTTTAATAGTGTGGGAAGTACATGGAAACCTGTGGGGGCTATGGACACCTGCTGGCAAAAAAATTATTCTTGTATGGTATCGAGGCAACTTCATTGGGGCTATATGGACACTTGCTGGCAGTGAAGCAATGTCGAGAAAAGAGATATTGAGGAACACACTTATGCATATGTTTTCTTGGTTTAAAAGTGAAAACCCATGGTTGAAACAAAGCTAATTTGAAGTGTACAACTAGTAAAAGAACTTATCTCATTATTTGGCTCTTTGAAAAGGGTGTGTTAGATTACAAGTACTAGAAATATTGGGTGATATCTTTTAGAATTTTGACATCATTGTGGTACCCATGATTATTAGAAATTTGTTTGTATATTACTGAACTTAGATTTAAAAATCAGATTTGAAGTATGGGCCCTAGATTTCCATTGATAGAGATAACTAGTTGTTCCAGTGTGTCACCATTCATTGTGTTTGCAACAACCCCCTTTTACTTTTTCTTTTACAAGAGAAAGGAAAGGGGCTCCCTCCCCCCAATAAAATTTTAATCCTATTACCTAAGCCTCTACTACTTGAACCTAATGCTATTTATTTGCCTACTTTGAGGGAGTTGAGGTTTGTTCTTGACTGATGATTGTTTTGATGGAGGTTTATTATCTCTTTTGATCTTATGATTTCAAATTTCTTCATTATTCTTAGTTTACCTATGATGTTTTGTTGACATTTGTATGAGTGGTAGACACATTGTCTTCCTACCTTATATAGTTTCCCAAGTGTTTAATGATATTATATGACTGCAAGGTTTGATGATCTAGTACATGTCTTGAATGGGTTTGATGTAGGTTGTCAATCATTTTCCTGGATGACTTATTCAAAGTTTTCTAGCATATGGTGCTTAACATCTTTATCTTTATACTCACATATATTGGAAAACTCTTAACTTGATTCATAAGGTCACTAATCCTTTTTATGTGCTAGAGATTAGATGCATGCAATTATGATGATAGTCATTTAATCCAGATCATAGATGATTTCCTTCAATAAACCTCTCATTTTCATGTTCTTAAAAATTTAGACTTATTCACGAGTTTTCTTAAAGGCAAGGAAATATAATGTTTTTGATATATTGGCAAATGTCCTCTTAATCGCATAACTGATTTTGTCTCCTTATGTGGTTGCAGGAACAAGTGATCATGATATCCTTTCTTCATGATTACTCCATCCTTGAGATGCATGTGGGGGAATCCTTTAATCTTCTTCCCATTTTAGCCTACCATTTATTTATTGAGATTTCTCTTTACTTTCTTCTATTATTTCCTCTAAATAAACCTCATAGTTAGATTATTCTCGTCAAGATATTTCCAACGATCGTAACCATACTTAAATCTGAGTTATGGATCAAAAGTTATGTCCTCCCAAAGTTTCCTAAGCCAAATCTCACCATTTCCACCTCACTACCATGTGGAATCCATGTGCCCCTTTGTCATTGGTGCCATATGACATGGCACTAACATGATGATGAAATGGAACCCACCATTTGGCCTATCAGGCCCACATTTAATATTATATCCCTCTTCATCGTCGAAATTCATCCATTCCAAAATGCTACATATCATGCCAATCAATTTTATTGACGACGATCATCTCTTTCCCACCCGACCAAGTTTTCCCTACTCGATCAACTCCCTTCCGATCGGATCCTTCTGACTCGATCAATTTTCCTAAAGACAATCATCTCCTTCCATACCAACCAATTTTTTCTAACACGATCAACTCCCTTCAGATCAGATTCTTTCGACCCATTAGACAACATTTTTTAAACGACCATATATTGGGATACGAGTGTCGTAAGTGAGCCCATGATACCTCGTTGTAAAGGTATCAAGAAAAGTAATGAAATGAAAGAGTTATTCAGTTCATAAAGTGATAGAAAATCTTAGAAAAGGAATGAAATGAAAGAGTTATTCAGTTCATAAATTGATAGAAAATCTTAGAAATTGTAGAGAACAATAGACCACGAATTTGGGGGAAAAATGGACTGTGCAGACTTCAAACAACCATATTTGGGGCTACAATAAATGAAATCAGGACCATGATAGCTCACTGAAAAGCTAGAAGATATAAGAATATTATAGCACAACATTATTTGAAAGATTGAAGGTCAAAATTCTCAGAAAAGGAAGAACACATAAGAGACCTGAATTTGATTGAAGAATGGGCTATGCTATGTTCCAACAATCATATCTGGATCTAGGGGAAACAAAATAAGGCTGATGAGAAATCGATGGAAAGATGAAGGAGATAATTTTTTTTTGGGATAGAATATTCTATCATATTGAGGGTATAAATGGTCTGAAAATTCAAAACATAGATGAAACCCAAATTCATATGAAGAACCATATATGTAGACTTCAAATAATCATATCTCGATCTATGGGAAAAAAATCAAACTAGAAAGGGATTGATTGAAAGATGATCAAGAGGAGAAGAAATCAGGATGATCTTGTTCAGTAGACCAGAGCTAGAAACACCCAAAATAACCCAAGAAATTCAGAAAATTACCCAACAAGCAGAGTGATTAATAAATTTTAATAGATATCATTTGTAAACTGCCACAGGGAGAATGTAACCACCCATGAGTCTCTTCATCTACCATTTGTAACTCCCACATATGAATTTTTTAAATGCAAAAGAAATTCGAAATGTAAAAAAGACAAAATTAGGAGAAAACAAAATGAATGGTCATGAGAGTTGAAGAGTCTCTCTCTTGTTTTATAAAAGAGAGCTAGTTGAATGAAATAAGAGATTTTTCCCTTTGTAACACAATATGGTACTATTGCTTCTGAGTAATAAAGATAAGGATACATTTCAGAAATATGTGACGTTGTTGGGTGTATCAGAGACTATTCTTTATGCATTTATCTTTTAGCTGAATAGATAGGATTATGTTGTATGAATTATTTCTGCACTCTATTCGATTTGCTTATGCTGTCACATGTTTCCTTGTGGGTAAAAAAATGATGTTATAGATGTATTGCTTAACTATTTGTTTGTATATCTGTAGAAATATTGTTTTCATATATCATTAGAATACATGAGTTATTTCTAGTTCTCATGGTGTTATCTTTCATTGTACTCATTATTTTATTTTTTCTCCCGGGATAGATTATAATTAGTTAGGATTAGATTAGTTTGTTTTTAGTTGTACTAGCCTTAGGATTATTTAGAACTCTTTGTGGGGAATTTCATTGTCTTTCCCCTCTTTGTTCTTTTAATTCTGAGCGGCAACAAGGACCATATACTCGCGGGAAAGGCTATACCAAACTAGAGTAGGTCTGATTGGGGTCTTCCATCGAGTGGTCTCCCTCATTTGCTTGACAGGCCATTTGGACCCGTCAACACAACCATAATAATGAAGACAATAAAGGAAAATATGACAAAAAATAAGGGTATTGACCTAAATATGAAGCTAGAGATGAGGCATAAATTTCATGAACATTAGAACATCTAATCTTGAAATTTGATGGTATCATTGGTACCAATGGTGACATTAAGAAGTGTAGGCTTGATCTTACATTCGAGTAGTAAATGAAAAGTGTAGATTTGACCATAATTGAAAAATGTGATTTGTCATATGCACTTGATTTTGAGCCTAAATGCATTGAAGAAGTGATTCTTCAAGAAAACCCGATTGCAACATGGATGGAGGAGACTTTCCATAAAGAAAAGCAACAAATTAGATATTGGAGATATGTAACTCATTCATTGTTTTCCTCCATTTTCACTCTTTTCTGTTGTGATTTCAATGCTAACCAATGTCACTCCAATATTTCTTGTGCATCAAACAATTCTTTCCCCTTTAATGCACAACTTATGGTCATTGGGGATGTTTCACCTTGTCCTTTTACTTATGAAACCCCAATTCCATCTACCACGCAATCAACCTTGCACAGTCACAAGTATTATAGCCTTATCAAACTACATACATGGTTCCATTGGTAGTGCCATGTCACCTAGTGGGATCACTTTCTAGATAGGTTAGGTAGGTAGGTTTTTGTTTTTCTTAATCAATTCCCTACATTTTACGCTCAACCTTTTATCATTTAGTGTTATTTTTTTGGAAATATTTCCAACACAAGATTCCACTAACCAAAAGAAAAGTTTGAGAAGAAGAATTTTGACTCTATGGACTAATGGATTAATTCATTGATCTACTCACCCTAGAGTTTGGGTCTTGGCACCTCACAAGGAGGATCCATATTGCAGAAGGAGTTGATTTTATCACCTTGTTTAGATTTTTATATCCTTGTTGATCCCAAAGTAATTACTTGGCTAATTTCATTCAAAACCAACTCTTGTCTTCATAGTTTTCACATACTTAAGGGTTCCTTCACACTTATCCAAGTTTCCATTAACTTTTCATCCTTTAGAACCCTTAATTTTTCATCCTTTTGAACTGTTTCCTTGGTTGATTTCAATATAGGGCATGATTCCTCAATTGAGCCTCCTTCTTATTGTTCCGACTTCTCTCTTGGTTGATTTCAAGATCATTCTTGATTCCTCATTTGGGACCCCTTCTCACTATTCAAGCTATTGCATGGGCCTTATTTCAAATATCTATCCCAATTACTTAAATAGGCCTAGCATCATCGAGTTACGGACTTGTTCAAATACATCTACATTCAAAGGCAAATGAAGGTCCATACTCTAAAAACATAATTGACATGATGAAGATAAAACACTAGGTAAGGAATCTCCACATGGGTAGTGTTAGCACTGAGTGTCACACTTAGACTGTTGTAAGTGCAAGCATAGTACCCATCAAAATATAAATTAATTAAATGGTTTGAGTATGGTGGATCAACAAGAATAGGAAAGAAAGGGAGAGGGCAACAAAATGTCTGTAAAGGCATTCCATTGGGCATGGAGTCATAACATCCTATAGATCAAAGGAAATCAAACTGTATATCAGACAAAGAGATATATAATGATGAGTAGAAGCATGGTGAATATGACAAAAGGAAGAACATCCATTATACAAATATCCTTTCTGCAATAGATAAATATTTGCTTAAACAATGAACAATGATTTAATGGGCAAGCTACGACAAATCCTCTGTTGTTCATGAATCCATCAATCAATGTCAGCTATGATCCTCAAAACATGCAATATGTTCAAGCAAGAAGATAAAAAAGAAGTGGGAAAACAAAGAACATAATTTGATAACATCTCTCATGAATATTTAATGGAATAAAATGTCATAACAAACAGGTCCTTAGGCTTACAAATGAGCAACTAAAATTGCTCCTCCAACTCTCTCCTCTCTTGGCTCATGAATCCAAACCCACTCTACTCTTATACCATGAAATATATAGCACTATAGTTCCTTTCTAGCTCACCAATTCAAACTCCAAACCCTTTCCCAAAATAGAAACAATTACAAATAGAGAATGACATGTTTTAACCGATTTCCTGATTTTCAGGAGGCGAAACTCTGAAAAATAGGCTTCAAAATTCCACTTGTAACTCTCAAACTATAACATTTGTGTAAAATATGAGAATGATTTCTGTAGGTAAGCTCGTTATAAAGAAAAATCGCTCTTGGTTTCTTGAAATTCATCTCTATCTGGCCGGAATACGTGTCACAAAAACATGTCTCAAATAGGAAATCATGAAAACTGAAAAAATAGGGCTCAAAGATTCTTTCGAATCTCCCAAGAGGTTAATGTTCATGGGTACGTTATTGACAATAACCTCCTTTGGATTTTTAAAATTCATCCTGGTTCACCCAGAAATCCTCCTGGAAGTAAGCTGGTCAAAAATACCAGTTCAACAGTCTTAGAACAAAGTTTCTACAACACATTTCGTAGTACCAAGTGCTACGAAATGTCCTATAGATGTTTGATTTGTGCAGTTTGAGCCCAAAATACCCAAAAAAATTATCCAAAGGTGTATAAGCTTGTATATTCCTCCAGATAGGGTGTAAGCATGATAATTTCCACAAAACTTCCAAAATGCATGGATGACCTTTCTTCAAAATTGAGGGCCTTTCAGCCACTCCATCTCATCTCCCGAGTCTGACACTTCTCCTTGTTGCAGCTTGAGCTAGCACATTAATATTTCTATGAGATAATGAAAGAGCAATATTATGGCTTAAGAAAAGGAAGAAAACCCTCCAGGTAAAAGGATATGCAGTGAAGCAACAACTATCAAAGTTTTCAAACTAACATTTCACCATCATGCAGGGTCATCATCATTAAAATCAACAAGGCTCTTTAAAATTTCAGCATAGACAGATTTGAAATTTGAAATATCAATTGAAACTGTAAAGGAAAAGAGTTGATGCAGGCCATGTGATCATAGGATAATGATCTGAGTTTGACATAGGTTCGTAGTGCTGAAACAGGGGATCTGTGGCACAATTAGTAGAAAATTATGTAGAAAAAACAACAAGGGCCAAGCAATAGATAGGAATGACAGGTTTGATAGAAGGAGTTGTTCAATTGCAGTGGAATAGGCTGAAAAAACTGTAGATAGGCTGAGAATTTGGTTATAGCAAGAGTTAAGGGTTCGATTGGTAAAGGGATCCACAATTCACAGCGCCAGGTGCTACAAAAATTTAGTAGAGCCTTAAATTGATCTTCAACAGAGCTCAGACAACTCAAGGAGTTCCTGGACATCACGGCTTGACTGTAGATGTGCTCCAGATAGAAAAAAAATTCCTGCAACCATTCTAAACTTCAATTCCCCTTTGTCATCCAGTTTGTAGTAGAATCTGTAGTGCTTGTATGGACTAGGATTTTTTGTAGCGCCGAACTAGGAGCAAAATTCAAATATTTGATAAAACAGTTAGAGAACATTAATGAACAAATCTCAATCATTCCCTTTTAAAACATGGATGATGAAAACAATGAGATTGACATGACACCCACTTCATAAATGCAATAATGATAAAGAGGAAGGGTGTACTCAAGATGCGCCATGTAAACTCTTGATGAGTTGGAAGTGTACTAGAAAGAGTTTGGTTTGACTCTCTAACGGGGAAAGGGACAGAGTGGAGGGTTTCAAGTGCATAATGGCGGTAGTGACATGTCAGAATAGTGGTGGCATGGGGATGATAGTGATGGTTACCTAATCATGTGATGAACCAAGGGTATAAACCATAGGAAATGAACCAAGGGTATAAACCATAGGTGTGGGTCAAATGCATGGACTAACCTCCAATCTTTCATTTATTTGAGCTAATCTATGAAAACCATAAGGAGGAAATCAAAGCAAACTTAAAAAGACTAATGGATAAAAATTTAAAAAACCTAAGGATGAATTGACCCATAACAACCACATGTGACCCTTAACAACTTCATGTGATAACATGTAGCATAACTATTTTCAATATGGAGCTCGCACACCCAACCCTACTTTCATGGGATTAAGGGAGAGTGGTGCCCCCAAAGTATGATTTAACAAAATGTTCAATTAATAGACCACAAAATTGAAGGATTAAGAGAGAGTGGTGGCACCAAAGATGCTTTTCAAATTGATTACTAAGCACACCTTTTTCCTAACAACATATAATAAAGAAAACTTTATCTTTTACAAGGGAGGTTTTTCATTCAAGATTTTAACTTTTTATTAGCTAAAGAAGGTGAAACAGAGACATAGGTCATAAAAATTTGAAGATCTGCTTGGAGCATCATGGTTTTGCAGTAGAAAATGGATTTCTCCTCCTTCCACTTCTTATCTCCTTCATTCTCATTCTTATTATAAGAATTCTCTGAGTACCAAGCTCTGTAGAGGGAGGCAAGAAGGCCTAGGATAGTGATTTTATAATCCCAAACCTCAATGTATTTTTTTATATATAGAATGATTGTTTTAGATATTGGACTTCTATAGTCCCAAACCCCGGAACTACTATTTTATTAATGAACTATTGGATTTATTGTGAAATTAGGATTGAAGTTGTTGCCACTTATCGATAATAAATTCAATCAAGTTATATTGGTTTTTTCATTTCCACTTTATGTCTTACATTAAATATTGAATAAGATAATGGATCTATGTTTGACTCACCCACTTGTTTTCCATTTAATGAATCTGTGCTAGGAAACTAGTTTTGCCTCTTCCTCTAGCCATATTTATTATTTTTGAGTTATCTGCCCAATCTAACTAGATTATGGTGCCCATGGCACATAGATAATTTCCATGGCCAAATTATGTTAAAACCACCCTGTTGGTTAGCCCACTTTTGAATTTACTCCAAATTAAAATTCTACATCCTATTCTTTCTTGAAATCAGTAATAGATATTAACTCTATGCACCTTTTTTCTTTGTTATAAATCTAGTATGAGCTTCATCTGTTAAATAGGTTGTCCTTGGTTGATAGATAATGACTCTTTCCTTTAGAAATATTGAGGGTACTCCACTCTAGCTTAAGAATTGGATCAAAGGCCTAGGTTGGTGCAGAAAGGTGCATCTTGCACACTATGCTCTGGAATTTCCCCCCTCTATGAGAGATAGGGGACAAATCAGGAATAATAGGATGAGGGGGCCTTGAACATAGGGTTTTCACTCAATGAACATGTGACATACCACCTTCATTTGCGGGTTATTAAAGAATACCCATAATTTCACTAGATATTGATAAATACTTCCTCAAATCCTTTTATTGAACCCCCTGTCCCAATACATATTTCCAATTAAAAAACCCTATTTTTATTAGATACCCTCTTTTATACCCCAAAATACCTATAAACCCACCGATACCCCACATCCCATCCCAAATACCTACAATATATTGACTTTTGTTTTTTCACAATTTAAAACCCCCCTTTATGAATGAACATGATAAGATATTGGACAACAAGGTGAAGCCCTCGTGGCCTTGAAGGTCATATTAATCCACATACTAGACCCAAAAGCTTGATGACTTTAGTGTTGTTTTTAAAATGAGGTAAAGGTCCAATGGGATATTTATAGTCCCATCTTAGCTACTTGGGAGGATGTGATTGGGATTTGTCAACAATTTCCTTATTTATTTTAGAAGTTTGGGATGAAGTTTCATGAAGAGGGGGTGTATGTAGTGCCCTATTTTTCTTTGAATTTATTTCATTGATATGATGCTATTATTTGAAGGCATTATAGTTACAAGTACAACCTGTTTGGTTGACAGATACACTTATGGATGATGTGATCTAGAATTTTGATTTGAATTGTTTTGATTATTGCTTGATGTGTACATATATCTTTTATGGTTTATGTTTTGATATCCTTATGATTCTATGGAATATTGGAATTGAATACATGGTTACATGATGAAATATGTCACATTAAATGATGCTAGTGACGGTTTTTCAAGTGCAACAAGAAGAACCAAAGGTGCACGTGGGATTCAGATTGAGTCAAAATATGTGGACCCGGGATGGGGTCAGGTTATTTATGATTGACATGGATCATTATTTATTCACGATTATTAGACAATGCTATCTTAAAGATTTGTCTCTAGATGTGTGCAAAGAAATGGAAACTTTTTCCAAATAAGGTTACACATGGGAGAAGGGTTGTATGAAGAAATGTGACATGACTACCATCGGGAGAGGATAGCTAGGATGTCTAGTCTTGCATACTAGAAATACCTTTCATGTAATGGGTTGAAAAACAAATGTTATATGTTTTTTCCTAGAGGTTGCACACTACTGTGAGGGTAAGCCATGGATTTAGTAACTCATGATTATTTACTAAGGGCCATACATTAAGGTATTAATCTTTATTCCTCAATGACCATCAGTCTCTGATCAATGGTGAATGAGTTGGATTAGTTTAGTCCCAACCATGACACTATCACCCACCATTAAAAAATGATACTTGAAGTTCATGTGTGAATGTGACACCCTTGGTACATATCAATAGGTAGTACATGGAGGGCATGTAGGGGCATGTCACCCTTGGTATCCGTTTATGTATAATTTGGGAAAAGAGCATTCTTTGGCATATGCATTTTATTTTAGAATGGGAAATTGAATGAGATTGCATAAGTGGTTTGATTTGTCATATAGACTTATGCATATTTTTGTACAAAGGGAAATGAGACTTACTTTATAATTGGAAATGGAAATGCATTTATAAAAAGGTGAGTTAAATAGAAAGATAATGATTTTATTTAAATATAAAATATAAATTTCATGTGCATACACTCAATGAGGAAAAATAAAAGGGATCTAAGGAACATCTGAGAATAAAAGTAGGAGAAGAGGCTAGGATGTGAACGATAATCTCTATTTTGCATTTTAAATAACAAAATTACTTGTGCATGGTGTGACACATGGGTGGGTGATAATATGAATTTAGTAATTAAAATAATTAGTATTTTGAAACATATGGAAAAAAAGCATGAGCCTAAAAGGAGATGTAATAAAAGATGATTGAACTTGAGATATCACCTTTTTCTCCCTAATGGTAGATGGTTGTCGTAATGCTCAATTTTTTCTTAGTGAATTGGTGTTGATTTTGGTCTCAATATTTTTGTTTGTCCTTTGGAAGTGGAGACCTCATATGCTCTAAAAGAGCCACACAATCTGATTCCCTAGTTTTGTACTCTCTTCATAGAACCCATTGTAGCTTGGTGGTCCTTGAGGAAGAAGAGTACCCATTTGGGAGTAGGAAGGGTGGTCAATCGATTCGATACTTTTGGAGATAATAATTGGAGAAAGATTGGAATTAAAGAATCATCAAGGGAGAATCTTCTATAGCCATCAAAAAAATCCATGTAGTTATGGAAAATACAATTTATAGATAGACAATTGGTAATTGAAAATTCTATTCAAGGTTTTGTCTTTTCATTTTAGAAATTAGGATTTGAACCTTGCAAGGTAGAGTTATAACATTACGATAAAGTTTAAAACCTAGCTTCAAGTTGGTATTTAAATTATACAAAGAAATCAACCTTAACAAAGACTTACGAGACTATTTATAAGTAGTTTAATAAAATTTTCCTTTAAAACAAAGACACACACTCCTTTCTTTAAGCACATAAATGGGAATGATTATCCTTCATTAAGGGTGCAAGTTCATGCTCTTATCCTTCATTAAGGGTGATTTTTCATGCTCTTGTCCTTCATTAAGGGATAGGATATGCTTACGGTCCTTCACTATAGATGATTGCCGACTTAACTTAGAGATTTGACTATAACTTAAAAAGTGCAAACTAGATACCAGTGAAATTTTGTGTAGGATAATTAGACTTAGTGATGGTCAAATTCGCAACTCTCAAGAACTCGAGGGAGTTTCAAAAAATATAGTCTCTTGATTAGAAAAAAAATATATATATATTGAACACGTCCTTGCAAATAAAATTTCTTGGAATTTTTGGGTTAGTCCATAAGGTTCTTCCATGTATAATACTTTTGTAGATGTAGATAGTCTGGGTGAATGGTATTGTTAAGCCCTAGACAAAGCCCCATGTTATGTATAAAACCCACTATTAATACCATTATTGAATTATCACATTTCTTGTGTTATATTTTTATGTAGGCTAGAACCCCTTCATCGTGCCCTTTCATTATAGTTGTACCATTTGTCTCCTATATATATATATATATATATATATACCAAGGAGACCTAGTCTTAGGATCATCTTATCTCATCTCATATTGTATTTTGAATAGGATATATTTTAAAAGGAGGTTTCCCCCTTGAAGTGGGCTGTATTCATTGACTTTTTATCATTTTTAAGGCGTTGGATCATAACATTTGGTATCAAAGCATTGATCCTAGGGTTTTTCTTGTCTAAGCGGGCCATCTTAGAATTTTCTCTATAACTTATTTTATGGGATGATTCAGATAATGAAACTTGGAGTTTACTTAGAAGACATATCAAGGTAATTTTGGTACAAATTGAATCTTCTAAGTCATTATACTTTCAGAGATATAACCTCTAGAAGATAGGGTTTTTGACTCATCCTAAATTCTATTTTAAAGTAGCCATTTTGAGATTTTTTCTATAATTTTTTTTCTAGGAGGTTTTGGATAGTTAAACTTGGTGGAGAATGAGATTACATATCATAGTATAGGTGGTCTAGATTCAAAATTAGGCATTAAGTATTGGACATGTGACATTCTGTATAAGTTCAATCTCTAGAAAAGTCCAAAAATAAACAAGGTTTGGGAAAGTTACCATAATTTTCACTTGGCACAACAAATTTTGGTCAGACTTGTGGCATTGAAAAGAAGACATATAAGAGTACTACATGCCATAATTTCAGACTCAAAAGGGCCAAAATTTCAGAAATACATCATAAGGAAGGTTAGTGAGGAGGAAAAAATCCAAATTAAGGGTTTGAAAGGTACATTACTTACAATTGGCATAAATTTTTATTGGAAGATCTATTTTTGGTGATTAAAAATTTGTGATAAAGAGAAAAAATAGGAGAATTAGTGTTTTCTCACATGGCTCAAAAGGCTCCTTCAAAATTTACTTCACCCACTAAACCTTTAGAGAACTCAACCTTGACTCAAGATGAAATCCAAGAGATTTATCACCAAATGGAAAAGAAGATCATTAAAAATAGGGAACAAATGGAAAATAATATAATTGAAAATAAGGAAGAGATGAAAATAAATATAGATGAAATTGAAAATGACATGGATAAGAAGATGTATGACATCCAAAATAAGATGGATGAAAATAAAGAATAAATACAAAAAATTGTGAAGGAATTGCAAAATTCCATGTCTTCCATGATATTTCATGTTCTAGATGAGAGACTCCCTAAGGGAGATCTCAAAATACAAGGAATTCATGAAAACATGGAGAACAATGGTTTTTAGACTCGATCACATACAAATAGTATTTTATTACATTTAGAGATAAAAATATCGTATCTCGAGTTCATGATCATTCATTACTTCAAGATCCACATCATCAAGGTTTTAGTACGGTACCAAGGAGCTAATTCATTCCAAAGATCGATATGAGGAAGTTTGATAGTAAAGATCCTATAACATGGATATTCCATATGGAACAATTCTTTGATCTTCACCAAAAACCAAGACTACAAAAGGTACCTATTGCATCTTGTATTTAAAAAATGATCGATTTGTGTGGTATCAATGGCTTTGTGAAAGAAAAAATAATTCTATTATCTCTTGGTCCATTTTTACGGATGAATTGATATCACAATATGGGGATACTAAAATAAATACATTCTTTAGTCAATTGATAATTTTTTGAAAAAAAAGGTCCAATTACAAAGCACATTCAACAATTCCAAAAGCTTAGTCTCAGGGTAAAGAACATTCCCGAGGATAATTTGTTAGATCTCTTTATGGGCGCTTTAAAGTAGAAAATTCAACATAGTGTAATTTCACAATTGTGCTCACTTGATGTTCAAACATCTATATATTCTACTCCATTAGATCTCCAAATAGTTATCAACAATCATTCCAAGGTAGTTGGTGAAATTTCTAATGGTATTCTACGTACTCGAGATCATGGCCATGCTATTCATTTGCAACCAGGAAGTGTACCACCTAACATTAGTCCTTAAAAGTATCCATATGCATAGAATAACGATATTGATCATATGATCCAAGAAATGTTAGAGACTGGCATCATTCAACCTAACCAAAGTTCTTTCTCTTCACCGGTGGTGATGGTTACATAAAAATATTATTCATGGTGTATGTGTCCATATTATAGACAAATCAACAAAAAAAACCATCAAAGATAAGTTTCCTATTCCTTTCATTGATAAATTATTAGATGAATTACATGGAGTAAAATTCTTTACTAAGTTGGATCTTCGTTTGAGATATCATCAAGTCATAATGAGGTAGGAATACATTCCTAAAACAAATTTTAGAACACATGTAGTTCATTATGCGTTTTTGGTTATGCCATTTGGACTTACTAACACACCTTCAACATTTCAAAGCTTGATGAATTCTATTTTCAAGCCCTTGATTCGAAAATTTGTGTTAGTATTTTTTGATGACATACTAATATACAACAAATATTGGGAAGAGAATGTACAACATATTGATAGAGTATTAGAAGTATTGGAATAGAAACAACTTGATGAAAAGCATTCCAAGTGTGCATTTGGGGTTCAAGAAGTGGAATATTTGGGTCATATTGTATCTCATGAAGGTGTAAAAGTGGACCCTAATAAAATTAAATCTATGAGGGAATGGTCGATTCCCAAAACCTTGAAGAAACTTAGAGGATTCTTAGGATCGATAGGATATTACCGTAATTTTGTCAATAACTATGTTCAAATAGAAACACCTCTAACAACATTATTAAAGAAGGAAGCATTCTCTTGGGATAAAGAATCAACCAAATATTTTGAAAAACTTAAGGAGCATATGTGTACAACTGCCATCCTAGCCACACCTGACTTTACAAAACATTTATTGTGGAGAGTGATGCCTCTTTCTATGGAATTGGTGTAGTTTTAAGGCAAGAAGGAAGGAACCTTTCCTTTGAAAGCAACCAACTTAAAGGAAAAAATTGAGTCAAACCCATTTATGAAAAATAAATGTTGTCCATACTACATGGAATTCAAAAATGATGCCCTTACCTAATAGGAAGACACTTCATAGTAAAAATATATCATGATAGTTTGAAGTACTTCTTGGAGCAACAATTATCTTCAAAAAATAAACAAAAATGGGTTACAAATATGCTATATTATGACTTTGAAATTATATAAAAAAGGAAAACATAATGTTGTGGCGGATGCCCTTTTAAGGAAAGAAGAAGAAACAAAAGGTTCACTATGTGTTATTTCTACTCTGGAATTTGATTAGGTGAATAAGTAAGGATATAATGGAAGCAATATCAAGAGGTGTGCAAGATCATTCAACAACTACAAGAGGACCCTAGTTCATTATATAGTTTTTTGTGGAATAATGATTTACTGGGTTATCATGATCACCTATATTTATGTATGAAATCCCAACTCAAATAGAAGGTCCTTCTGGAATTGTACACTTCTCCTATAGGAGGACATTCAATATTTTTGAAAACGTACCACATGATCAAGAAGGATTTTTTCTGGGAAGGTCTTAAAACTAATGTTCAAAAGTTTGTGTCTAAAAGTTTGGTCTTCCCTCAAAATAAGGGAGATATAATCAAGATTCCAGGTCTCCTACAACAATTAGCTATACCAAGTCAATATTGGGAAGAAGTTTCAATGGATTTTATTACAGGTTTACCCAAATCTGAAGGAAAGACTTTCATCATGGTACTAGTGGATCAAATGAAAAAGTATTCCCATTTTTTTTT
>ML791887.1:354357-393092 GCA_009831015.1 Picea engelmannii
TATTAGTGAGTTAATACAGTCACTATTATTACCAAATCTTGTGGAATTTACCAGTGGATTCTATGATCAAGGGGTCAAGTTGATAAGATATTATTGAAATACATATCATGTTTATTATTCCCTATATATACATATATAAAGAGCGAATCTCAATTGCATGTGTTGTATTTTATGTTACTTTTATCATTATATATATATATATATATATATATATCCTCTTTTATAGGTTGTGTGCTTTGTTTTAATGGATTTACATATGGTATCAAAGCATGGTTACATATGCTAGGGCCTACTTACCCACATTCTTAGTAAAGTATATGCTAAATTATTAATTTGATTCATTATATTTGTTTGCTTGTTTTAAGTTGGTTAAAAGTTGAAATTTTTATCTCCATACATGAAACATAAGCAATTGATAAAAGAAGAGAAAGAGGTGGAAGTAGGGAAACAAGACGATTTGGATCACAACATCCACTTCAACTTACACCTCTTCCATCTCCTCCTAGAGAAGAGATTCAAGGAAATATATCTGCAACTAAAGTTATGACAATGATGCAGTCATTTCAAATAATGTCAGATGATTTTACCAATAGGTTGAACGAAGAAGCAAGCGGTGCTTCCACTATTGGTGAGGGGCTAATTGTTGTACAATTGGTTTTCATTGATGTTGTTGGAATGTTGGTTGTCATTGATGTCAAGAAGTAGTGGTTGTCATTGATGTGAACATATGTGATGGGTGTATTCATAGAAGTCTCCAAAGTGACCCCCTTATGGCATAGATCTAAGCATGGCCCTCATGGGAAGATGCTTTGAAGAAGTATACATGAAACCCATAGGTGTTTTTATGAAGCCATAAGTGGTTTGAGGAATAAGAAAATGAAGGACAATGTAAATTTAGGTTGCACACTCATAGATGGATAGTCCTCATCATGTCGTTTCAAACGGTAGGTGGAATGTCATGTAGTTCCTCACGGTTGAGGAGTTATGAGGTCATGAAGTTGGAAGCCACAAAGATGGGTTAAGAAGCCCCTAATTGGTTTAAATATGGGTTAAGAATCCCCTAATTGGTTGTAAATCATTAATGAAAGGGTAAAGTGGTTGTAACAAGAAAATTCAAGAATCCTTAAAGTTAAGGAAAAATGTTACTTAGAAAAAGTATATATACACCTCAAGAAGTCACTCATAAGTACATTCACATACTTATTCTATTGAATATATTCTATGTGAGTAAGTGATTCTTCTATAAGGTAATGAAGGAGATTGTAACACACCTTTTCTATTACCAAGGCTTCATCGCTCTGATACCAAATTGTAATGCTCTTTTACATAGCTCATACAAGCCTTGTATAATCCACATGCATTTAAGTAAAGAATACATTTGAGCTCAGAGTAAACATATTATTTACTGCTATAATATACAATCCATAGCATTAACATTAAATTGATATGCACAGTAGAATACATGATAGTTATAATTACACAGAGATGCAGAATTATGAATAAAACATCTTTTGATACTTATCTTTGAAAAAACCTTGGCGATTCCACCAACCACGTGTAGGCCTTCCACGAACCTCCCAGCCTTAGACCAAACTGCTCGTTAGCTCAGTAGTGGGTCACCCCCAAGCTGGGACTAAGCTCCAACCCAAGGCAAGGAATCCTAGGCTAGGCTGAGGTTGCAGAGAAAGAAACATAGAATGATTGGAAGGATTCTTCCCAGGATGCCATCTTACGCCCACTACTTCCAGACTCTCATTCCCCACATGCCTGTTCTACCCAAGAGTATACACCTTCACAAGCACAGTCCATCGGTGCTACACCTCCCTCTCTAGGTCTCGGCAACAGGCCAGATCAGGAAGTCTCAGAGGCCGAAGCTATTGCTAGACACTCTCTGGAAGAAACCACTTCCCAACAAACTCTCTCACCTGGAAAGAGTTGCTCACAGGCTTGAAAACCTGCCTCTTTCAATAACAGTCACCTCCCTCACCTGGAGAGAGGTCATACATAGGCTCAATCACAACTTGCACTGGCCAACAAGCCACGTGCAGTCCATCTCTACGTGGCCACCACATCCAATCGGAAATACAGACTCAGGCTTCCCAAATAGGCTCAGCAATGGTGGCAAGGTCTCACGATGATGGTTTTCGGGATTGCGTGACAAGTAATTCCTGCAGGGATCGACACAGACTCCATGGCTCAGAACGAAGAGGGTGAACTCGGATTTTCAGAAATGAACACAGGCTTCTTGGCTCTCAGAAACACACGAGGTATTCTTGCAGAGGTTGGGTCGGTCGTATTGTTCAAAGCTCCATACGCGCTTAGGCAGTTGGGTGGAATGGAGGAGGGACCTCTCTCATGGCTCATCTCCACCGTTTTATTTGCATGCACCAGGGTTGACACTTGTCACCCTTGGAACTGCATGCGTTCCATCATCATGCATCTCCTTTGAACATTTTCACTTTGCCAGGAACATAGAATAAAAATAAAACATAAAATGCACATGTTCTTTGGAATAATAATAAAATATTATTCCCAAGGCTTAAGCCCCTAGGCTCAACACTTAGCCCCTTTTCCCACCTTCCAACCCCTAATTCCTTGCCCTCTCTATGGATGCTTAGTTCCCCTTCACTCATTCATCGTGTCGATCTGCACGTAGTGGTGTTTATATTTTATTAATGTGCTGCATACATACAGGTACAAAATTAGGCCCTTGGCCTCCAACCCTTAGGCTCTCTAGCCTAACAATCACATAAGCTCACTAGCTTATACAAACTTGGCTCACCAGCCTATAACACATATTTACAATTCATTTCATACATCAAATTTACAAGGGGCTCGGTCTTGGGGACACTACAGAGATCTAAGGAGAATTTCAAAGGGAAGATGAAGTAAATAAAGGAGAAATTCCAAGAGAGGATGAAGTATTGTGATGATGTGTTCTAAGGTATGTTATTTAAAAGTCATCTTACCATTTTCTCTATGATGATTTTTCTAGAATGAATCAGATAGAGAAAATTGGAGGAGGTTGAGAAGACATGTCAAGGTAACTATGGTAAACATGTCATATTTTGGGTCGTTGTATTTGTGGATATACACTCTATGGAAGATAGGGTTTTTGACTAGTCCCAAAACTAGTCTCAAAAAGGTGTTCCAGGTAAAAAAATCATAACTTCTTCATAGAGGATCCAAATTATATGAGACAAATTTTAGTGGAAAGATAACAGTGCGTAGTATATTTTGTGTGAGTTTTAGGATCTGATATCAAATATTGAGCATGTGGCATGCTGCACAAGTTTTCTTTCCATAATATGCTAAAATTCAGGAAAGTTTTCCATTTTCACTATAACTTTTGTTCTGAGAAGTTTCAGACCCTAAAATTTTGAGGAGATGGAAGAAATATCTCATATCATTTATGGTTAAAATTGCATATATTTATTCATTGCAGGTACAAAGTTATTCTTGTTGAAATTAAGGGTTTGTGAATAATCCAAAACTAGTCCCGCGAGACCGAGGTAAAGTTTGATGACGATGCTATTCTCTTGTTGCTAAAGTTGAGGAAGAGCTACATGTCTATAATTTTGTGTGTAAAGTCTACTACATGATCAAAGGTATTATTTACATGTGTTATTAAGGGTTATGTTTATGGTACATGCTTGAGGCATGTCTTGATGATGATGGTACACGATATGATACACCTTTATGATGATATGATACATTGTTAGAAGTATATATTGGCTATATTGGTATTTGGTTTGATATATGTCATGGTGATGTTATCACATTATTGAGGCATATTGTTGAGACATTGACACATCTTGGATACATGGTACATGGTTGATGTATATGGTATGGTATAGGTTGATGTACATGGTATGGTACAGGTTGTGGTACATGGTTGATGTACATAGTTGATGATTAATGAGCATGGTTGATGTACATGGTATGGCACAGGTTGATGTACATGGTTGATGTACATGATATGGTATAGGTTTTGGTACATGGCTGATGCACATGGTATGGTGATGGTTTTGGTATCCATGTGAGTGGATCTGGTTATAGTTGGTTTATGATGGTATATCTATGACACTGATAATGATAGGTTAGTTGATGTGACAATGACAATGACAATGACAGGTTGGTTGATGTGACAGTGACAGTGATTCATTGGTTGATGTGGTAGTGACAAGTTGGTTGATGTGTTAGTTACAATGATAGTTACAAGTTAATCAGTGGTAGTGATAGTGAGTCTACACTTATATTTTATTGCAACAGAACGAGGCAAGGAAGGGGATTGTAGCCTCCTTCTAGTTGGTGCCAAAGAACTCAAGGAGTTGGTTCTTCCTTCAGGTTGGTGCCTGTAAATTAGGGGGTTTGTGCCTCCTTCTGGTTGGTGTCGAAGAATTCAGAGAGTTGTATCTTCTTTTATGTTGATGCTTTTTAATCAGGGGGTTGGTGCCTCCTTCCAGTCAATGATGGATAATTTAGAAGTTGGTGCTTCCTATGAATGTATTCTTGATATATATAAGAAATCATTCTGTGGTTTTCTCCCATTTGGGTTTCCATGTAAATGATGGTTTACTGTGCATGTGGTTACTTGATGTGATGATACTACTTATGGTTATATGCTCATGATATATTCAATGCAATCATAAATGATATACTGCTGATAAAGTTGAAGTTTGTATACTATGATTGAAAGTGGTAAAAAGTTCTCATACCGATTAGCATCAGGTATATATTTCTTAAGCAGTGAAACATGAAACACATTATGTACAGTCATAGATGTAGGTAATACAAGCATGTATGAAACTGGCCCAATCCTTTCCAGGATCTCAAACGACCCACAAAATCTCGCTGCTAACTTGGCGCAACTTCCCAACTTTAGGGAACTCCTGTTAGTTTTCACTTTCAGGAAAACATGGTCACCCACTTTGAATTCTCTGTGGGTTCTGTTACTATTAGCGTAACTTTTCTGCCTGTCCTGGGAAACTTTCAAATTCTGTTTAATTCTTTTCATTTGGTCTTCCATCTCTTTGAGAAGCTCAGGCCCAACTATTGCTCTGTCAGCTAGATTATCCCAGCTCACTGGAGTGTTGCACTTTCTTCCATAAAGTGCTTCGAATGGGCTCATCTTCAATGATGTATGATACCCATTATTGTAGGCGAATTCTACCAAATGCAGATAGTCTTCCCACCTTGATGGTTTATCCATCACATACATTCTCAGTATGTCTTCTATTACTCTATTCACCCTCTCTGTCTCTCCATCAGACTTAGGGTGATACGTTGTACTAAAGTTCAGATTTTTGCAAATCCCTTGAACAGTCCTTTCCAGAAATTCGAGGTGAATTTCGGGTCCCTATCAGACACAATCGTCTTAGGAATTCCGTGCAAGCGTGCCACTTCTTTTAATAAAATATCAGCAAAATCTATTGCCCTGTGAGTGGTTTTCAGTGGAATAAAATGGGCAGCTTTTGTAAGCTTGTCCACCACCACCATGATTGAATCATGCTGCTTGCTTGTTCCGGGTAATCCCGTAATAAAATACATTGTCACCACTTCCCATTTCCACTCGGGAATGGGTAAAGGCTGCAACAACCCTGCTAGGTGCCTATGCTCAACCTTAACTTTCTGGCACTCCATACATCTGGCAATGTATTCAATGATTTATTTCTTCATACCTGGCCAAAAGTAATGGATTTTGACTACTGCCATAGTCTTCTGATATCCAGGATGTCCAGCATAAGCCACGTTATGCATTTCTTTTAGAATTTCCAGCTTCAATTCTCGGACATTGGGTACATACACTCTGTTTTTATATATAAGTAAGCTATCAGTTCCCAAGGTGTAACTTCCCTGGGTCTATGGTCTCTCACGCCGTTGAAGCTTTTCTACTAGACCTCTTTACTGCAAATCAACATTTGCAACATCCAAAATTCTGTCCTTAATCTCAATCCTGTACATGCTAATGGCTGTAGCATGTAATTCATGTGTTTTTCTGCTGAGTGCATCAACGACCTTATTTTCTTTCCCTTTGATATGCTTCATATCAAAGTCATATTCACACAGAAACTCCATCCATTTGGTTTTCCTGGCATTTAAAGTCGAATGATCAAATAAATACTTCATACCGTTGTGGTCTGTTCTCAATTCAAATCTCCTTCCCATGAGGTAATGCCTCCATTTCCTCAATGTGTGGACGATTGCTGCCAGCTCTAAATCATGAGTGGAATAATTCCTTCCATGCTCTTTCAGCTTTCAGGACTCATAACAGATTACAAATCCCTCTTGGCTAAGAAATCCTCCCAGCCCCTCCTTGCATGCATCTGTGCACACCATGAAATTCATATTTGGATCTAAAATCTTCAGGATTGGAGCATTGGTTAACAACTGCTTCAATGGCTGGAAACTGCTCTCACACTCTTCAGTCCACTGAAACTTCTTCTCCTTCCTTTTCAAGGATGTGATAGGGTGAGCTATCTTTGAGAATCCGGCTATAAACCTTTTGTAGTAGCCTGCCAGACCCATAAAAGATCTAACTTCTGCCACATTCCTTGGCACTAACCATTCTCAGATGGCCTCAACCTTTTCAGGATCCACAACGATTCCTTCTTCTGAAATAATATGTCCCAAGTAATGGATCTGCCTTTGGTAAAATGAGCATTTACTTAACTTGGCATATAGCTGGTGTTCTCTCAACACTTGCAGCACCATCCTCAGGTTTTGCTCATGCTCTTCCTCTGACTTGGAATACACCAAGATGTCATCCAGGAAGACTATGACAAACTTGTCTAAATAGTTCCTGAATACACCATTCATCAAGCACATAAAAACAACAGGTGCATTTGACAGTCCAAACAACACCACTGTGAACTCGTAATAACCATACCTTGTTCTAAAGGCGGTCTTGCTAATGTCCTCCTCATTTATTCTCACCTGGTGATATCCAGATCTGAGATCTATCTTTGAAAATATTTTCGAATCCTTCAATTGATCGAAAAGATCATCGATCCTTGATAGAGGATACTTGTTCTTGACAGTTACCTTATTCAATTGTCGGAAATCAATTCACAACCTAAACGTCACATCTTTCTTCTTCACGAATAGGACCGGGGCAACCCAAGGTGACATGCTTGGGTGAATGTACCCCTTCTTCAAAATCTCTTCAAGCTGCAATTGCAACTCTTTCAGCTCTGGCGTACTCATTCTATAAGGAGCCTTTGAAACTGGAGATGCTCTAGGCATCAAATTTATAGAAAAATCGATGTCCCTCTTCAGAGGTAGTCCAGGTACCTCTTGAAATACGTCTTTGAACTATGTGAGTACCTCATGGTCTCCAATATTTGAGATTGCATCTCTGGATGCTTGTTCCACATGAGCTGCAAATAATTGACAGCCTTTCCTATAACACTTCTTCAGCTGCAATGCTAAGATTTTTCTAACAGGCACAGGTCTGGGAATTCCTTGGACTATTACCTACTTTCCTTCTTCATTCAGGCATGTGAACCTCTTGTTATGACAGTCCATAAAATCATGGTGCTGGTCTAACCAGTCCATCCCAATTAAGCAGTCCTAAGAGCCTAAAGGCAGAATATTTAATTCAGCCTTAGTTCTCAATCCACCCATGTCCACTGAACATGACTTAACCAATTCAGTGACCTTCCTTCTAGTTCCTGTGGCCAACTGCACTAGACAAGGATTTTCATGTTTGCTTCTTGTTAAATGAAAACTTTCCACCACCCTAGGATCTACATAACTATGGCTAGCCCCTGAATCAATTAAAATAATAAGTGGTCAGTTGTTAATCATACCTTCCACTTCAATCATGTGTGATTGAAATTCTGCTTGCTTGTTGTCTAGGGCTGCGTAGATCCTTGGCATCCCACTGCCCATGTCCTCCACTATTTCAACTTTTTGAACAATATGGACAGCTCTTTCTTTGCCATTTTTATGGGGACAATCTCTGTATTTATGGTCCGCTTTACAGCCCTAACACTGAATGGGTGTCTGTCTCTGCCTTTGTTCTCCCACTTCAGCCATTCGCGGGTCTCTAAACGATGGATGTCCTTGAGGATTATTTTTGAAAAAGGGAGGTTTGTTTCCCTTCTGCCTCTATTCCTTCTTAAACTTCCTCTGATCATTCCAAGCCTTCCAAATGGTAGGCTTTTCTCTTTGCTGTTCATACAAGAATTTCTCCCTTCTTATTGTTGCTTCCGTAGTCTTAGGATCATCATATTGAATCTTATCACCGATGGAAGGTGGCAGTCCACTTAGATACCTCCGAATCTTGACAGTCTCATGTTTGATGAATGGAACATACTTCAGCAGTTCCAGGAAACTTCGTTTGTACTCATCAATGGTCACGCTGCCTAGCTTGAGTTCGAAAAATCTCCTTCATCTTTCTGTCATAGTATCTTTTGGTCTGATATTTCTTCTCGAAATACCTCTTAAACTCCTTCCAAGTGATATCTTTCTCTCTGATGTGCTGCACTTGCACAAATTGATCCCACCACATGGATGCTTTTCCTTTTAGCTGGTACATCGCAATTCTTCCTTCTGCATGAGCAGAGTAGTTCTGCAGTTGGAAATATTTCTTCATGCCAAGCAACCATGTCTCGGCATCTTCCTCCTTCTTATGTTATCCATCAAACATTGGAGGCTTGATCTTGTTCATCTCCCCTTTCAATTCATCCTTTCCAGATTTTTGGTGTTTTTTGGTAGGGGATGGGCTTGAACAACTGTGTGTTTCCTTGCCAGAACGCTTTGGGGAGAGACGTGTTGGCAGCCAATTCAATTTTTTCTATTGTCCTATAAGCTGCCTACACCTATGTCTTCTGAACTTCAAATTGTCGTCGCAATTTTCAATAAACGACATTTTCATTCTTGCGACATTTGCACATTTTTCTTTGTTAAGTTTTCACGACTGTAAGCGTGAAAATTTCTCCTTTCGAGGTCACATTTTGATCACTTTCTGAACTGAAATAAGCTTTTTATCGATATGCCTACTGCGCTTATCCTTTATCTATCATTATGTGGCTGAAAGGACTTTTGAATTATGCTCATTAGACAATTTTATATTGATTTCTTAACTTGATTTTATTGAATTTGTAAGACATTGAGTATTTGGATTTGTATTTTATGACTTGCCTAATCATTAATTCTATGAAATGCATAGGGGTTTGATTAAATTTTTATATACATATGATGTAATGCCTATGTTAATCTTTTCATAATTTATAGGCTGGTCAACTATATGAATAACGTTTTGGCACCGTGATTAAACTATGGATTATACACGTTGGCGCATTTTGACTTGGGTTTTGATTTGTATAGCATAGTGTTGGCACGGATTGGTATTCACTTTTGATTTCATTGTTTGTACACATGACTTAATGGTTGAACGATTATAATAGAGTGAACAACTATGAAATTGACAGTGGTACTGGTGTAACATTGATTGTATGGCATAACACTTACCATTTGACTCATTGGTTGGCCAAACTATATGATTATTGAGCTATGCTATGATGGTTTGAGAAACTATGTAAGCCGACGGTTGTACCTTTCGTCATAAATATCATGCATGGCCAGAGATAACCTCCAACGCCCTCGCACACTTTGACATTAATGCCTGCATCCTTACCGAGTTATCTCTCTTGATTTTTGGGAAAATCTTTGAGCCTAATCTATTCAAACCCTTGTCCCTTAGCCTAGATCACTGTGTGTTATCTCTTGGCTCCTGAAGGGCGAATTGAACCCTCATGGTTTTCAGAGTCGGTTGTGGTTTCATTTTGCCAGAGAAAACTGCCCCGTAATTGCCCCAGAGTCATGTTTTTGCATGAGATATTCTGGGCAAACGGATTCGAATTAGTTTAAGCCGTTGAAAACCCAGAACCGTTTTTAGCCCCTTTACCCTCATTGCGAGAAATTTCTTCAGAAAGTGAGCTACTACAGAGATCTAGCTCTCATTTTATAGGTTAATTTTTCAGTGGCTGGAACATGCGTTTTGAGTCTGTATGCATTCCTTCAGATCTGTTCTTCAAAACTCCCTCTTACCCAACAAGTCGTCTCGTCGCTCCACAGGTATGTTCGATATCAATCATTTTTTGTAAATAATCCTTGTTTATATAACGAATTCGAATTCGTTTTGAATAGTTCTGTTAACAACATTTGATTTGCTCTGTCACATTGTATGCATAGCTGTGCTTTGATTAATGGAAGTTTGTTTTCCCAGTTTAGTTTCAATTGGATTTGATTGATCTTGGTGGATTTGATTTGTTTGATTTAGTTAAAGTGAATGCTCTGCTGTCAATTGAATTCGTTGTATCTATTTTAGACAGAGGCCGTTTCTCATATTTCAGTTTTGAAACGCAATCACATTTCAATTCGATTTCGTTATGATGTATATGCTATGATTAGCAATAGTTTTGATATGGATTCAATTCATAACAGTTATACTCAGCAGGTTAATTCGCATTGGATTATTCCACCATGTTATCAATTCGTTTGCAATGAATATGCTGTTTGAATTCGATTTGAAGAACGAAATTGACTGTATCAGATTCACGATTTATTCCTATAATTAAACTCAGTTGTGATTCGTTTTGATTATTTGCCCAGTTTACAATTGTAATCTCTGTTCATTCTATTACGATTCTGTCTGTTGACTGTGAAAGGATCTATCACGAATTTGATTGGGTTGACACTGTTAAGTATGATTTCATTTACACATAATCGTAACAGTCTTCCCATCTATGAATTCAATTGAACAATACGAATATGTTGTTATATCATGACAGCTATAACGAGTGAATGATGGTTGTGTTGGATTAGATTGTATCACATATGATATGATTTGCTATCAATTTCGTTTTGATATGAAACACTCTTATTACTGTTTGACCCAATTTTATGGTAAAAAAAAACCAGAGTATTCTTATCTTTGTTTCGACTAAATCACTTTTGATTATGTCTTATATTGAATGATAAAATCATTTGAATCTTTAGTGATTCATTTTTAATGTTTATTAAATTGGATTTGATTTTTTTTTAAAAAGATTTGATTTGATTTGATTCTGGTCCTGTATGCTATTTTAGACTAGCTACAGAATCAAATGATTCTGTAGCTAAGTTTGTAGAATCAAATTTTTATTGTTTTATTAATAAAATATCTCTCTAACTTGTCATTTTTGGTCCATTTCAGGTGAATTCGAAATTGCATTGGATTGGATGAGCAGTTAGAAGATATTTGGATATTCTGATTTCATTTTAGTTTCTTAGTTTAGTTGATTTTGGGAATATCTTCCCAGATTATGTAAACAGTTTGATACTATCCACAAGGAGGTTTTACCTTGTGGAAAAACTTATAAATGCTGCTCATTTTTGTAATAAGACATCCTCATTAGTGGGAGAACAAGGATATGGAATTTTAATATAGACTGAGGCAGAATTTGGTGTTTTGTTACAGCTTTAGCTTCTCATGATATCAATATTTTGTTTCATGTTATGTATATCAATTTGTATTTGGTTAATGACTACTTTAGCTATCTTAATCATTTGCAAATGATATAATTTAATCATTGTAATCCATATCTGATTTCTTCCAAGCATTTAAAAACATAGCAATTTCTTAGTTTAGTTTGTGAACGACGGATTTCTCTTCTTCATAAGTTGAATTATCAAGTATAAGTTTTTGCATAACAGGTTTCCCTTATTGCATAGATTTGTAAATCATATAATTGTTATGATTTTTTATGTCTTGTTTGTCCTGTAAACAACTCAAAGAGAAGTATAGCCTATCATTTACGAGAATCTTTTGGATTAACCGGTGCGAGTTTCCTTCCTCCGACCAGCTTCGAAGTCATCACACACAGGACAAATTGGGAGCGTTTCCAGGTCAGTTTGTCATTTATTTGTTTAGTATATTTGTTAGTATTTTTAGTTAGATATATATGTTTAATATATTAGATTGTTTAATTTTAGTAAGTTTTATTTCTTATTTATAAAAATAAAAAAACATCTCTCCCTGTCTTAGGGCAGAAATCAAATGAGTTTTACAGGTTTTATTCAAATCTGCAAGTTGTAGATATTGTATATTTGTGAATAAGTTGTAATTTAATTAGTAATTAGATAATTAATTATTAGAGTTAGTATAATAGTAATTAGTAGTTTGTATATAGAATAGTTAAAGTAGTTTATATTTAGTTTTAGTTTTATTTAGTAGTTTTGTTTTAATTAGATTAGTGTATTAGTTTTAGTTAGTTTAGTTTGTTTTATTTGTTTTAGTTAGATTAGTTAGTTTAGATTAGTTTTCTTTGGTTTTCCTAGGACCCTAGAACGGCCAACGGAGCCGTTAAACCCGTCAGGGTGGTTCATTCCAAACGGCTTGGGTTATTAGACAACCCCGGACCAGTTCCACTCTCTTAGTTGATGGACGGTCAATTTCGCCCGTCAATAAGACGATAATGTCTGCTACCACTCTTCGATCTTCTTCTCCTCTCATGGGTTCTGACACTTCTTTATCTGCTGGTGTCACTCTCGTTTTCCAATTTCTTTTCTATTCTTTCCAGGCTCTTCAACATTTTTAATTTGAATTCACCCTGCCGATCCCTGACTTTCATGAGCTTTCATCTATCAGCTCGGCGTGCCTAGGAATCTCTTTGCAATCCTTCAATGATTTTCATTATGTGCCCTTCCTTGTATAATTCTCTTCCATGCCCATTGGAGTTCGATCCTTCGAATCCCAGGTTGTCATCTCTTCCTTCTCTTTCATCCTCTGAAATGGAGACAATCCACACCTCTTCCATTTCTATACTCGACGTCGATTAACTGGTATCTTGACACTCGTTGAACTCTGCACACTCAATGTGAAATCAATCTGAATTTTGTTAGTCCTTAAACCTTTAATAAAATAACAATAATCATAAACCAATGTGAGTGAGAAACATTTGACTTCACAAGGTTTTCTGAGCCCTGTCGGCTCTGCAATTTTTGGGACTTCATTTTTCGGGGTTTTTGTCCTTGAGGATCCAACAGTTAAATCCTCAACAGTTCTTATGTCCTTCAAAAATTTTGGGACTTCGGGTTTTCGGTACCTGGGAATTCATGATGCAGTGACTCCCAACCTCTTGTCACTACTATCCGTGAAATTAGATACACGGTTTCCTGTACGAGATCCAACGATCCTCGATTAGTTGGATCTAACGATCTAGATCCTTTTGGGATTACATGACCAAAAATTCACGTTGCAACGACTCCCACTCTTTGTCGCCTCAATTTTCGAATTCCAAAAATTCGGTTTCCTTTCTCTTTGGGCCCACAACATAGTTGTCACCCTTAAAATCTGCTATGGTTCTTCCGTCTTCGAAGATTTTGGGAATCTGGGACTTCGGGTTTGGGGGTTTCGGTTCTTGAGACTCCCAGACTTGCTTTCCTTTCGAACCCCCGACTTCCAAAATTTCAATTTACTTTAATCTCTGGGCCCACACAACACAACTGTCTCCACATCTACAGTGGTGAGTGGCACCCTCCGGTGGTTCCACGTCACCTATGATGACATCATCGAGTCCCACCGCTCTCGCCTGTCTTTTCAATTCTCTCGCACATGGTACACATACATACACCCACATCCATTCCAAGCAAAAATCCAACGGTTAGGTCCCCTCTTAGATCTAGGGCGCAGATCTTTTTGGCGTTTCGGGGTTTTGGGCATTGGGAGTCCGTGTATCCCACATTTCGAACTTCCATTTGTCGAAATCCCAAAATTACAGTTTTCTCATCAAATTGATCTGACGGTCAACTCCCTTCCTATGATCTAAGGTGTAGATCGTTTCGGGATTTCGTGTTTCAGGTTTTGGAGGTGTTCACCACCCTTACTTCCCATCTCCTGAATTTGCGAAATCCGAAAGGTTTTCATGACTAACTCGAGCGCAACTCCGCCAGATCTAACGGGCAAGCCTTCCTCTTACATCTACAATGTAGATCTTCTTGGGTTTTCGGGAGTTCACGTATTGCGATTCCCATGCTCTTGTGCAACTCCAAAGGTTTTTTAAACCTTGCACACACTTTCTAGATCCAACGGTCACGAGGGTTTGCCTTCCCTCCCGAACAGATCCTAAGCTTCCAGCACTTCTGGTGTGGAGTCCTCTCTCCCTATGGCCATAGACAACACTGGTGGCGGTTTCACAACACCGCTATACCTCCTGAGCTTGTAAGCATGTCAAGTAACTCCTTGACACACCTAGAGCATTCCAGGGTCCGAAATCGGTCCTCCAGACACAATTTATCCTCACACCCTCGGTCCAAAGACCACTCAACTGGCCCATCTAGGCTCAGTGTCGAAACCTTGGCTCTGATACCAAACTGTAACACACCTTTTCTGTTACCCAGGCTTAATCTCTCTGATACCAAATTGTAATGTTATTTTACATAGCTCATACAGGCCTTGTATAATCCACATGCATTTAAGCAAATAATACATTTGTGCTCAGAGTAAACATATTATTTACTGCTATAATATACAATCCATGGCATTAACATTAAATTGATATGCACAACAAAATACAAGATAGTTATAATTACACATAGATGCAGAATTATGAATAAAACATATTCTAATACTTATCTTTGAAAAAACCTTGGTGATTCCACCAACCACATGCAGGTCTTCCACGAACCTCCCAGCCTTATACCAAACTGCTCGTCAGCTCAGCAGTGGGTCACCCCCGAACTGGGACTAATCTCCACCCCAAGGCAAGGAATCCTAGGCTAGGCTGAGGTTGCAGGGAAAGCAACATAGAATGGCTGGAAGGATTCTTCCCAGGATGCCATCTTATGCCCACTACTTCCAGACTCTCATTCCCCACATGCCTGTTCCGCTCGGGAGTATACACCTTCACAAGAACAGTCCATTGGTGCTACACCTCCCTCTTTGGGTCTCGAAAACAGGTTGGATCAGGAAGTCTCAGAGCCCAAAGCTGGTGCTGGAAACTCTCTGGAAGAAACCACTTCCCAACAAACTCTATCACCTAGAAAGAGTTGGTCACAGGCTTGACAACCTACCTCTTTCAACAACAGTCACCTCCCTCACCTCGAGAGAGGTCATACACTGGCTCAATCACAACCTGCACTAGCCAGAAAGCCATGCACAGTCCAGCTCTGCATGGCCACCACAATCAACCAGGAATACAGACTCGGGCTTCCCAAATAGGCTCAGCAATGGTGGTAAGGTCTCATGGTGATGGTTTTCAGGATTGCGTGACAAGCAATTCCCGCAAGGTTCGACACAGAATCCATGGCTCAAAACAGAGAGGGTGAACCTGGCTTTTCAAAAACAAACACAGGCTTATCAGCTCTCAGAAACACACGAGGTATTCTTGCAGAGGTTGGGCCGGTCGTACTGTTTAGAGCTCCGTATGTGCTCAAGTAGTCGGGTGGAATGGAGGAGGGTCCCCTCTCATGGCTCATCTCCGTCGTTTTATTTGCATGCACTAGGGTTGACACTTGTCGCCCTTGGCACTGCATGCGTTCCATCATCATGGATCCCCTTTGCATGTTTTCCCTTTGCCAGGAACTTAGAATAAAAATAAAACATAAAATGTACATGTTCTTTGGAATAATAATAAAATATTATTCCCAAGGCTTAAGCCCCTAGGCTCAACACTTAGCCCCTTTTCCCACCTTCCAGTCCCTAATTCATTCCCCTCTCTATGGATGCTTAGTCCCCCATTCACTCATTCATCGTGTCGGTGTGCACGCGGCAGTGTTTATATTTTATTAATGTGTTGCATACATACAGGTACAAAATTAGGCCCTTGGCCTCCAACCCTTAGGCTCTCTGGCCTAACAATCACATAAGCCCACTAGCTTATACAAACTTGGCTCACTAGCCTATAACACGTATTTACAATTCATTTCATACATCAGATTTACAAGGGGATCGGCCTTGGGGACACTACAAATATCTAAGGAGAATTTCAGAGGGAAGATGAAGTAAATAAGGGAGAAATTCCAAGAGAGGATGAAGTATTGTGATGATGTGTTCTAAGGTATGTTATTTAAAAGTCATCTTACCATTTTCTCTATAATGATTTTTCTAGAATGAATCGGATAGAGAAAATTGGAGGAGGTTGAGAAGACATGTCAAGGTAACTATGGTAAACATGTCATATTTTGGGTCATTGTATTTGTGGATACACACTCTGTGGAAGATAGGGTTTTTGACTAGTCCCAAAACTAGTCTCAAAAAAGTGTTCCCAGTAAAAAAATCATAACTTCTTCATAGAGGATCCAAATTATATGAGACAAATTTTAGTGGAAACATAAAAATTCGTAGTATCTTTTGTGTGAGTTTTATTATCTGATATCAAATATTGAGCATGTGGCATGCTGCACAAGTTTTCTCTCCATAATATGATAAAATTCAGGAAGGTTTTCCATTTTCACTATAACTTCTGTTCTGAGAAGTTTCAGACCCTGAAATTTTGAGGAGATGGAAGAAATATCTCATATTATTTGTGGTTAAAATTGCATACATTTATTCATTGCAGGTACAAAGTTATGCTTGTTGAAATTAAGGGTTTGTGAATAATCCAAAACTAGTCTCGCGAGATCGAGGTAAAGTTTGATGATGATGCTATTCTCTTGTTGCTAAAGTTGAGGAAGAGCTACATGTCTGTAATTTTGTGTATAAAGTCTACTACATGATCAAAGGTATTATTTACATGTGTTATTGAGGGTTATGTTTATGGTACATGCCTGAGGCATGTCTTGATGATGATGGTACACGATATGATACACCTTTATGATGATATGATACATTGTTAGAAGTATATATTGGCTATATTGGTATCTGGTTTGATATATGTCATGGTGATGTTATCACATTATTGAGGCACATTGTTGAGACATTGACACATCTTGGATACATGGTACATGGTTGATGTATATGGTATGGTATAGGTTGATGTACATGGTATGGTACAGGTTGTGGTACATGGTTGATGTACATAGTTGATGATTAATGATCATGGTTGATGTACATGGTATGGCACAGGTTGATGTACATGGTTGATGGACATGATATGGTATAGGTTTTGGTACATGGCTGATGTACATGGTATGGTGATAGTTTTGGTATCCATGTGAGTGGGTCTGGTTATAGTTGGTTGATGATGGTATATCTATGACACTGATAATGATAGGTTAGTTGATGTGACAGTGACAATGATAATGACAAGTTGGTTGATGTGACAATGACAGTGATACGTTGGTTGATGTGATAGTGACAAGTTGGTTTATGTGTTAGTCACATTGATAGTTACAAGTTATTCAGTGGTAGTGATAGTGAGTCTACACTTATATTTCATGGCAGCAGGACGGGGCAAGGAAAGGGGATTGTAGCCTCTTTCCAGTTGGTGCCAAAGAACTCAAGGAGTTGGTTCTTCCTTCAGGTTGGTGCCTGTAAATTAGGGGGTTTGTGCCTCCTTCTGGTTGGTGTCGGAGAATTTAGAAAGTTGTATCTTATTTTATGTTGATGCTTTTTAATCAGGGGGTTGGTGCCTCCTTCCAGTCAATGCTGGATAATTTAGAAGTTGGTGCTTCCTATGAATGTATTCTTGATATATATAAGAAATCATTCTATGGTTTTCTCCCATTTTGGTTTCCAAGTAAATTATGGTTTACTGTGCATGTGGTTATTTGATGTGATGATACTGCTTATGGTTATATGCTCATGATATATTCAATGCAATCATAAATGATATACTGCTGATAAAGTTGAAGTTTATATACTATGATTGAAAGTGGTAAAAAGTTCTCATACTGATTAGCATCAGATATATATTTTTTAAGCAGTGAAACATGAAACACATTACATACAATCATAGATGCAGGTAATGCAAGCATGTATGCAACTGGCCCAATCCTTTCCAGGATGTCAAACGACCCACAAAATCTCACTGCTAACTTGGCGCAACTTCCCAACTTTAGGGACTTCTATTAGTTTTCACTTTCAGGAAAACATGGTCACCCACTTTGAATTCTCTGTGGGTTCTGTTACTATTAGCATAACTTTTTTACCTGTCCCAGGCATCTTTCAAATTCTGTTTAATTCTTATCATTTGGTCTTCCATCTCTTTGAGCAGCTCAGGCCCAACTATTGCTCTGTCAGCTGGATTATACCAACTCACTGGAGTGTTTCACTTTCTTCCATAAAGTGCTTTGAATGGGCTCATATTCAACGATGTATGATACCCATTATTGTAGGCGAATTCTACCAAATGCAGATAGTCTTCCCACATTGATGGTTTATCCATCACATACATTCTCAGTAGGTCTTCTATTACTCTATTCACCCTCTTTGTCTGTCCATCAGACTCAGTATGATACGCTATACTAAAGTTCAGATTCATTCTGAATCCCTTGAACAGTCCTTTCCAGAAATTCGAGGTGAATTTTGGGTCCCTATCAGACACAATCGTCTTAGGAATTCCGTGCAAGCGTGCCACTTATTTTAAGAAAATATCAGCAACATATGCTGCCCTGTGAGTGGTTTTCAGTGGAATAAAATGGGCAGCTTTTGTAAGCTTGTCCACCACCACAATGATTGAATCATGATGCTTGCTTGTTTTGGGTAATCCCGTAATAAAATCCATTGTCACCACTTCCCATTTCCACATGAGAATTGGTAAAGGCTGTAGCAACCCTGCTGGGTGCCTATGCTCGGCCTTAACTTTTTGGCACTCCATACATCTGGTGATTTATTCAATGATTTCTTTCTTCAGACTTGGCCAAAAGTAATGGATTTTGACTGCTTCCACAGTCTTCTGATATCCAGGATGTCCAACATAAGCCACTTTATGCATTTCTTTTAGAATTGCCAGCTTCAATTCTCGGACATTGGGTACATACACTCTATTTTTATACAGAAGTAAGCTATCAATTCCCAAAGTGTAACTTCCCTGGGTCTATGGTCTCTCACGCTGTTGTAGCTTTGCTACCATACCTCTATACTGCAAATCAACATTTGCAGCTTCCAAAATTCTGTCCTTAATCTCAGTCCTGTACATGCTAATGGATGTAGCATGTAATTCGTGCACTTTTCTACTGAGTGCATCAACCACCTTATTTTCTTTCCCTTTGATATGCTTGATATCAAAGTCATATTCACACAGAAACTCTAGCCATCTGGTTTTCCTATCATTTAAAGTTGGCTGATCAAATAAATACTTCAGACCATTGTGGTCTGTTCTCAAATCGAATCTCCTTTCCATGAGGTAATGTCTCCATTTCCTCAATGTGTGGACGATTGCTACCAGCTCTAAATAGTGAGTGGCATAATTCCTTTCATGCTCTTTCAGCTTTCGGGACTCATAAAAGATTACAAATCCCTCTTGGCTGAGAATTCCTCCTAGCCCCTCCTTACATGCATCTGTGCACACCACAAAATTCATATTTGGATCTACAATCTTCAAGATTGGAGCACTGGTTAACAACAACTTCAATCACTGGAAACTGCTCTCACACTCTTCAGTCCACTGAAACTTCTTCTCCTTCCTTTATGAGGAAGTGATAGGGTGAGATATATTTGAGAATCCAACTATAAACCTTCTATAGTAGCCTACTAGACCCATAAAAGATCTAACTTCTACCACATTCCTTGGAGCTGACCATTCTCGGATGGCCTCAACCTTTTCAGGATCCACAACAATCCCTTCTTTTGAAATAATATGTCCCAAGTAATGGATCTGCCTTTGGTAAAATGAGAATTTTCTCAACTTGGCATACAACCGGTGTTCTCTCAACACTTGCAGCACCATCCTCAGGTGTTGCTCATGCTCTTCCTCTGACTTGGAATACACCAAGATGTCATCCAGGAAGACGATGACAAACTTGTCTAAATAGTTCCTGAATACACCATTCATCAAGAACATAAAAACAACAGGTGCATTTGACAGTCCAAATGGCACCACTGTGAACTTGTAATGACCGTACCTTGTTCTAAAGGTGGTCTTGCTGATGTCCTCCTCATTTATTCTCACCTGGTGATATCCAGATCTGAGATCTATCTTTGAAAATATTTTTTCACCCTTCAACTGATCGAAAAGATCATCGATCCTTGGCAAAGGATACGTGTTCTTGACAGTTACCTTATTCAACTGCCAGAAATCAATGCACAACCTCAACGTCCCATATTTCTTCTTCATGAATAGGACCGGGGCACCCCAAGGTGACATGCTTGGGTGAATGTACCCCTTCTTCAAAATCTCTTCAAGCTGCAATTGCAACTCTTTCAGCTCTGGCGTACTCATTCTATAAGGAGCCTTCGAAACTGGAGCTGCTCCAGGCATCAAATTTATAGAAAAATCGATGTCCCTCTTCGGAGGTAGTCCAGGTATCTCCTGAAATACATCTTTCAACTCTGTGAGTACCTCATGGTCTCCAATATTTGAGACTGCATCTCTGGATGCTTCTTCCACATGAGCTGCAAATAATTGATAACCTTTCCTGTAACACTTCTTCAGCTGCATGGCTGAGATTTCTCTAATAGCCACGGCTATAGGAATTCCTTGGACTATTACCTGATTTCCTTCTTCATTCAAGCATGTGAACCTCTTGTTAAGACAGTCCAGAAGGGCATGGTGCTGGTCCAACCAGTCCATCCCAATTAAGCAGCCGTAAGAGCCTAAAGGCAGAATATTCAATTCAACCTTAGTGCTCAATCCACCCATGTACATTGAACATGACTTAACCAATTCAGTGACCTTCCTTCTAGTTCCTTTGGCCAACTGCACTAGACAAGACTTTCCATGTTTGCTTCTTGTTAAATGCAAACTTTCCACCACCCTAGGATCTACATAACTATGGCTAGCCCCTGAATCAATTAAAATAATAAGTGGTTGGTTGTTAATCATACCTTCCACTTCAATCATGTGTGATTGAAATTCTGTTTGCTTGTTGTCTAGGGCTGCGTAGATCCTTGGCATCCTGCTGTCGATGTCCTCCACTGTTTCATCTTGTTGAATGGTATGGATAGCTCTTTCTTTTCCATTTTTATGGGGACAATCTCTGTATTTGTGGTCCCCTTTATAGCCCCAACACTGAATGGGCATCTGTCTCTGCCTTTGTTCTCCCACTTCAGCCATTCTCGGCTCTCTAAATGATGGATGCCCTTGAGGATTATTTATGAAAAAGGGAGGTTTGTTTCCCTTCTGCCTCTGTTCCTTCTTAAACTTCCTCTGATCATTCCAAGCCTTCCAAATGGTAGGCTTTTCTCTTTGTTGTTCATACAAGCATTTCGCCCTTCTTATTGTTTCTTCCATAGTCTTAGGATCATCATACTGAATCTTATCACCGATGGAAGGTGGCAGTCCACTCAGATACCTATGAATCTTGACAGCCTTATCTTTGATGAATGAAACATACTTCAACGGTTCCAAGAAACTTTGTTCGTACTCATCAATGGTCATGTTGCCTAGCTCAAGTTCGAAGAACTCCTTAATCTTTCTGTCATAGTATCTTTTGGTCAGATATTTCTTCTTGAAATACCTCTTAAACTCCTTCCAAGTGATATATTTCTCTCTGATGTGTTACACTTGCACAAACTGATCCCTCCACATGGATGCTTTTCCTTTTAGCTGGTACATCACAATTCTTCCTTCTGCATGAGCGGAGTAGTTCTGCAGTTGGAAATATTTCTTCATGCCAAGAAACCATGTCTCAGCATCTTCCTCCTTCTTATGTTCTCCATCAAACATTGGAGGCTTGATCTTGTTCATCTCCCCTTTCAATTCATCCTTTCCATATTTTTGGTGTTTTTTGGTAGGGGATGGGCTTGAACTACTGTGTGTTTCCCTGCCATAATGCTTCGAGGAGAGATGGTAATGTATGCTACCACTCCTTGATCTTCTTCTCCTCTCATGGGTTCTGACACTTCTTGATCTGCTGGTGTCACTCTCTTTTTCCAATTTCTTTTCTATTCTTTCCAGGCTCTTCAATATTTTTAAGTTGAATTCACCCTGCCGATCCCTAACTTTCATCAGCTTTCGGCTATCAGCTCGGCGTGCCTGGGCATCTCTTTGCAATCCTTCAATGATTTTCATTATGTTCCCTTCCTTTTCTAATTCTCTTCCATGCCCGTTGGAGTTCAATCCTTCGAATCCCAGGTTGTCATCTCTTCCTTCTCTTTTGTCCTTTGAAATGGAGGCAATCCACACCTCTTCCATTTCCATACTCGACGTCGATTAACTGGTGTCTTGACACTCATTGAACTCTGCACACGCAATGTGCAATCAATCCAAATTTTGTCAGGCCTTAAACCTTTAATAAAATCACAATAATCATAAACCAACGTGAGTGAGAAACATTTGACTTCACAAGGTTTTCTAAGCCCTGTTGGCTCTGCAATTTTCGGGACTTCATTTTTTGGGGTTTTTGTCCACGAGGGTCCAACAGTTAAATCCTCGACGGTTATTATGTCCTTCGAAAATTTTGGGACTTCGGGTTTTCGGTACCTAGGAGTTCACAATGCAGTGACTCCCAACCTCTTGTCACTACTATCCTCGAAATTCGATACATGGTTTCCTGTACGAGATCCAACGATCCTTGATTAGTTGGATCTAACGGTTCAGATCCTTTCAGGATTTCATGACCAGAAATTCACATTGCAACGACTCCCACTCTTTGTCGCCTCAATTCCCAAATATTGAAAATTCGGTTTCCTTGCTCTCTGGGCCCATAGCATAGCTGTCGCCCTTAAAATATGCTACGGTTCTTCCGTCTCCGAAGATTTCGAGACTTCGGGTTTCGGGGTTTCGGTTCTTGATATTCCCAGACTTGCTTTCCTTTCCAACCCCCGACTTCCAAAATTTCGATTTACTTTATCCTCTATGACCACATAGCACAACTGTCTCCACATCTACAGTGGCGAGTGGCACCCTCCAGTGGTTCCACGTCACCTATGATGACATCATCGGGTCCCACTGCTCTCGCATGTCTTTTCAATTCTCTGGTATGTGGTACACATACATGCACCCATGTCCATTCCAAGCAAACATCCAACAGTTAGGTCCCCTCTTAGATCTACGGCGCAAATATTTTCTGCATTTCAGGGTTTCAGGCATCGGGAGTCCGTGTATCCCACATTTCGAACTTTCGTTTGCCGAAATCCCGAAATTACGGTTTGCTTGTCAACTTGATCTGACGGTCAAGTCTCTTCTTATGATGTACGGTGTAGATTGTTTCAGGATTTCAGGTTTCGGGTTTTGGAGGTGTTCACCTCCCTCACTTCCCATCTCCTGACTTTGTGAAATCCGAAAGGCTTTCACGACTAACTCGAGCGTGACTCCGTCAGATCTAACGGTCGAGCCTTCCTCCTATATCTACAACGTAGATCTTCTTGGGTTTTCGAGAGTTCGTGTATCGTGATTCCCACACTCTTGTGCAACTCCAAAGGTTTTTTAAACCTTGTGCACACTTTCCATATCTGATGGTCACGAGGGTTAGCCTTTCCTCCCGAACAGATCCTAAGCCTCCAGCACTTCTGGTATGGATTCTTCTCTCTCTGTGGCCATAGACCACACCGGCTGCGGTTTCACAACACCACTATACCTCCTGAGCTTGTAAGCATGTCAAGTAACTCCTTGACACACATAGAGCATTCCAGGGTCCGAAATCGGTCTTCCAGACACAATTTATCCTCACACCCTCGGTCCAAAGACCACTCAACTGGCCCATCTAGGCTCAGTGTCGAAACCTTGGCTTTGATACCAAACTGTAACACACCTTTTCTGTTACCCAGGCTTAATCGCTCTGATACCAAATTGTAACGCTCTTTTACATAGCTCATATAGGCCTTGTATAATCCACATGTATTTAAGCAAATAATACATTTGAGCTCATAGTAAACATATTATTTACTGCTATAATATACAGTCCATAGCATTAACATTAAATTGATATGCACAACAGAATACATGATAGTTATAATTACATAGAGATGCAAAATTATGAATAAAACATCTTCTGATACTTATCTTTGAAAAAACCTTGGCGATTCCACCAACCACATGCAGGCCTTGCACGAACCTCCCAGCCTTAGACCACACTGCTCGTCAGCTCAGCAGTGGGTCACTCTCGAGCTGGGACTAAGTTCCACCCCAAGGCAAGGAATCCTAGGCTAGGCTGAGGTTGCAAGGAAAGCAGCACAAAATAACTAGAAGGATTCTTCCTGGGATGCCATCTTACGCCCACTAATTCCATACTCTCATTCCCCACATGATTTTTCTTCCCGGGAGTATACACCTTCACAAGCACAGTCCATTGGTGCTACACCTCCCTCTCTGGGTCTCGGCAACAGGCCGGATCAGGAAGTCTCAGAGCTCGAAGCTAGTGCTGGACACTCTCTGGAAGAAACCACTTCCCAACAAACTCTCTCACCTGGAAAGAGTTGCTCACAGGCTTGAAAACCTACCTCTTTCAACAACAGTCACCTCCCTCACCTGGAGAGAGGTCATAGGCTCAATCACAACTTGCACTGGCCAAAAAGCCACGCGTATTCCAACTCTGCGTGGCCACCACAATCAACCGAGAATACAGACTCGAGCTTCCCAAACAAGCTCAGCAATGGTGGCAAGGTCTCATGATGATAGTTTTCAGGATTGAGTGACAAGCAATTCCTGCAAGGTTCGACACAGACTCCACGGCTTAGAACGGAGAGGGTGAACCCAACTTTTCAGAAACGAACACAGGCTTATCAGCTCTCAGAAACACACGAGGTATTCTTGCAGAGGTTGGGTCGGTCGTACTGTTTAGAGCTCCGTACGTGCTCAAGCAATCGGGTGGAATGGATGAGGGGCCGCTCTCACGGCTCATCTCCACCGTTTTATTTGCATGCACCAGGGTTGACACTTGTCACCCTTGGAACTGCATGCGTTCCATCAACATGCATTCCCTTTGCATGTTTTCACTTTGCCAGGAACTTAGAATAAAAATAAAACATAAAATGCACATGTTCTTTGGAATAATAATAAAATATTATTCCCAAGGCTTAAGCCCCTAGGCTCAACACTTAGCCCCTTTTCCCACCTTCTAGCCCCTAATTTATTGCCCTCTCTATGGATGCTTAGTCCCCCTTCACTTATTCATCATGTCGGTATGCACGTGGTGGTGTTTATATTTTGTTAATGTGTTGCATACATACAGGTACAAAATCAAGCCCTTGGCCTCCAACCCTTAGGCTCTCTGGCCTAACAATCACATAAGCCCACTAGCTTATACAAACTTGTCTCACCAGCCTATAACACATATTTACAATTCATTTCATACATCAGATTTACAAGGGGCTTGGTCTTGGGGACACTACAGAGATATAAGGAGAATTTCAGAGGGAAGATGAAGTAAATAAGGGAGAAATTCCAAGAGAGGATGAAGTATTGTGATGATGTGTTCTAAGGTATGTTATTTAAAAATCATCTTACCATTTTCTCTATAATGATTTTTCTAGAATGAATCGGATAGAGAAAATTGGAGGAGGTTGAGAAGACATGTCAAGGTAACTATGGTAAACATGTCATATTTTGGGTCATTGTATTTGTGGATATACACTCTGTGGAAGATAGGGTTTTTGACTAGTCCCAAAACTAGTCTCAAAAAGGTGTTCTAGGTAAAAAAATCATAACTTCTTCATAGAGGATCCAAATTATATGAGACAAATTTTAGTGGAAAGATAACAATTCGTAGTATCTTTTATGTGAGTTTTAGGATTTGATATCAAATATTGAGCATGTGGCATGCTACACAAGTTTTCTCTCCATAATATGATAAAATTCAGGAAGGTTTTTCATTTTCACTATAACTTCTGTTCTGAAAAGTTTCAGACCCTGAAATTTTGAGGAGAGGAAGAAATATCTCATATCATTTGTGGTTAAAATTGCATACATTTATTCATTGTAGGCATAGAGTTATTCTTGTTGAAATTAAGGGTTTGTGAATAATCCAAAACTAGTCCCGCGAGACCGAGGTAAAGTTTGATGATGATGCTATTCTCTTGTTGCTAAAGTTGAGGAAGAGCTACATGTTTGTAATTTTGTGTATAAAGTCTGCTACATGATCAAAGGTATTATTTACATGTGTTATTGAGGGTTATCTTTATGGTACATTCTTGAGGCATGTCTTGATGATGATGGTACACGATATGATACACCTTTATGATGATATGATACATTGTTAGAAGTATATATTGGCTATATTGGTATCTGGTTTGATATATGTCATGGTGATGTTATCACATTATTGAGGCATATTGTTGAGACATTGACACATCTTAGATACATGGTACATGGTTGATATATATGGTATGGTATAGGTTGATGTACATGGTATGGTATAGGTTGTGGTACATGGTTGATGTACATAGTTGATGATTAATGAGCATGGTTGATGTACATGGTATGGCATAGGTTGATGTACATGGTTGATGGACATGATATGGTATAGGTTTTGGTACATGGCTGATGTACATGGTATGGTGATGGTTTTGGTATCCATGTGAGTGGATCTGGTTATAGTTGGTTGATGATGGTATATCTATGACACTGATAATGATAGGTTAGTTGATGTGACAGTGACAATGACAATGACAGGTTGGTTGATGTGACAGTGACAGTGATACATTGGTTGATGTGATAGTGACAAGTTGGTTGATGTGTTAGTCACAATGATAGTTACAATTTAATCAGTGGTAGTGATAGTGAATCTACACTTATATTTCATGGCAGAAGGACGAGGCAAGGAAAGGGGATTGTAGCCTCCTTCCAGTTGGTGCCAAAGAACTCAAGGAGTTGGTGCTTTCTTCAGGTTGGTGCCTGTAAATTAGGGGGTTTATGCCTCCTTCTAGTTGGTGTTGGAGAATTCAGAGAGTTGTATCTTCCTTTATGTTGATGCTTTTTAATCAGGGGGTTGGTGCCTCCTTCCAGTCGATGCTGGATAATTTAGAATTTGGTGCTTCCTGTGAATGTATTCTTGATATATATAAGAAATCATTCCATGGTTTTCTCCCATTTGGGTTTCCATGTAAATTATGGTTTACTGTGCATGTGGTTATTTGATGTGATGATACTACTTATGGTTATATGCTCATGATATATTTAATGCAATCATAAATGATATACTGTTGATAAAGTTGAAGTTTATATACTATGATTGAAAGTGGTAAAAAGTTCTCATACCAATTTACCCCCCCTCTCGTTATGGCAACACCGATAATACATCATAATAATGATGGTCAAAGAGAACCATAAAAATTTAAGTTTCCATAATTTTGGGGCTCCACTAATGGAGAGTTAGTTGGAGTAGGGCTTAAGAATATGGCCATGTGCTTTTCACTGAGATATTTTTCTTCTAATATCAAGGTGCATATGAGTATCTTCCAGTTGAAAAGAAGTGGATTACTATTGTGGAAGACCTTATTACCACAATTGGGGGTACAAATGTTTCTAAATCATGGGAACTCTTTGATGAGTATTTTAGACAATGGTCCCTCTTTGAGAAATTCATTGAAAGGTATTTCAACAATTTAAATTCCCTAAGATAGGGTAATATGCTAGTATCGAAGTATGAATATGGATTTATGTAAGTTTTGATGTATGCACTACATCTAAACATAGAGAAGTTGTAGGTCAACAAATTTGTGTATGGGATAAACTATAGCATCAGATCAAACGTTCGAATATTGATGACCCATAATTTGCATGAGATTTTTCAAAGGGATATCATAAATAAGGAAGAAATTATGTGATCCAGGTGGATATCGGTGGCCACCCACCTATTCCAACTGGCTCAAAACAATGTTTTGGCAATTTACTATTTTTAGCAGTTTTTTGGTTCCTAAACTTCCAGGGCCATTTGAGGTCCAAAATCAAGTTTTTTTGGGATTGATCACCTAAATGATAGTCTAAGGCTCTAATTGAGCCCCAAAAATGAATCTCCTTGATGATACCTTTCCAACGAGCTATTGTGATCCCCAAATAAAGATTGTATGCCAAATTTACACCCCTGGGAAGTTGATACACCAAACTACCCAAAACGAGGTCCACATAATTGTTGGCTTTTCATCTTCCGGGGTTAGGGTTTTGGATTTTATTTATGTTAAAAATTCCTTTAGAGCCTCATTGTAATCATTTTCTTGTGAATGAGCATAGCCATCACATCTCTTATTAGAGATAAGTTGCCACCATTCTAGCGAATTTTACTGTATGTACATTTCGCTCATTAATAGAAATTGTGTATTATTGTATATTTGTGTTTATGTCTCTGATATATATATAATATATATATATATATATATATATATATATATATATATATATATATTTTATTGTTGGATACCTGATACATATTTTTACATTTATTTATTATATCTCCGCTCTCATTTCGTGCCAAAAATAATCTGAATCAGTGGTATCAGAGCAAGTTGCTCTTGGACGTTTTTCAGTGCATGTCTCCAATGAGGTCCGAGTATAGAAAGTTGGGTCTAGTGTTTGTCTCTCTTGAGGAAAATATCTCTCTCACTCCCAAGAAACCCTCCATGATGGAAGAAAATAAAAATGAAATAGCATATGATTCTATTAATATGTTGCTTGACCAAGATCTCATGCGACAAAGGGATGAAATTATGGATAATTTTTCCCACATCCTTCAACGCTTGTTGATAACAGGTGCGTCTTCATCAAATGACCACTTTGGAGGCACCTCACCTTTCAAGGTACAAGTTAATTTTTATATTCCCATATTTGAAGGACGGATAAATGCAAATGCCCTAGAAAAATGGCTAAATATGCTAGAAGGTTATTTCTTTATTCACAATTTATCCAATAGGGAAAATATCACCTTTGCACTCCTTAAGGCTCTCCCCCATGTCAAACATTGGTGGGAAACTTACTGAGAGAAAAGTTCCATAGAGGAGTCTGGAATATATGGGGCTAAGCCCACTTGGGATTTTTTTGTGGATGTGGTCAAGGAACAATATTACCCTATTGGTAACTATGAAAACCAATACATGAGATGGTCCACACTATAGCAAGAGAGGGGGAAAAGAGTGTCAGGTTTCACAAATAATTTCCATACCTTGTGCACCAAGCTTGGTATCAAAGACTCCGAGCGACATTTGGTTATGAAATATCGCGGGGCTCTGCATAGGTACATCCAAATCGAAATGGATTTCTTAGACATCTCATAACTGGGAGATGCCCATTGATATGATGTCAAAATTGAGTAGAAATTTAGGCACAAAAAAAAAGGGAGTTCGGGTCTGAAAATCCGCAACAACAAAAGTATGATAAAGAATTCTCTAAAAAACAGTGTCCCGAAAACCTATCCAAGACATGGGAAAATAAGGTAACAGAAAGATGAAGAAGGACATTGGAAGGTGGTGCGATTTCCACAAAATACCATGGAACAACACTGATGAATGTCTCTCAAAAAAATCATTGGTGGCCGAGATCAAAGAAAAGGAGCCAAACCTTGATTCAAAATCTGGTTCAGAAAATACTGGAAGAAGACAGATCATCGACGTAGACCCCACTGCTATTGTTGTGTACCAAACAATTCAACCAGAAGAACCAACAGATCTTGAGGAGGGGGAGCACCTTTTTCATTCATATGTGTGGGTGAAGGGCACCCCGCTGCATTTTATTGTTGATAGCGAAGCCAAAAAAAACCTCATCTCAGTTGATTTCATCAAACAGTTGGGATTTTCAACAACACCAAACCTGCAACCATATAATATCAGATAGATTTTCCAGGGATGATGCCTCCTTGTTAGCCAGTAGTGTCAATTGTCATACGAAATCCAATCCTTCAAGGATGAGGTATTATGTGATGTTTCCTTGTTGGATGTCTATGATGTTCACTTGGGATAACCATATATGTGGAAGTGCCATGCTATCTATGAGTCTCGACCCCGTAGTGTCATTGTTACTCTGGGGGGTCATCTCTACAAGATACCAGAGGTAGTTCCAAATACTTTCCCACCTAAACAGTTCTACAAGGTAGTATCCCATACTACAAAATTTAGCTTCTTCACAATCTGTTCAAAAGGTGAACAAAAGGACACTGGAACCACTATAGCCTCAGCCCAAGCACCTTCTATCCAATAGAAGCATGCCAAAAATATTGTATAAAAGTGAAAATATTCCTTAAGCACACAATAATATCATGTGGCCTGACTGGTTGAATAGACTCAACCCGTCCAACAATAGGTCTGTGACAACGTTCAACAAACTAAGCAACACAACTTCTCCAACAAGGTGAGCAACTCACCAAGACTCAGATTCAGTAAACACTTCCCCCTCTCTCTCAGGAACTCAATGCAATGGAGACCATTGCTTCTTAAGGAGGGAGGATTAATCCAGGTGGATATTGGTGGCCACCCACCTATTTCAACTGGCTCAAAACAATGTTATGGAAATTTACTATTTTTAGCAGTTTTTCGGTTCCTAAACTTTCGAGGCCATTTTAAGGGCCAAAATGAATTTTTTCAGGATCGATCACCTCAATGAGATCCAAAGGCTCTCATTGATCCCAAAAAATTAATCTCCTCGATGATACCTTTCCAACAAACTATCATGTGCCACAAATGGAGATCGTATACCAAAGTTATGCCCCCAGGAAGTTGATACACCAAACTACCCAAAATGGGGTCCACAAAACTATTGGTTTTTCATCTTCTGGTGTTAGGGTTTTGTATTTTATTTATGTTAAAAATGCCTTTAGATCCTCATTGTAATAATATTATTTCAAATGAGCATACCCATCACATATCTTCTCAGAGATAAGCTGCCACCATTCTAGCGAGTATTTCACTCTGTAGTTTTACAGTATATACATTGCGCTCATTAATAGAAATTGTGTATTACTGTATCTCTATGTTTATATATCTGATATATTTTTTTTATATTGTTGGATATCTGATACATCTCTGTACATTTATTTATTATATCTTTGCTCTCATTTCATGCCGAAAATAATCCAGATCATTATGGGAATTGGTTAGTTGAGACCATCTACACCTTCAAGTTCAGGAGGACAAATAAAAAGTTATTAGTTAGTTAGCACATATGGATTGATGACAAGGAAAAATGATGCACTAAGGGGCCACATGATGGATACCAAAAGACATTGGTCAATAGGTTAGAGGCCATTGATGTAGTAGGGAAATTTTATATTGCATTAGAATCAATAGAGTATCGGGTTGAAATTTACACAGTGTGGGAGTTTGAGGCAACCTCCTAAGAGGGGGTGTTGGACATGTGGAGAGATTCATTTTCAGAGAGAGTATCTGCATGTATCAAGAGGATATGGAAAGGAATAAATCTATGAAACTATAGTTGATTTGGGAAAAAACCACAAGATTCATGTAGTGGTTAAAAACCACAAAGTTGAACATTAGTCAATAGTACTTGAGATGACATGTAACATTAATGGAACATGTTTTTAATTATTGATAGATCCAGGAGAAATAAAAGGTTTATTTTATGTAATGCATTATCTAGATGTGGGATGATGTCAAATAGTCAAGAGGATTTTAATAAGGTCAAAAAGGATTTTGGTGTTAAACAAGGGGTAGGGTAGTTAGTTAAAAACAAGTTTATCTTGGGGCATGTATTACCCAAATGTCATTGTATGTTACCATATTGGGATCTTATGATATGATCACAGGAACAAATTGGTTAAAACCCCATGAGGCAGTGCTAGATTATAAGGGTAAACTAATTTATTTTATATATGACTCGGGACATAAAGAATTTTAGTAGGGACCAATAGTGGAGCGTTTTTGAGATTTATTTCATTGATACAACTAAAAAATAGTCTTAGGAAGTGTTAAAAGTTATATGTTGTGAAAACAATGAAAAAGAAATATGATACATTGAATATAGTTTAACATACTATATTATTAAAATTTTCAAACGTGTTTCTAACAATGTTACTTAGACTACCACCAAATTTGAGCACTTGGATTTATTCTATGAAGAATAATTTCAGCCACCTTTATGCTCAAATTTCAATGAACATTCTTATAAGGGAATTATTCACCCATGACACAAATATTTAAATAGTGAATATCTCCAACCTTATTTTTCCTCATCTTGCTATACAACTGGGAATTATCTTTTTGATGATAATTTATCTATCGATATTTTTTTTTCAACCTCTGGTTTATTGCAGGGATTTTCAGGTGCATACAAATCAACAAGCCCTAAGTTGGGGGAAACAATTTTTGGCATCTATATCCATGCCCAATTTTCACCCATTTCTTCCTTGGGTAATCATCGGGAATTCTTTAGATTATTATGTTTCCATCTTGAACTTCAGGGAGTGATTAAAGCCAACATAGTCATTCTTTGAAGCCTTTGAGTCAACCTTATGATCCTTCATCTTATCACAACCCTATTCAGACATGAGTAGAAAAACCCATGGGGACACATATTGGCATGATATTTTTCCTCCTTCATAACCTAATGAGTCTCAATTTTTATTTGGTTATGTTGTAGTGAGTATCTCGGCTCATGATTATATTGTGCTTGACATATTTTTTCTTTGGTTCATAACTAAGTGCAAAGGTAAAAATATTGACTCCAACAAAATGTTAGGTTGGATTCACTAGTTGAATGGTTATACCTAGCCTTTCAACTTTCATATAAAATTAGAGTAGGATTAGTTAGGTCATGTTGCGTGATTTCTTGATTGAACTGTGTTTCCTTTATTGAAATTGTCTATTTCTTTATTTATTGCATACATGTTAGTTTATCCCATGTAATCATGAAAATGACAAGTTTTTTCTTTCTCGCATGGTTTTATATTTTTAATAAAATAGGGTGGATAACATCCCCTTGCCTTTATGTTACTAATGTTTAAATGTTAGAATGTAGAAGGATTTTAGATAGATGAAGGTTGCAGGTCTTGGAATTATAGAGATGTTGAGGTTATCATGTGCTCTATGGTGAGCACATGTCCCCATGTTGGAGCCAAATGTTACCCCCTCCCACCTAGGAGTAACTAGAGGAGATCATGTCTCGTGGCTCGCAATGAATACAATGATCTCAATGATGATGATGATCATCATGTCTACTTAGAATATCCCAACAACTCCCTTAGATGCATCTTTCTTTAGTGTGACTCATCACACTTAATCAATAAGGCTCATTTGGAAATGGTGTTCCAATACATTATGAGGTACATTAGTCCTTGTTTTATACAAGGTGTCATATTTAATCCATTAGGAATTTGAATAATGATCATAGGTTGAAGTTGGATAATGAATCAAATCTCATAAGTAATGATTTTTTGGTGGCCATCCTAGTCACTCTAGTCACATGTTGTCACTCTTGGGAAAAAGGGGTACTACTGGTGGTTCCTTGACAGGGGTAGCATACCATTCCCAGTCATACTTACCACTTTTCATTATTGATCCTTCCATTCTCCCACCTTTTTGGTAATGGTGGTTACATGCACAAAAAAGGCATGTACCTCATTCTATTATGAGAAGAAGGGGATAAAGGCCCAAAAGTAGATTATAGTTGGACGATAATAAAGATAGGGATGTTGAGGACATTCAAAAGAAAAACTCCATACTTGAGCTATACCCCCTCATTAATGGCGATATCCCCTATCCCTAATGCAAATAAATGCATTATCAACTGAAGAGGACTTGAATGCATCTCGAATGAAAAGCAAAGGAAGTGATAATAAATGATTTAAACCTTTTTAAGGGGAATTTCAAATCAAATAAATAAAGAAAAAGGAAAATAAGTGGTTTCAAATGAAAAAAGAACCAAGGAAAGGGTAACTCAAGCGCTAAGCATACCCTCTACAAAGACACTCATGGTGGTGAGTCCATACATTGTCTTGAATGTTAATAACCCCATGCCTAGAATTAAACCCCATAAATACCTCACATTCATTACATATCTCTGACGGGTACTTCCGGGAAATATCTCTCTGCTTGGGTACTTGCACACCTAATAGGGTCGTTTAATGGTCATCCCATACCTAAACTTTCCAAATTGCATAAAGTCTTGGGGTTGTGTGAAGTTTGAAGGGATACCCAATGAGAGTTGTTCATTTTGTCTTTTGTATCGAAACATGGCTTAATTTGTATGATTCTAAGGACTATTTCCACTTTTGATTGTTGGTTTCACTTGATTCCATGACTTTGAATGAATTTTTTGCACTTGACATAGTATTTGGAGGATGCCCCTATGATTTCACCTAGGATGTTGTGCACTTTGTATATGACATTGCACATGTGATGTACAAAATTGGGCCACTTGATGACTTGTCTCCCTCCAATACATTCTCTCACACCTATTGGATGATGGACATATGAGCTTTAACTTTGCAGATACAGTCATGGAAACACAAAGATGAGGAAGAATCCCACACATTGGGTGTTGTACATCGGAGGTTATTGAGAATTTGATGGAGGATGTTGCACTAGTACATGATTGGATATCATGTAGAGATGAGATGCACCTTCATTCCACCTTGGACGCTAGTCTTTTCACCTTGGATGTTGAGCATATGGATGATGGTGTCATGAATTAGTGCTTGCTTTCCATTGGGACACTACTTTGATGAGTTGGGATCTTTGATGATGAGACATGACCTCTTATGAGGAGAGGTCACCTTCCACGATACTTGACACCTTGATGATGAGATGTGGCATTTGGATTCCTCCTACACATTCCTAGGGAATGATGTCACCCACACATGTGGCTTTGGAGGGATTATTTTGATGTTTTAGCATGATTATATATTTTTAGAGGCTACTTGAGTGGTCAACCCTTCTTGTATAATAAATTCATTGTTTTTAGACATTATTGTGGACATATTCACTTGGTTACCTCATATATAGAGAGGGAGTTCTCCATTGTATCAAATCACAACTCATCACTAGTGATATCATCACTACTTGTCTTCTCTTCTCTCTTTAATTCTCTTGGAGTACTTATGCTTCCTTTGGAAGGAGGAACTTTGTTGGATGTTTTTATATTGTTTTAATGGATGAATGTTGAGATAGGGTTTCTTCATGCATAATGCTTTATCTAGTAAGTGTTCTTCTTCAAGTTTTAATGCTTGTTCATGGTGTATTATGGTGGATGCTCTATTAGTTGGTTAATTGTTGCATGTTACCTTTTATGCTAGGTTCAATTTTGTTAGAAACCCTAGGAGTGATTGTTACGAGGAAAATATCTCTATTGCATGGGGTAAACCAAAACAGACAGAATGACACGTAAAAACCAAATCTAATCCCAAATATGCTATATAAATGAAATACTAACAAGACAAGGCCAAGAGCCTACCTCGTTCATATATTCCATGAAGACCATCGTTGAGCACGCAACTCAAAGCTATATACCTGCAACTTGTCCTCAAAAACCAAGATACACAAGAATATAGTGATAATATATAATGTTAGAATATGGATTAGAATAATCCATTAACATACATGAAAAATATGCCCATGGAATAATAATTCAAATATTTGCAAGATATCAACTGGATGAGTAAAGAGTATTTCTAGTAAAATAATTACCAGAAGTATATAGGTGAAAAAATTCTGTAACGACACATATCAGAACTAAGAAACTAAGTCCCTCTAGCTAGGTCTCCACCACTTCAATCCTCCACCAAAAGCAAGCTCATATAAAGGAGACAATGAGGTTCTCCATCACAAAGAAGGAAGAGCTCAGGGGTTGAACAAGGAGTTCAGACTTTCAAGGACAATGGGATGCATACTCAACATGAAGTGAAATTTCTCCAGAGTGTCTTTGCTCTCAAAGTTTAATTGTTGAATATTCTCAAGGCTTGGATATGACTCAATTTATAGCCTTCAAATGGAACTAAATGGCCGAGTCAGAGAATTTCTAGTATATGGAAGGTCAAGGATCATGGATCTTGTGACATGGCATGGAACTCGACATAATTTTTAATTTTGAGCACCAAACCCAATGTAACCATGATGTAGTGGAGAAACCTACATATACGCTTGGTGTTTAACTGATAGGGCAAGTATATGTGGAAAAATGTGATTTTTTAGCTATGTAAGGTACAAAAGGGGACTTCAAGTCTGCATAGGGAAATGGAAAGGCCATCCAAGCAAGTTGCATGGGGCGAGACAAAATTTTCTGTAACAGATGCCCCCTAATGTGTGAGGTCAGAGGAGTATCTGTGATGGCCTAAATACATTATAATTCCTAGAAGTGGAGTAATGGAGACTGAGATAGAAGTGCTAGTTACTCATGAGAATATTACAATCTATAATGACTTTGTACACATGGCCGCCAATCTGAATTACACTACAGATCCATGTGGAAATATATCAAATAATTTTTCATGGCCATGAATAGGCAACACAAAGTGCCATAGGTTTTCATAGTCACAAACAAGGCACAGTGGAATCCAGTCTCAAAATCAATCTGAAGATATTTGTATACAATGGAGTACAATTTGATCTCCCATGATCACTGAAGTCATATAGGTACTGGTACAATGAAGGACAACAACAGATTAGGAATGTTGCTACTGTAAGATGGAGGTCTTCTACACTATCCATTGAAGGTGAAAGTATACATCATGTGAATAAAGGAGTTGAGGTTGAACACAATGAGACTTCATTTGATTACCAATCATTAAGGTATACCATTAACAAATGTGAGACAACCTACCGATAATGAAAGTAGGTATCAAGACACTACATACATTTTACAAGTGTGAATAAGGGTGTTGATTTCAAACACTTGAAGAATCCATTGATAAGGAGACATTTATGTATTCCCAACTGTCGATGGCAGGAGAACCTACTATTGATGACTGCAAGCCTCTGGGTACTCATAGGAATATAGGTCTCATTTCTAGAATAGATGAGCCTAAGTCGATGGAAAGAGACCTGCTGAAAGGAGAGCATTAGGGAATCTCTAATCGATCAGCATGAGGTACAAAGAAATATCTTAATTATTAAGAGGAGATCGGACGAATAGGATGTTCACGAACCAATGAACCTTTGCATCTCTCATATGCTCCATATGCAAATGGTGCATGAAAGAGACCCTTTGAATATCAACCAATAAGAAAAAATGTCAACAAAGGAGAGGAAACCACCAATAAGGATAATGGCATCCAATACACTGCACAAATCCCAATGTGTGAATAGATTTATTGATGTTGAACACAAGGGAAACCCCCCAGTCAACGACCAATGAGGAGATATCAATTGTTGGGTTCAAGTTTACCTATCAATAATGAAAGTAAGACCAGGGTGCATGATAGGACTACAAATCCATGTGACTTTGAGATAAATAGAGGGTATGGATGACATGCAAAGTCAAGAGTTCTGAGAAATGGTCGACACAGGATTATAGACATCCTTTGAACAAGATCATGAGACATATGGATAGCTTAGACAACATATACTTGATGATAAAACTTCATGACGCGGGAGGCATCAACAAACTCTCCATAGAGACTGGAAGAATAACTAGTCAGAGGAGTAAAATCTAAGTAACGAGCTCAACTTCCTAAGGTCATGCTACACCCAAAATTTGGATGATAGTGGAATCAAAAGTTTTTTCTTTGTTCAAAGGTGACATGACTGTTGCCGATATGAGATAATATTCTTTTTCCACTCGTCTTTTTTTGTTTTTTCATAAGTAAAGAAATGCTATGATACAGGAGAGGAAACGAGTGTCATGAGTAAGAAACTAGCTCCAAATAGTGGAACATACCTATGCTCAATGCAAGGAAGTGCATGCAGGTCAGGGACACTTGGGGGTATGTTTCCTCTTAGGATACAGGGTGTCAAGCTGCAAAGAATATAAAAAAGGCTCTGCTTGGCTAGCGATGCAAATTGCTGAGGTAAGAGGCTTATAATGAGAAAGCGAGAACTGAAAATAGGCTCAATACTACAAGAAGGATGATGGAATGCGATTAAAACTTAAATCCAAAGAATGCCCTTTTTCGTAGATTTAGTCCCCTATGCCTGAAAACATATAAAATAATACCCAGGAGAATGTTAAGAACCAAATAACAATATAGCATATAAAAACTTCAAAATAAGTACTCAACACCTTGAAAAAGAGAGAAATGTAGATAATAAGCCTCTTTGAGGGGGCAACCTCCTTATGCCCACATAAATGTACAATTACCAGATGATTCCAAATGAAAATGTCTCCTTGGTATATATAGGAGACTAGGAGGTATAATTACAACTAATGGACTAAATCCGACATAAATAAAATAACATTACTAATGTAATATGCCCCAATTAAAGGGTAATGAGCCATTATTTAGGGCTTAACATGCCCCTCCCCTTGAGACAAGTGTTGTTTGCAACACTTGAGTAACTCTGGATGCTTCTGTATAAAAGACTCATCTTCCCAAGTGGAATCTTCAGCCGACAGTTTCCTCCATTTAATGAGATACTTTGAAATGGATCTATTCCTCAGCTGGTGAATTCTTGTGTCAGTGATGGCTTCTGGCTCCAATATGATTTTTCCTTCCTTGTCAAGTTCTAGCAATATAGTTTGAACTGGGATATTATCACCTATAACCTTCTTTAAGCATGAAACATGGAAAACTGGGTGTACTCGTGAAGATGCAAACAACTCCAATTTGTATGCCATAGTACCAATCTTTTGCAACACCTTATAAGGGCCATAGTACTTTGGTGATAATTTATTATC
>ML791887.1:393192-427870 GCA_009831015.1 Picea engelmannii
GAAACTCTGGCACTGGATATACAAAGAAATTGAGAGCTTTGGCTAATTTATAGTGAATGAAATTATGAGTACTACCAAAATCAATTAGGACTATTACCTTTTTATTTTTGATATATCCTTCGATCTTGAGGGTTTGAGGAGTGCTAATTCCAGCTAATGCATTACACGATATCGTGGGAGTCAACTCTTCAGATGAAATTGCTTCTACGTTTTCATCTTGAGATGGTTTTTGTTCTTTTTCTTGTTCCTCTTCACAATCTATGTAGAATAATTTCCTCTCACCACACTTATGTCCCTTACTATACTTGCTATCACAATTAAAGCATAAACCTTTTTCTTTTTTTTCCTCCAATTGTTGAGGTGTCAACCTTGTAGGTTGAGGTGTTTTAGAAAAAGGAACATTATTCTCTCTATAGCTGTTAGGATTGGTCCTTCTAGTAGCCATAGCCATATTTTTACTTTCAACATTTCTTGCCACCCTAAATGCATTCTCCAATGATTTGGGTTCCCAAAGGGGAACCTCATGTTGAATGTTATCCTTTAAAGTTCCTATGAATACATCAATGAAGCGCTCATCTGGAATATCTGTTAACTTTATATTCAATATTTGGAAGTTCTCAATGTGCTCTGTAACTAAACCCTTTTGCTTGAGATTTATCAATTGGCTAAAGAAGGTATTTCTCCTTGTATCCTCATAGTGTGCTATCATTTCTTCCGTGAAAATTGTCCAAGTGACGAGTGATTTGCGAGAATAAATCCATTGATACCATACAAATTGATTGGGTTCTAAATATAAAGAAGCAATTCGTACCTTTTGTGTATGTGTCACATTATGTAGATCAAAGAATTGCTCCATCTGAAGTATCCATGTGATTGGATCCTTGCCATCAAACTTCCTCATATTGATCTTAGGAACGTGGTTGGTCTTCAACCCAAAGTTAAAGTTTCTCCATTCTTGATTCATATTCCTTGTGTCCTCATCATGAATTTCATGGGACACATTTTCACTTTCAGGTGCCCTCTCTGTTAGAAAAATTTTCAGTCCTTCCATGATCTCCCTTTTTAAACCATCCATCTTAGTATCCATTATTGCCTCCAATTTAGCTTCAGTTGAATCCATCATCCCTTGTAGTTCATCTTTTGTCACTATCTTATTTTGTGATTCCTTTATGTCCCTACACATTTCTTCACCTTCATCAAGAGTCCAAGTAGGACTTTCTAAAGGCTTATTTGGTGTAGAAGTTCCCTTTTTGGGTGGCATGTTGGCCAAGTATCACTTTTGAACCTTGATTTTGAGGTGGTTAAACTAGACAATATTTCTTCTATTGTATTTCCAAAGTTTAGGCCCTTATGGGCATGCAACTTTCGTTTTTGTATTTATCTGATATTTCTTCTATGCAATGCCACAACTCTGATAAAAATTGGATGTGCCAAGTGGAATTTACGGTAACTTCCCCACAACTTGCTGATTTTTGGCCTTTCCAGGAGATCTCACTTATATAGCATGCCCCACACAAAATAATGGATATAAAATTCTAAAACTCATACCAGAAATAATAAATATTGTCCACTATCCAATGCAACTAGTCTCGCTCAATTTGGATAATCTAGGAAGAAGTTATGATTGTTTTACCTGCAACACCTTCTTGAGACTAGTCAAAAGGTCTAGTCAGATACCCTATCTTCCACAGGGTGTCTCTACAAATGTAAGATGACCCAGAAGATGAAATTTTTACCAAAGATGCCTTAATAATTTCTGTGAATAGCCTCCAGATTTTAGGTTCTGAAATGTTACATAAAAAAATTTATAGCGAAAATTCTGCAATGACTCAGTTCAAGATGATTACAAAACCCTATATTTCACAGGATGTATCTACGAAAGTATAAGGCATAAAGAGCTGAAATTTTAACCCAACGTACCTTGATAAGTCTAATAAATATCCTCCAAGCCGTTCCTTTTGAAACATTGTAGAAAAAAAGTTATAGTGAAAATAACAAGGTGTCTTAAATGTAGCAGCGAAACCCCAAGACCTTGAGCTCTGATACCATATGTTAAGAACCAAATATCAATATAGCATAGAAAAACCTTAGAATAAGTACTCAACGCCTTGAAAAAGAGATAAATGAAGATAATAAGCCTCTTCGAGGGGGACAACTCCTTATGCCCACATAAATGTACAATTACCAGATGATTCCAAATGGAAATGTCTCCTTGGTATATATAGGAGACTAGGAGGTATAATTACAACTAATGGACTAAAGCTGACATAAATAAAATAACATTACTAATGTAATATGCACCAATTAAGGTGTAATGAGCCATTATTTAGGGCTTAACTGATAACTCTTCTATCCAATGGTGACTAGAGTATTCGTTTTTCGTGAGTAGTCTACTTAGTCTGAAAAAGGGTTAAACTTAAACCAAATAGACATCCTTTCAAATCCATTTAATGAGTGTGAAAGAGACAAGTTCACTCGACAATCTTTTCATTTTTAGAGAGTCAGAAAAGATCTTAACCAAGACTCAGGGGGAGTCCCATAGGTAACGATCAAAATGTTTGTGAGTAAGAATATGTGGTTCGAACATGAATTCATATCAGAACTACAAGGAACTCCTGGTCCTATGGAATAACTTCTACATGGGCACCAAATAGCACAAAGGCTCTAACTAGGGTACCCATGTTTAGTAAGCCTCTACCACTTAATAACGCCACTTATATTAGTAGGAAGGTTCCATATCGCTAATAAATGGGATTGTACTTAGGGTGTATGGATCACAGTCATAGAATGATGCAAGAGTGAAAAATGGAGTGACAACCTATTCTATATTTCGGTAAAAGAATATACCTGCCGAAGGCATGAACGGGTGGTATGACACTGGAAACCACAAAAAATCTTGGACAAAACCACCAAAAACCAAATCTTTCCACCGCACTATTAGTCTATAAGGTCAAAAATTAACACAAACTATATGAAGTGGGTAAAAAATTTCTACTAATAGTAAAAAAAGACCATTTTACCATACCATTTGAGTTTTGTTTTACTCGTATAGTGCATTTTAGGCCATTTTCCCATGATCTTCAAGTGTTGATTGCGGGAGCTACAATCAAGAGAATCAACAACCATCTGGACCAAGTAAGTGATCATCCCCTCTACTTCAATTTCAATGGTTTGAATTTGAATTTTAGGCCCCATTTTTTGAGTATTAGAGGGGGTAATATGTAAATTAGGGTGTACGTGAGTGACAATTCATTGGTTTGCGTATATGACCCCATATACACAGGAAAAGTGAAGCCTTACCACGTATATGCATCCCTATACGCCACTGTTACGAATCTAGCTCACAAGTCCATGAACACTTTTTTGAAAGGATTTAACTCAAGAAATGGCTTTTCCTTTGCAGGATGGTGATTGAATGGAGGGATAGGGATCATGAAGAGATATATGAAGTAGTGGGAAGGGATGCAGGGGCCCAACAAGATTTAAAAATATGTGTCCTTTATAAATTTTGGGCTCTCAAAGGAATGAGGGATCAAGTGAGGTTACTCCAGTTGCTAGTAAGCAATTGGGATCTAGAGACAAAGGCCTTCAACCTCGATGGGAAACCATTGAGGATTGAAGTGGATGGCATGTATTTTATCACAAGATTGTCTTGTTGGGGCAAGGTAGTGAATGTCAAAGCCCGAGGGGATGGGGGTGATATGACAATGGAGGAGTACATTTCCACCCACTGTGTTGCAGGCACATATAAAGTAAGGATTCAACTCCCAATCAGAATGATCAAGAACCTATGTTTAAAGATCATCGTGCTTGTACTTACACAGATTTTGGGGTCGGTATCATTGCACCATGCATAAAGACCACTCATGTTTTTTGCGGTGGAGTGTTTAAGACCCACTGTTTATGAATGGTGTACCTCATTGCTAGCTAACATGAAGAGTCAGTTGACAGATTGCAAACATGGAAAAAAGAGAAAATTCATATTTACATCCATTCTTTGTAGTTTTTCATTTGAGTGGGTTCCAGGATTGAGCCCTAGAGTAGAGATTACTCCACATGGACAACGTGATCCATCCATGTAACGATGGAACGACATGATTAGGCAGTTAGGAGGTGGTAGGGTGCCAACCCCCTACAATGATGAGTTATTTTTCTAGTGGTGTCAATAGGTCATAGACATTGAGGACTATTCTTATGGCGAGATCAACTATAGAGGGGATCTAGACATGTGTTTTCCACCAGGTTGCGCCTACGGTGATATTGGTAAGAAATGTTTTTATATATTTCATTTTTTTAATTTTTTAATAAGAATAAAAAATGCAAATACATTTTAATGGTATCAAGTATTAACAATTTCTTTGTTACACAGATGTAGGTCCGCGACGACTAGAGGGAATCCCATGACATTGTTGGAGGAGCTGAGGAGATGAGCACATGGGAGGAGATGTAGAGAGAGTGTTGCATAATGTGCAAAGGAACCTGTCTCGATTGATGCACATGATTCCTATGTTTCAAGTGGAGGATTTGCTAGAGGTTATGCATCAGTAGGTGGTGGGTGTGACTCTTCTAAATTATTGCAAATGCCATAGTGTGCTATCATGATACACATCTGGTGCCATAGGTGTATAGGCCATGGTCATATTATATACTAGCCATATATGCATTTTGAGGGTGTGAGCCCCATTTTGTACTATGACACCATATTTTTTGAAAGGATGAAATATAAAAAAAATTGGTCTTCGAATTTACTTATATATGTTACAATGTGTACATGCATGAATGTGTTTTTTTGGCTTAGTTATGTGAAAAATGAAAATCTAAAATATAATTAGCATATGCATAATATACATGATTAGAACTTCTAGGTATGTGATTATAAGTAAGAAAATCGAAGTATCGTTCCAAAATTCGTACCTGTAGAAATCGTCAAAGTAGAGTAGGGTCTCACACACAATAACTTCTGTTAACTGACATATGACTAACTGTGAGTCTAGGTGAACCTATTAAGACTAAAAACCATGTGAAATGGCATCGAGTAATAGTTCTATAGTGACGCTATACTCGGCTGCATTATTCATTGATGGCTCCAGACAAACGACACCTAAAGATATGAGTTGGCCCTCAGGTGAGTAAATTACCCAAGCAACGTAAGCCATGTTCCACGTATAACGACTAGCACCATCTATTAATCCTAAGTCAACTGAAGACTCCATTGAAATATACCAACCAAGGGAAAACTTCATAATAAAGTCGATGACACAATGGAAAATATGTATAGACACTAAGATACACTAGTATACAAAAGGTCACACCCAAGCTTTAAAGGATTAAGCGTAATACCTTTTAAGGTAGAGCCCATTTTTTAGCCCATCCAACACATGCCCTTCATAATATTCCAATTCATAGGATCTTTTCTCTAAGACACGTTGCACGATATAAGGACCATGCCACATGGGGTTGAACTTGCCTACCCCCAATGGTTCTTTGGCTTGGTCATCTAGGAGAACCAAGTCACTCTCAACGTACTGACGAGGGCAAGCAGGCCTATCATACTAAACATTAACACATCATTTATTCACTTCAATAGTCGTAGAGGCATCTCGACACTTCTCATCAAGAAGCTCTAGATCTACAAGGCATTTTTCAATATCAGATGTGTTAGGTAGGAGCTCAATTTCCAACTTGAGGGAAGGGATTTCACATTCAATTAGAAGAATTGACTCCATGCCATGTACTAACTGAAAAGGAGAAAAACCAATGGAATTATTTACCAAGGTTCGATATGCCCGAAGTGCAAGGTAAAACATCATATGTCAATCATATTTAATCTAGAAGACAATTTTTTGAAAGATGGTATTGAGAAATTTATTCACCGCCTCTACTTGTCCATTTTCCTTGGGATAGTAAGGGGAATAATGACCGTGTTTAAACCCCAATTTTGATGCTAACTCTTTCATCATTTCATTCTGAAAGTGACTTCCATGATCAGTGAAAATATCTCTTGGGATTGCAAACCAGGATATAATTTGGTTGAATATGAAGAATGTTGGAGTATTACCATCAGATTTCATGGTAGGCATGGCCTCTTCCCATTTAGTGAAGTAATCCATGACCACAATGATATGCTGATTCCTCCCAACCGAAGCTAGGTTATAGTCCATAAAATCTACCCCCCACTTGGTGAAGGGACCGACAATGATGACTAGGCAAAGAGGGGCTGGGTGCGAGCGCATTTTCCAAGCGAACACCTGGAAATGGTGACACTTCTTGACCCATTCAACACAATATTTAAAAATTGATGGCCAAAAATAACCATCTCGCAATATTTTTTGGGTTGTCATAAGCCCAGTTAAATGACCACCATAAGACCCACTGTGATAGTCATTGATAATAGACTTAGCTTCCTTGTGAGTCAAGAAAATATGTAAAATATTATTTACTCCTCGACGATACAAAGTGTCGTCGATGACAAGGTAGTTTTTTTCTTGATGACGTATACATCGTCGATCTTCTCTCGATAGATGTTGGGATAGCTTCAAGGTTTGAAGGTAAATTATAATGTCTCCATACTACGGGTCCAAAGATGAGATAAGGAATATATGTTCATCCGCGAATGAATCGTCATGAAAAATGTCCTCATATAGTCGAGGGAAGTTTGATATCAACTCGGTAAAAACTAGCAATTTCTTAGACTTCGCCGAAGAAAAATCAAGATCGAATTCTTGCAAAATAACAATCGACTTATTGTATTTCTCCCCTATGATACGCCTAATGAGGATGTGTTGAAATGGATTGATATTCGCAACTACAATAGTTTTTCAAAGTAATATATAATGTCGTAATATTTGAACTGCATGTACAACGACCAAGGTTATTTTCTCTACGTGAGAGTATTTAAGTTCATGACCGACTAGGTTTCGACTGAGATAGTAGACAATGTGCTCATGGAGCTCATCATCCTACTAAATCAAAACCATACCAACCGTCTCTTCGAACATGACGATATAAATAAAATAGTCTCTACTGTAGTCTAGAGGCTTCAACAGAGGTGTCGATACCAAACATTCTTTAAGAGAATCGAAGGATTCATGGGCTCACTCATCCTATATAAATGGAGTATCCTTCTTCAAAATATGCATGAAACCCTTCATTAAATTGGCATAGTTCACTATGAACCAAGGCAAGAAATTAGCCTTCCCCTGTAAACCATGAAGTTGTCTAATGTTGCAGGGGGGGAGGCAATCAAAGTATTTCCTCAACCTTCATGGTATCTACCATGATCCCATGCTTAGAAACTAAGAATACTAAAATATGGCCAAACCTAATGCAAAATATGCACTTGTGAGGGTTCAACCGAATGAAATAGTAATGACATCTCTCAAAAACTAATCGAAGGTGAGTGGAGTGATATACTCTCTTGTGAGAGTGAGTGATGCAGGAGAATCACCGTCGTCAATAAATGAGGCAAGGTGGAAGACAACTCAACATCCAACGCAACGCACTAAAATGGTTTGGATTCCAAGGAGGGCACGTCACTTTAATTTTTGAAAAGAATTGTAATTAAAGTTCTCATAAGATATTGAATCTTGAGCCATTGTATGTGCTCCAGGGGAATGCATTTGCCTTTAATTTTTGTAGGATGTACACATTTTGAGCACCGACTCATACCTAGATTGTAGTATCTCATTTATTGTAATAAATCTAGTAGTGGGATGCTTTTAATTGTGATATAAAAACACTAAGATAGTCTGGAGGGAAGGCTCGAGAAGCCCCCTCATGTATAAATCAATCTAATCTATGCCCAAATGAGGCTTTTGTTGTTGTTGTGGTTATTATTGTTGTTAGTAGTTGTGGAAAAAATAAGTTGAAAGCTATTGAGAGCTGTTGAAACCCTGTAAATATTTGTTGAAGGAATATAGAAGAAGAGATAATTTCCTTGATATTTCTGAGCTTTCTTGTCAATGAGTAATTGGGTAAATGTTGTGTTATTTGTCTTTCTATTTTATGTGTGTGTGCATATAAATGGATTGTTGAATGAATCCTTAATGTTTATTTAAGTTTCAATTGTTTCTCTTCTAAAATATCGATACAAGGAGTGCACAGTGCCCATGTGAGGAGTGTGAAGTCTGAATTGTTACAGGTTCAGAATCTCATGAGAGATTGCGTAAGTTTACGTAGAGCGAGCGCAAGGAGTTAACCTATACTCATAGGAGTATAAAAGTTCATAGGGGAGACTGGTGCAAAGCGTGAAAAGATTCAACACTTTGTTAAACTTTTGAATAATCTTAGAGGAGAGATAGTGCAAGGAGTGTGCAAGAGACTTCTTTAAGTCCCAAGCCAAGGAGGGAAGCACAAAGCATGCGGTAGAGGTTAATTCCTTCAAGAGAGAAAAAGATTAAGGAAGAGAAATCTCTTTGTTTCAAGGTGGACGAACGAGATCTATTTGGGAGGTATAAGAATCCCTCACAACCCTTAGATTAAAGGAAAGAAGCATGGACATTAAACCCCTAAGTCCTTCGGAGTTCACTGCTCCGATAATTTTTTAGTGTTTTTTTAAAGAAGGAAAAATCCTCGAATCCCCAGAGTGAATATACATCGTATTCGTAGGGAGAAGCATGAGCTATCAGATTCCCGAGTGGTTCGGCGATTCGACACAATGGGAAAAGTTGGTTGTTGTTGCGCATGGTGAAGAATTCCCTGAAGTCCCAAATTCTGGAGAAAATATAAACCATTAGTTGTCGAGGACACGTGTTTGCAGATTATCACGTATTCAAAAGTCTAACTATCCAGAGGATTGTGGGTGAAAAGGGTTATGGTGTGAAAATCCCCAAAGTACTGAAGCCCAGATTTAATTCTGGACGTCCGTTGATGGGTGAATGTGAACCGTGGATCTCCACTCATCAGGAGTTTGACATTCAACGATTCAGGAGTCCAGTGGTGACTAGGAGCTAAAAGTTCTGAAGCTTGGACTACCAGAGTGAATAAAGGTCACTGGTTGTTGGTGAAGTGTGGACTGTTGATTCTTAAGCCTCTGGGAGTTCTCCATTTCGACATTTGGAATATTTGGAAAGTGTTGTGGTTAAAATTCCCAAAGCCCGAAGTTCCGTAGCGCCAGCCCGGTAGTTCGCAAGTTTGGCGTTCATGGGAATTGAGGTGTATTGTGGGAAAAAACTCCAAAGGTTGAATGTTTGGAGCGATGAAGTTACTTCTCTCAAAATCTTAAGCCCTAGGTTCAAATCTCAAGGTCACGTGGAGACTTCGCTGGGGTAAAAATATCCTCGTGAACCTAAATTTTCACACAGGTAAAGAAGAGAAGTCATGTGGTAAAGGATTCTAAGGGTTCAGTGGGGACTCGAATGCCACTTTTTCTCCTATGTAAATCGATCCTATACTGGGAGGTTGCATGAGCCCCAGGGGGTTTGAATCAAGTGGTATTAGGGAAATAATAAGCTCCGTGAAAAGAAAAATTTAAATTCATGCCACCAAGGAGATGCAGGGACAGACCTGTGGTCAATGAAGCCATGGAGGAAGAAATGAGACAACTTCATGCAAGGTTGAGCACGATGGAAAAAACACAAAGGAGAGCACCATGGGTTGGTGATGTCAGTGAATATGAAAGTGAATATATATGAGCATAAGAAGAACCTATAGGAGAACAATAAGCAGAAGAGCGATTGATGAGAGTTGTTTTCAAGTTGGGATCTAGAGAAAAAATGGAAGTCCCAATGTATGAAGGTAATTTGAATGTGGAAGAACTGCTTGACTGGATAAGTGCCTTAGACAAGTACTTTGACTATGAGGAGATAGATGATGAGAAGAAGGTAAAGCATGCAGTGACCAGATTGAAGGGACATGCAACTTTATGGTGGGATGAGTTATGGGAAGACAGAAGGAGGAAAGGTAAGTCCAAGATTAAGAATTGGGATAGAATGGTAGCAAAGCTCAAGGATAAATTCATACCCAAGGATTATCAGCTGAATCTGTTCAGAAATTTGCAAAATATGAGATAGAAAGGTTTTTCGGTGAAGGAGTGTACTGAAGAGTTTTATAAGTTGAATATAAGGGCAGGACATAGGGAGAATTATGAAGAGAAAGTTGCTATGTATATTAATGGATTGAGGTATGAAATCCAGGATGAGATTAGTATGATGAAAATGAAGAGAGTTGAAGATTCTTATGAGGTCTCCCTGAAGGAAGAAGATAAATTGACAAGGAAACAAAGTCAGAGGAACAAGGGAAAGAGTCCAAATAGAGGAAGAGGAATCACCATAGAAAATTTCCAGAAATTCAAGGGCGAAGCTAGAGGATTTAATAGTCAGGAAGAGAGAGGAGGAAGTTCTAGAGGAGGATACTCTAGAGGAAGGAATCCTTTTCCAAGAGATAGAGGAAGGGTTAGAGGGGGAGAAGTGAAGTGTTATGCTTGTGGGAAAACATGGCACATGTCTTGGGAATGTCCTGAAAGGAAGAACACATGAGTTAAAGAAGCTCACATTTCCGAGGCACAATAGAGGAATGTGGAGACAGAGATAAAAGTAGAAGTAGTTGAAGAAGGAATATCCCTCATGATGAGGAAAGCTCTTGTAAAGCCAAAAAAAGAGGTACGAGAACCCGTCTAGAGGAATAGTTGATTTAGAACTGCTTGCAAGACTAGAGACATAGTATGCAAGGTGATCATAGATAGTGTAAGTACTGACAATTTGGTATCCATGGAGATGGTGGAAAATGTAAAGTTGGATATGACAACATATCAAAGTCCGTACATCGTGTCATGGTTGCAGAAAGGACATAAATTTATGGTAAGTAGACAGTGTAAGGTTTAAAATAGGTAGTTATTGGGATGAAGTTTTATGTGATGTCATACCTATGGATATTTTTCATGTTCTGTTGGGGAGACTGCAGAAATATGACAGGAATGTCATACATGATGGGAGGAAGAATACTTATACCCTTGAGAAAAATGGGTGTAAACATATGTTGTTACCAATAGAAGATAAAGGAGTCAAGGAGGAGGGTAATCCTAGTATACTTCTCACGAGTGGGAAGGATCTTTTGAAATAAGTCAAGAAAGACCAGGAAATGTAGTTTGTTGTTATAGGTAAGACAAGATTCATCCTTACAAGCACTTCTACGAATGATTTGCCTGTGAAATTTCAAGAGTTATTAGATGAATTTGTTGACATTGTGGTGTATGAGTTACCTTATACTTTACCACCCATCAAGAGTATCGGTCACCATATTGACCTTGTTTCGGGAGCAAGTTTGCGGAAGAAAGCAGCATACAAATTGACCCCTTGGAAGAATGAAGAGGTCAAGGAGAATGTCCAAGAATTGTTGGATAAGGGTTTGATCAGAGAAAGCTTGAGCTGGTGTGCAGTACCAATTGTTTTGAGTCCAAAGAAGTATCGAGTTTGGAGAATGTGCATAGATTTTAGAACCATCAACAAGATAACCATCGAGTATATATTTTCTTTACCCAGAATGGATGATTTGATGGATTGTTTGAGTGGATCTAGTTATTTTTCCAAGATAGAATTGAAGAGTGGTTATCATCAGATAAGAATGAGAGAGGGAGATGAATGGAAAAGAACATTCGAAACAAATGAAGGATTGTATGGGTGGCTTGTTATCCCATTTGGATTAACGAATGCACCAAGTAATTTCATGAGGTTAATGAATGAAGTGTTCAAAGATTTTATTGGGAAATTTGTGATTGTTTATTTGGATGATATTCTAGTTTTCAATAAGACTAAAGAGGAGCATTTATGACACTTGAATATGGTGTTGAGAAGGTTGCAGCGAGAAGATTTGTTGGTGAATTTGAATAAATGTTATTTTATGAAGACAAAACTTGTGTATTTGGGATTTGTAATCTCTTAAAATGAATTTAAGATGGATCCAAAAAAGGTGAGGGCAATAAGAGAGTGGCCTTCTCCAAGAAGTGTGTTTGAAGTAAGAAGTTTTCATGGGTTAGCAAGCTTTTATAGAAAGTTCATTAGGAATTTCGGTAGTATTTGTGCACCCATACTAGATACTATAAATGAGGAGCGTGGTTCTTTTGACTAGACAAAAGAAGTTGGGAAAGGATTTAGAGTGTTGAAAGAAAAGATAACAAAACAACCTATTTTAGTTCTAAAAGAATTTAATAAGACTTTCCAAGTCAAATGTGATGCAAGTGGAGTGGCCATTGGCACAATTTTAAGTCAGGATGATAATCCTGTTGCTTATTTCAGTGAGAAACTGAATGATGCTAAGAAGAAGTATTCAACATATGAGAAGGAATTTTATGCTATAATTCAAGCTTTGAAAAAATGGAGACATTATCTCAGGCCAAAGGAGTTTATTCTGTATACTGACAATCATGCTTTGCAGTTCATAACCAGACAAGAGAAATTGAACCAGAGACATGCCAAATGGGTAGAATTCATGTAGAATTTTAATTTTGTCATTAAGCATATTAATGGGAGTGCTAAAAAAGTTGCATATGCTTTGAGCATGAGATGTTTAATCTTGCATGAATTCCAAGTGGAGACTTTGGGATTTGAACACCTCAAGGAGATGTACCAAGAAGACCCATAATTCAAGGAAGCTAATGAAGCATGTGAAAATACTTTGTTGAGGGATAGAAATCAATGGATGGGGTATATGATCTAATAACTACTATTATTGAAAGGAAGTTGATTTTGTATCCCAATATGCTCAATGAGGGACAATTTGTTGAAGGAGAAACATAGTGGAGGATTGGTTGGACACTTCGGCCATGATAAAACATATGCATAGTTGAGTTCTTCATAGTATTGGTTAGGTATGATATCAAATGTGAAGAAGTTCATGCACAGATGAAGAATTTTCCAGTATGCTAAAGGAAATCAATAGAACACAATATTGTATCAACCATTTTCTATTCCAGATAGGCTGTGTGATGCTGTAAGTATGGATTTTGTTCTGGGGTTGCCAGGAACCCAGAGGGGAAATGATTAGATCTTTGTGGTGGTTGACAGATTTTCAAAAATGGCACATTTTATACCATGTCACACAACCAGTGATTCTACCCACATAGAAAATATGTTTCCAAGGAGATTGTGAGATTTCATGGGTTACCCAGAAGTATAGTATCAGACATAGATACCAAATTCATGGGACACTTTTGGAGGACTTCGTAGAAAATGTTGGGAATAATTTATTTTTTTTAGTTTTGCATCTCCCTTAGACAGATGGATAGACTGAGCTAGTGAATAAAATATTAGTAAATCTTCTAAGGAGTTTGATAACTGAACATAGCAGTCAGTGGAATCAAGTTTTGCCTCAAGCAGAGTTTTCATATAACGAGACGCCAAACAAAATTACTGGTAAAAGTCCATTCTAGATAGTACATGGAATGCATCCAAGAGGAGTTTCATAATTGAGAGATTTGGGACAGAATGAATTTCGAAGTGCATGAGCATATGATTTTGCTACAGAGATGCATAAGTTGCATGATCAAATCAAAAGACAACTACATGATAAAAACCAAAGATATAAGGACATAGTAGAATAGAGAAGAAAAGAGCTGAATTTTGAGATTGGAGATCAAGTATTGGAACACCTAAGGAAGGAAATATTTCCAAGAGGGAAATATAATAAGCTAAAGATAAAAAATATAGGCCCTTGTAAAATCCTCAGAAAATTTGCTACAAATGCTTATGAGATTGAACTGCCAGAGGACATTGGAATTTCACCAATATTCAATGTACCATACTTATACCCTTACAATATGGATGACACATAAGGGATAAATGATCAACATGAGATTTAGTGAAAGCGAAATATGCCCATAGCAATGAAGTCGTAGATAGAGAATATTTTAGATTAGAGAATTGCTAAGAAAACCAGGAGGAAAGTTTACTATGAATATCTAGTTAAATGGGAGAATTATCTAGCAGAAGATGCCAATTGGATAACTACAACCAATATCCAGAAGCATGGAAAGAAAGTGGAGGATCTCATGGACAAGAGTCCATGAATTTTTTTGTCTAGAGGAGTATGATGTAGGAGCATCACCATCGTCAATAAATGAGGCAAGGTGGAAGATGAATCAACATCTAACGTAGCGCACTAAACTGGTTTGGATTCCAAGGAGGGACCGCCACTTTAATTTTTGAAAAGAATTGTAATTAAAGTTATCATAAGATATTGAATCTTAAGCCACTGTATATGCTCCAGGGGATTGCATTTGCCTTTAATGTTGGTAGGATGTATGCATTTTGAGCGTTGATTCATATCTAGATTGTAGTATCTCATTTATTGTAATAAATCTAGTAGTGAGATGCTTTTAATTGTGATATGAAAGAACTAAGATAGTCTGGAGGAAAGGCTCAAGAATCCCCCTCATGTATAAATCAATGTAATCTATGCCCATATGAGGTTGTTGTTGTTGTTGCGGTTATTATTGTTGTTAGTAGTTGTGGAAAGAAGAAGCTAAAAGTTGTTGGGAGTTGTTGAAACCCTTGTAAATATTTGTTGAAGGAATATAGAAGAAGAGAGAATTGCCTTCAGATTTCTGAGCTTGCTTATCAATGAGTAAATGGGTAAATGTTGTGTTATTTGTCTTTGTGTTTTATGTGTATGTGTGCATCTAAATGACTTGTTGAATGAATACTTAATGTTTATTTAATTTTCAATTGTTTCTATTATGAAATATCGGTGTAAGGAGTGCACAGTTCCCACGCAAGGAGTGCGACGACCGAACTGTTACATGTTTAGAATCTTAGGAGAGATTGCATAATTTTACGCAGAGTGAGTGCAAGGAATGCACCTATACTCATAGGATTATAAAAGATCAGAGAGGAGACTGGTGCAAATCATGCACAGAGTCAACACTTTGTTAAAGTGTTAAAGAATCCTACAGGAGAGATAGCGCAAGGAGTTCAAATGAGACTTCTTTAAGTCCCAATCCAAGGAGGGAAGTGTAAGGCATGCACCAGAGGTTAATTCCTTCAAGCGAGAAAAATATTAATGAAGAGAAATATGTTTGTTTCAAGGTGGAAAAATGAGATATATTTGGGAGGTATAAGAATCCCTCATAGTCGTCAAATTAAAGGAAAGAAGTGTGGAACTTAAATCCCTAATTCCTTCAGAATTCGTTGCTCTGACAATTTTTGAGTGTTTGTCGTAAAGAAGGAAAAATCCCCGAAGGATCGAATCCCTTGAGTGAATATACACTATATATAGCAGGGAGAAGCACGAGCCATTGGATCCCTGAGTGGTTCGATGATTCAACACTCCAAGAAAAGTTGGTTGTTGTTGCGCATGGTGAATAATTCCCTAAAGTCCCGAAGTCTGGAGAAAATATGTATTGTTATTTGTCGAGGACACATGTCCATAGATTATCGCATATTCGAAAATATGGAGGATTGTGAGTGAGAAGGGTTCTGGTGTGAAAAACCCTGAAGTCTCGAAGCCTAGAGTTAGTCATGGCTTTCTGTTAACGGGTGAACGTGAACCATGGATCTCCACTCTTTGGGAGTTCGACATTCGATGATTCGGGAGTCTAGTGGTGATTAGGAGCCAAAAGTTCCAAATCCCAAAGTACCAAAGTGAATCAAGGCCGTTGGATGTTGGTGAAATGTGGACCATTGATTCTTGAACCTCCGGGAGTTCACCAGTTTGGCTTTTGGAATATTTGGAAGGTGTTGTGGTTAAAAATCCTGAGGCCCAAAGTTTCAGAGCGCCAGTCTGGGAGTTCACCCCTCGCGAACCCAAATTTTCATCCAAGTAAAGAAGAGAAGGCATGTGGTAAAGGATTCTAAGGGTTCTATGGGGACTCGAGAGTCGCTTCGGCTCATGTGTAAATCGATCCTAGACTAGGAGGTCACGCCAGACCCAAGGGGGTTTTCATCGGTGAGCAACGAGATCATTTAGGTAAGCTTCGACAATATGCTTGAGATCGTGAAAAGGAAAGTTCATGACACGTTGGAAGGTTTCTCAGGAATTTTTAAGGCCGAAAGGAATTTCCCGGTATGCAAAATTACCCCAAGGACAAATAAAAACTATCTTGTGTTTATCCTTGGGTTTGATTTTAATTTGATTATACCTTTAAAATCAATCAATAAAAGAAAATATTTCGCTTCTCGTGCACTCATCAAGAATCTAGTCAATGAAAGGAGTCGAGAAGTTATCTTTAGAACAAGCCTTGTTCATGTCTTGAAATCCATACATAAGCGGATGGTTCCTTGTTTTTTATTCATGGGAATGAGGTTTTCCACCCATTCAGTCAAGGGAACCAGATAGATGAAACCAACATTAATTAGCTTCTCTACCTCTGCCTTAATAGCAGGGGCCTTCTTAGGATTAACAACTCTAAGATGTTGTCGAATAGGTCTAGCATATATATAGGTCTTGATATAATGTTTTAAAAAATTGGGGATGATACCTGGCATATATTTGTACGACCAAGCGAATAAATAACAAAATTCTTTGAAGAGATCAGTGTAGATCTGAATTTCTCTAGGAGAACAATCTGCGTCGATATATACATTCTCAATTTTTCCATCAATTTGAGAGATGTCGATTGTGACAGTAGGAGAAATATTCACCATGTTTCCTTTGGCATAAATACCATGAGTATATAATGGAACCATAGAGTGACTGACCATCTCACTCAAGGTATATATAAATTCATCCTGTTCAATTCTAACAAGCTCTGGGAGGAAATAAGAGCGATTATGCATATCGTCCCAAGGCCTATTGGGACCATACATGGCCTACGATATGGATTCATTGAGGGTAAAGTATCTTCTAGGAAATCATGCGAAAAAGAATATTGGATGACCCATATGGGCTCTGGAATAGGATATTCCTTGTCCGTCTTCAAGGAGAAAGGATCTATGTCAATAGTAGTGTTGAGAATAGACTGATACACAACTTTTGTCACTGACAGTGACATTTCCATCCCAATGTGTGATTTACCTTCGTACTACATAGTTGAGGAAGGTGGGGTCCAAGGGTCATTGAAATACGAAGTACAGAAAGTAACAGACCTCATCGACAAGGAAGACTCACTGGAAATTGCATGAATGTGATGAATTTGTGCCACAAAATCAAAGCTACCCATGAGAGAGGAATACATTTGTTGGGTCTCATAAATGTCACATTTCCATCCCCTTTTTCTTTCTCCATTTCGCACATTTTATCACCTCATTATACCGTTTTCATAAATACATTTGGTTTTTATCTTATTATTTTCCACTTTATTCATTTTAGTATTAAAAGAGAAGTTGTGATTAAATATTATAAAATCAACATGTTTTCATATATATCTCAAAAATGTGTGAGCTTTGTAATGTGTAGGAATATGTGAAGGATCAATTCGAAAAGACTTCTCGAATACTTCCTCCACGATTTCAATATTTGAGGAGATAATTCAAGCCTATTTCAAGGATAATATAATGGGGAATGGATAACATATCTTATCCAAGATATATGAGAGATATGTGTGAGGATTTTAAGGGATCATATTTTGTAATAATGGGAAATTGGTTCAGAGAAAAGTGGATCTGTAATTATGAGATGCTTATCTTCTTTTCAAATCTCTCATGTATAAAAGAGAGTGCTATCTCTTCATGAGGGAGTATTCATTAGGATGAGAAAGTAATTAGTCATTATGGGATTATAAGGATATTAGATATAGGTTGGAAAATGATTAGAAATCAATGATAGGAGTTAGTCATTTGGTTCACAGTCATTTCTTGGATTAGATTCCTGACTTCATTATTTTGTCATTTGATCATTGTAATGCAATTGAGATTGCTTTACTATTAGTGTGAGCTCACATGTGTCATCTTTTTTCTCTTCACATGTTGTTTTTCCTTTAATGCAATTTTCCATTTCAAGTTAATTTCATTTACGCAATTTCATTTCAGTCGTGTGTTTAAGCAATTCAATTCCAAGTCGTGTGTTTCAGCTTCCTACATTAGATTAATGATTCAATTTTAGTTGTAGCTTTAACATTAGATTAGGTTAAATTATCTTCAATCCTGCATATACTGTGCATGTGCTTCATAAGTTTACGAACTCCTTGGGTTGACAATTAAATGATTGGGAATTTATTAAACAACAATATTTACCACCAACAACATTTTGACACCAACAACCTCAGTTTCTTGCTAAGAATTGTCGATAACAGGGACCAAAGGTCCAACTAATGCATTAGGACTAGCATGCACAAAGGACAGTTGATCAATCATCACTATTTTCCCTTCGTGAGGAAAACATAAAGTGCAGAAAATGGAAGACACGACTATTGTCATGGCATAAGTCCAATTATTCCCTAGTAGTAAATTATAGTCAAGGGGCCCATCAACCACCTCGACATCAACCTCCAATGTCTTTCCACATAACTAGATTGGAAAAGCAAGAAGAATTCTGGGGGTTCAGAATGAACGCCCATCAAAAGCAGTCAACATAGTCATAGATTGGGATAGAGTCGAAGAGCCAATGGCTTTCCAATAGGTTAGGGACATCATACATGTCGCAACACCTTTATCAATTACAGTGCGTTTGATGGTAATTTTCGTGTACTCCACATGGATTTGAAAGGCCACATGGTAAGGTAAGAGAGGCCTAACATCCGTGACATAAAAATTAATAACCTTCGAGTTGCATGGGTGTAGAGATCCTAAAGTGGATAAAAAGGCATTCTTCTGTGAAGGAAATGTTTGGAGCACCTCCAAAGTTGACATCGGAAAACGAGTTTGACCCAGATCTTTGACAATCAAATAGTTCTGGGCAGCTCTAGCATTAGGATTATGGGAAAATAATTTTAGTACTCCTTTCGAAATACGAGGCAAAGGTTCCAAATTTTCTATATGCAAGGATGTTTCCAGAGGAGGAGGAGACTCTATACTTACAACACTCTGTGAATAAATGTAATCATAATATAGAGTGGCTACATCAATATAAGACTTGACCATATTGACACATAGATGGCCACCTTCATGTGTCGATGGGTTTTGACTATTGCTCGATGCATTTCCGGTGTTGGAGGCCCTTGAGGCCATGTGTTGATTATGTGGAAACATATTTGTCATCACAACGGGCGGCTGTGATAAGAGCCTCGAGGCTTCCTTGATTTTGGGGCATAGGTGGGTAAGGTGATCATCTTTACAAAGTTTACAAGGAAACTTCACCTTCCATTTTTCTTTCTTTCCCTCACCATCATTGATATTTGATTTATCATTGTTAGTGTCATCCTTGGCTTTGTTATCATTTTTCCCATCCTTATGATTATTACCTCGTCCTTTCCTTCTATTCCCTCCTGGATGCTGGTAACCATTTGGGTTGGACGATGACTATACATAATGCACATCTGTCGACTGATTGGGAGTGGAGGACAAATCAGAAGCTTGTCTTGCTACAGACTGGGTTAGAGACAAATATTTGAACTGGTTCATCACCAAATATGTAGACTTAACATTTTTAGAGCCTATGATTCCATCGTCATGAGGCCCAAGATTTTTTCTAGGGTCATAGTTTGACTGTGGCGCATTAGGAAGAATTTCATACAACATCCCAGATTAATAATATATGAGTTCCAATTGTTGGGATTTGAAAATAGCTTCTTCCTCAGATGTTACTTCGGATGTAGAAACATCCTCCGAAATATAAGGCAATAAGGATTTAAGGAACCACTCCAATAGAAAATACGGAGGAATGTAGGCTTTGATAAACCTATTATGTATATGATACTCTTGGATATGGTCAAAGATATGCATGGCTTTATCTTGTCAGAGGGCCAACAAAATTTCCATGCCAACATCATAACGAACCGACAACTGGAAGTGGTTGAGAAAGACCAAAACAATTTGATTAAAGTTTCTGTATGTTCCCCCCTATAGTTCAATGTACCACTTTATGGAAACCCCCATGAGGGTGCATTTAAATATCCTCAAACAAATAGAATCATCATTAAATGAGTTATATGAGCACGAAAGATGAAAATTAGTGACATCATCACCTAAATCCTCACCAGTCTTTCCCTCAAATTTTGGAATTTCTGAAGGAAGTTTGATGGGGATGGGGGGCCATAATGAAAATGAATCCCTTTGAATGGAAATATATAGGATAAAGGGAGATTCACCATAATAAATGCGTTTGTCGGATTCGGCATGGAGGAAGAGAGGATAAAGGATGGAATATAGGAAGTAACTTGTCTACCCGGTTGAGCACTCCATCTAGGAGCATTGAGACTAGGATTAGGATCAAAAGAAAAAGGAGGCCAACCTACAACTATAGGATTCCTTTGGGGAATATGGCCTCCACCAAATGATAGAGGAGCATACAGAGGAGCCATGCCCCCATATCCAAAACTGGGAATCGCATTATCCACTGGAATGGAGGATGAGAGTTGCGATGTCATGTTGGGAATACCAAAATAAAATGGATTAGAGACCAAAGGTATTGATTGAGAATTGTAACTTGGCATACCAAAAATTGATCTGAAAGGATTCGTTCCTATGGGTTGAGTAGAACCCATAGTTTGGGTAGCAGTAGAGGTAGGAAACTCCAACACCCCAACTGTTAAGGCTAAAGAAGTTGAAGGGATCCCACTAATCACATAAGATATAGGAGTTGAGGGACTCCCTATGACATTCGAATGTGAATCAATACTCATAACTGGATGATCACAATTCTAGGAGGTGGAGATATGTGTACCACGTTTATTAACTTTATTCTTTTTAGAAGAACAATTTGGTAAAGACTCAAGATGTGGTGGTAACTTCAACAAACGACGAGATATGCGAGGAGGCGGGTCTTGCTCCATGATGAATCAAGACTCGAGATATAAAAGAAAATCCTAGGGCCAACTAATAATTAGAGAGCACACCAAAATAAAGAAAAAAGGATATAATAGGATATAGTGGCTGAAAAGGGGCCTCCCTCACTAGAGTAGGTATGTATCTCCCAAGAGGGGCCTTATACTCCCTTCAAAATATTAGAGGTATCAAAATCAATTATAAGGGCCCTCGTAGGATTAACGACACAGTCGGTCAGATCCCCCTAGAGAGATAATCCTCCATACAGGTTGTGTGTTGTGTGACCCTTATCTAACTCAGGGTACATGAAAAATAACCCCTACAAGTAACCTATGTGGCAACATATGTCAATAAAATAGAGTCACCACAATATAACTAGTGCACAAGTGAACAATCGTAAGTCTAGTCCACCATATGGTAAGTGTAACAAAGCCCAAAATCTTGGAAGAATCGCCTCTCACAGAAGTAAAGGTACTAGAAAGACCCCCAAATACAAATAGAACCCATAAATATCTTTGATGCTAAGAAGGTATTAGAGGGCTATCTTTGCAACCAACTTCACACGACCTCGTGCTTAACTACGGTGTGAGCGGAGCCTCCTAACGTCACTAATTACCTAATGGGTTTCACCACTCCCTGGTTAGAATGTTTAGTTTAATAACCTTGGAGAAGTTTACTCACAACATCCTATTCCAAGGCCCTATGTCTTATACATTTTTGTGTACCTTGAAAAATAAGAATATTTCTAATCAATTTTAATTAATCAACATTAATTTTAATGGATTCTTCTTACTCAAGAAGTACAGTCATGAAATTGATGGTATTACGACTCAACATATAAAATAAGTAAATGTAAAAACACTGCTAAATGCTAGTCTTGAATTTCAAAGAGATGGTATGCTTCTAAATGCAACTCTTCCAATGCAATCTCTACAATTTCAATGAAATGCAATCTTTCCACATGTGTCAAAATCAATGAAAGTAATCAAAAGAGAAAATGCCATAATGCAAAATGAGAAAATGTTTTATTTTTTCAATATAAAGAAAATAAAATGCAAGGAATGAATAGAAGTTTCACATACAGACCCTATTGCAATCAAAAGAAACAATCCAAGCAGGATACCAAGAAGAAAACATTCAGACCAATGTGCAAGGAAAAACTATGTAAAAGATGATAAGAAAGAATAAGAAGGCTTCCTATCACTCTGTAAGAACTTAATAGTTAGGAAAGAGACCCAAGAAGACTTTACAACCAACCAAACTCACCCAAAAAACACTAAACTCAACCAACAAGACTAAAGAGTTAATGTACGTGACTTTTTAAGAAAAACTTGTGCATGTACACACCCTACAGGAGGACAGCTCGTGTATGTACGCGTGTGTCAAGGGAAAAACTGTGTATATCCAGTAAAACACTGCCGGAGCAAGGGTTAATCCAAGAGACTTAGATGCAAAGTAAAAATAGGAGGTCAATAAATCAAGCGACAAGGAAACTTAGGCTAACAGAGAGAAAATCAAGGAGAAAAACACTCCAAACCCCCCAAAAAAGATCAATCCCCAGTATGGTCGCCAATTCTGTTACAAGAAAAATCTCTCTATGGCATGGGGTAAACCACAACATATGGAATGAGACATAGAAATCAAATCTAATACCAAATATGCTATATAAATTAAATTCTAACAAGACAAGGCCAAGAGCCTACCTCGTCGAGACATTCGATGAAGACCATCATTGATTACACAACTCAAATCTCTATACCTGCAACTTGTCCTCAACAACCAATATATTCAAGCATATAGTGATGATATATAATTTTAGCATATATATTAGCATCATCCATTAACATAAATGACAAATACTCCAATGGAATAATAATTTAAATATTTGCAAGATATCAATTGGACGAGAAAACAATATTTCTATTAAAATAATCAACATAAGTATATAGGTGACAAACTTTTGTAATGACACATATCAGAACTGAGAAACTAAGTCCCTCCTACTGGGCCTCCACCACTTCAATCCTCCACCAAAGGAAATCTCATATTTAGGAGACAATGAGGTTCTCCATCATAAAGAAGAAAGAGTTTGGGGGATGAACAAGGAGCTCAGAGTTTCAAGGACAAAGGGATGCAGACTCAATATGAAGTGAAATTTCTCCAGAGTGTCTTTGCTCTCAAATTTGAATTGTTGAATCTTCTCAAGGATTGGATATGAATCAATTTATAGCCTTCAAATGGAACTGAAGGGCTGAGTCAGAGCATTTCCAGTATATGGAAGGTCAAGGACCATGGATCTCATGACATGGCATGGATCCCGACATAATTTTTAATTTTGAGCACCAAACCTGATGTACGTTGGATGTAGTGGAGAAACTTGCATATACGCTTGTTGTCTAACTCATAGGGAACGTATATGTGGAAAAATGTGCTTTTTTATCTCTGGAAGGTACACAAGGGGACTTTAAGTCTGCATAGGGAAATGGAAAGGTCATCCAAGCAATTTGCATGGGGTGTGTTGGCACAGGGGTAGACCCAGGGTTCAACGCTACAAGAACGCACCAACAAAACCCTAACTACTGGCCCTTTCGACAACACGTGTGAAGCAGATGAAGTCTCACCCGAGGTAGAGGCAGGGGTGGTTGCTGGACTCAAGTGTCTGGAACCTTAGCTAGGATACAAATCTGTGATTATACAACTTAGTAAAGAACTTAGCACAGTTAGTTCTTTAACATGCAATCATTATCTACTTCGCTGATAAAACAGGGCTTCACATCCTTCACAAAGATCTTAACATATCTAAGAACTTAGCATCAACAGATTATTCAGATCTAACAAATCAAGAACTTAACACATACATATAGATCAGATCTAACAATATACACATCATTAGCACTAAGCATAAGCAGATCTAACTAATCATCTCAAAGAACTAAGAAAAGAAGACATAAACACATTCAGACAAGCGCCAAGCAAGATAACACAATGATTACATGGTTCACCCCTCTCCTCGGGCTACGTCCACCAACTCTTCTTCTTTGCTATCTTCAATCAGTCATCTACATGCATAAAGAGGATAGGATATCTGTGCGCACCTCACCAGATCCTCCTTCCCCGAGTTAGGTTACAACATGAAAGCTTCTACTCAATCTCTTACAGTCACTTGCACTTAGCCTTGCAAGTCTCACACAACATGCATAGAGCATATACAACTATTACTTGCACTTGGAACCTAGCTCATCGAACCTTTCCTACATTGCCTAGGTATCTATTTATACATTACAAAATAGGCCTAAACATGGGTAAACCCATGGGCCGACATCCCTTTCCCATTACATATTCCCAACAACCCAAAAAGAGTCCCAAAAGGGGGTTGAGATCCTATGATCTCCACTTCGTCTTGTGCTCCTCCTCCGACAGGCTGTGGAAGTCCCAAAATAAGTCAACATGACCAAGAAACTCCCAAAACTTGGTCAAGGGCCAACAGGCCCCCAATACTCACCTGTGATTCGTCCCGAGTCACTTCGACCTGACCAATTCTACCTCAAACGCCTTGAGCTTGGCTCAAGCTGCTTCAAATTGTTTTTTTGTTGTAGCCTCTTACTCAGTGAAATACTGGATTAGTGCATCATTCACCGGTCCTTCCAGGCGCTGCTATGCTGAGAGGATGACATGTTCAAGCTCTTCTCCTTGGCTCTCGACCTCTATAAATAATAGGAATGCCTGATCTTGCACAGGTTGAATTTGTTGAGTGACTTCCATCACTTTACTTTGAAGCATATGAACCTACTACTGAGTTGTGCATTGTTCATGCAATCTCTTTATCCTGTCTACAGCTAATAGGGCCTTTAGCTATACCTGTAGTGTATCCACATGTTGTTTTGCTTCTTGGAGCTGCAACTCCAATGTCTACAATTATGGATTCTCTGTAAGCTTTTCGTATGTCTGGGTACTCTAATTACTTAGCTACTTGCACTCCAAGGCAAGAGCTTTTAATCTGCCAACTGTGCTGTGAGAAGTTGCTTCTCGCTGGTCGCTTATCTTCTGTGCGGTTTCGAGTACATCGCAGAGTTCTAGATATGTGATGCACTACTGGAGCTTCTGGATTACCTCTTCCAATTGTACCACTTGCTGTGGAACTTGGTCCTTGGTCCTGACATGGTTCTTTCATCCATTAAGTCGATCATAACTTATGTCGCAGTTGCTTCTTTGGTAGTGAGTTCTTTGGACATACGCACTTGGGATGGACATCTCGGGTTCTCAAAGTAATGTGGGCACTACAATAGGGTAGAAGGAAAAGGCATAGTGATCACTGGGCAATCTTAATCAAGGTTGCGAGCTCAAATTATCAATTAGCAAAAGTGTTCTCATTGCATGGTGCGGTGGGATAAATAGACAACTTCTGTAATGAATCACTTGCAATGGATATGAAGGCTTCATTAACTCAATTCTTTCCATTATAGCGTGGTCCAATGGTCTGATGATGAACCTTTATTTCTTTTATGTCCATTCAGAGCGGAATTCGAACGGATATATCGGTCCCAACGACTATATTTCTTCGTCATGGTGAAGTGCCACGTGTCATTGTTATGATATCTCGACGAAGCTCAAATTCTGTAATTTTTCCTTCTGCAAGGTCTCCTCTAGAACCTCCTGTAATCTTTCAGTATTATCTCTTTTCTTTCTTAACTTTCTATCCTTCTTTCCAATGAGCTTTGTCTCAGTAATGGTTTTCTCATTCTGATTCTTTTCTTCTTGGGTCTTAGTTACTTTGCATTGTTGAAATTCTTTCCTAGGGTTTTTGGGTAATACTTATTCTATGCTTGGGGTATGTAATTCAATCTCCTGGGGATCCTCTAGTGTTCTCTTAGCTTCGATGTCGTGGTTGCTAGTATTAAATATCTATGATATGCTCTTCTGTTCCTCAATCAAGTGCGCGATCTTTCTGGTCATAAAGTATTTTAACTCTTGCTTCTTCTGTTCCAAAAATTCTTCTTCCTCCTTTCGTCTAGCTTGATCTCTATCAATCCAAGGTTTTCCTATTAGCATGGTAAATGGGGTGCTATCTTCAAAAAAATTAATAATCTCAAAGTCTTCTTCTGTCGAAGTTCCATTGAGAGTCATAGGTATCCGAGTGAGCCTTACACATAGGTTTACTAGCTTTCCTTTGAATAAACTTATTCCTCCTAGTGAAGGGATCATAGCAGGCCTTCCTATAGCTTCCTAGGTTCTCTCTGGCATAATATTCATCTGTGTTTCCTCATCCAAAACACAGTCAATTTCAAAGTCCCCTACTATTTCTTCGATGCATTCCTTCTCTTTGAAGATCTCTGATAAGTTGACATGTCAGTGGTCATTCAGGGTTTCTTTTATCCATATCCATACTTTCTCTGATTCTTGTTGGGGTTCTGCCTTAGGGTTCTCTTGACTCAGGTTCATTCCTTCAAGCTTAGTGATCATTCTAGGGCAATCCAACACTTCATGGTCCATATCCTTACAACAGAGACAACTAGGTCTTCCTCCAGAGAATTCCTTAGAAAAATGTCTCGGCCTCCTGCAACTGTAATAGAAGGTTAATCCTCTCATTCTTTTCAATGATCCCTAGCCTCTTCTGTACTGCGCACTAGGATCATGGTAGCTAACCTGCAACAAATTCTTTCTAGGATCCTGCATCCATTTGTTAGTCCAAACATTCTTTCTATGCATAGGTATAACATATCTTTCATTATTCTTATCAGATCTATTCATATCAAACCTTCTTTCATCTATTAACACCTTATCTTTCAAACTAGGACAAAACCTATCAGATATACTTAGATCCATACTCTAAAAACAAAAATTTTCACTTATCTTACTTTTACAGAGCACAAAGCTTACAGATCTTACCTCTTTCAATTAGAAATTCTCACTTTTACCTTTCTTGGAGCACAAATATTTCAGATCTTGATTATTTTCTACTGATCCGACCTTCTTTCTTTAGCACAAAGCTTTACAGATCAAGCAGAATACTGCGCACTAGGGCAGAAAACTACGCACAAAACTTTCACAATTTCAGGATGAATCTTTGCACAAATCTTCCTCTTTCTCATTTCCCAACAATCACAGTTTCAGGTCCCAACAACAGAACCATTTGGTGGCACGGGGGCAGACCGAGGGTTCAACGCTACAAGAGCGCACCAACAAAACCCTAACTACGGGCCCTTTCGACAACACCTACGAAGCAGATGAAGTCTCACCCGAGGTAGAGGCAGGGGTGGTTGCAGGACTCAAGTGTCTGCAACCTTAGCTAGGACACAAATATGTGATTATACAACTTAGTAAATCACTTATCACCGTTAGTTCTTTAACATGCAATCATTATCTACTTCGCTGATAAAATAGGGCTTCGCATCCTTCAAAGAGATATTAACATATCTAATCACTTAGCATCAACATATTATTAAGATATAACAGATCAATCACTTAGCACATACATATAGATAAGATCTAACAATCTATACATCATTAGCACTGAGCATAAGAAGATCTAACTAATCATCTCAAATCACTAAGACAAGAAGACATAAACACATTTAGACAAGCGCCAAGCAATATAACACAGTGATTACATGGTTCACCCCTCCTGGGGTTACGCCCACTAACTCTTATTCTTTATTATCTTCAATCAGTCATCTACATGCACAGAGCCATACAAACCCCACTCCGCATAGGATAGGAAATCTGCATGCACCTCGCCAGATCACCCTTCCCCGAGTTAGGTTACAGCATGAAAGCTTCTACTCAATATCTTACAGTGACTTGCACTTATCCTTACAAGTCTCACACAACATGCACAAATCATATACAACTATTACTTGCACTTGGCACGTAGCTCATCAGCCCTTTCCTACATCGCCTAGGTATCTATTTATACATTACAAAATAGGCCTAAACATGGGTAAACCCATGGTCTAACATCCCTTTCCCATTACATATTCCCAACAACCCAAAAAGAGTCCCAAAAGGGGGCTGAGATCCCGCGATATCCGCTTTGTCTTGCGCTCCTCCTCCGACAGGCTGTCGAAGTCCCAAAATAGGTCAACATGATCAAGAAACTCCCAAAACTTGGTCAAGGGCCAACAGGGTGAGGAATTTTTTTTGTAACAAGGATTAAGATTTTTCATCCCCCTCCCTAATTTCATTTATCTTAATTTGTTGAAGCATTTACTACCTATTCTAGGGGTTAAGATTGTTTATTCCCCTATCGTTTTGTCTTTGCTAGTTCTATATCTTGGGAATAAGATTGTTTATCCCCTTAGGGTTTTACCTAGTTCAATTGAGATCTTGTTTCTAGACGCTAGAGACGCAAACAAAACCTAGGGTTTATGATGGTATAACCTATAGGGTTTTTTTCAACAAGTTTGGGCTTGGTTCTATGATGGTATAGTTCCATGTTTTGATCTTCAAACCCCTCTCTTTCCTTTATCAAGCTTCTTTTTGTTTGCCTTGACACCATTTACCCAAATAAAGGAAAACGACACTAGTTGTATTGTTTACAAGTGTTTGCAAACTATAAAACTCACACTCTTTCTCAAACTAAACTTGTTGGGTGGATAATCAACGTTCTCCTTGTGCTCAATACAACCCAATGACTTGAACATCAACCTAATAATTTGCCAATGTTATAAACAATATAGTTACAACCATTAGGTCTTGTTTTAATGATGATAACTCACTTAATAATGTGGTTTAAGAAGGCTGAAATCATTGTTTGACACTTGGATCTTATTCTACTTGTTAAGTGTTGTATTTTAAGAATTTATTGGTAATTTTTGAGGGATAGTTTCTTGCTGCTATTGAAAATGTACTTTGGTAATGTAAAATGTTAAATCATTGTAATATTTATTGCAACATACCTCCTTCATTGATAGCTAGTGTTTTGGGGATTTTATTTATCTTCTTAGACATGGTATTTATTATTGAAGTTATTATAACACTTCACACACACATACACTATCAATTACCTTGGACAAACCTCATTTTAAATCCCCTTTCCTTTCTAAATCTAGCCTATCTCATTGAGTGACCAAGATAGGGGGCCATAGACTTGCCTCTAGCTTGTTATAGGATCCCTTGAGGTCACAAGAGAATCCTCCCTTGTGTTGGATATTCACCAAAACTAAAATTAGGGAAGTACTTGTCTAGGTGATAGTGACAACTACTTCCAATTTATACACAAGATTGACATCCTATCAAAGGATTTGCACAAGTGCTAAATCCTATGATAACATTTTGGCACCGTTGTTGGGGAGAATTGAGTCATTCCTCCTATGAAATTATTTTGCTAAGCTTACCCCAAATAATTATTCCACAAACTTACCTAGTGACTCCATTGAGGGTAGAATCCCTTCATCTTTATACACATTTTGATGATCCTTATCTAGCAAGTTCATCTGGTGATTCCATTGATATGCTTTGAGGTGTCATTCCATTCTCAATTTTTGTAAGATTGCATATTCTAAAGTGATGGAATTATGACACCATGGGAACTTCATGAAATGTTTCCTTATTTGAATATTAATAATATACATGGATACCCAATTATTTTTTCTCCGGATTGGTTGGATAATTGTCCAAAATTTGATGGTGATCTGCACTTGGCCATTACTCATGTTGTGAAATTATTGAAATATGCTTCAAATATAAATGTAATACATGAAGATGCATTAATAAGACTATTTTTTGTATGTCTCAAAGAATAACAAAAGAATTGGGTCAATAAATTTTTCATTCCAAAGAGGATACCTAATCTCACAATTTTCATTGAATAATTTCCCAAGTTGCGGGTCCTAATAACTCAAAGATACGAAGATATCCTTCTCAATTTTACGGTAGCTCTCAAAGAAGAGGGATTCTTATCTAATCCTATTGAAGACAATGAATATTTTATTGAAGAAAAAGAACTTGAAGAAGTGATTAATGAGTAAAGTAGAACAATAATTACCTCATGAATCCATTAATGAAGAAGATGACTTGAATGAAGCATATCAAGATGAAAACCCAATACAGGAAAAATACCCCATTAATGATACTTTTTCGCTTGAAGTTGAGATGTTGGTATGTTCTTCTCCATCTTATGAAGATAAATTTATCCAAGCCTCTTTATCTCCTTCACATTAAGACAAACATATGGTAAGTGGTACTCCTTTACAAGCCTTTGATTCCTATGATGCATCTTTGCATGACTTGGAAAATGAATATTTCTTGAAGGAACCCTTTAATATAGTGATTTTTTCATCTAATAAAGAGCATAATGATTGTATTGATGATTATATACACATTGGAATATGTGGATGGGATGTAAGTTTCTTTAGTTTTGATGGAGATCCCATTTATGATATCGATGATGACTCTAGAATCAAGAATACATAATTCTTTACACCTATGTGCACTGTTGATTCAAATTTTGGGCAGTATGAGGATGATATGTTCATATATTTTTTTCAACCATCTAGTAGTAATAAATTACAAAACTGTCACGATGACTTTCAGCCATTTCCTAGAAGGTATGATACATATTATTTTGAGAACTTGAAATTATTCTGTGAAGAAATTTTTTATCCAACTTTATGCTCAGATTTGAGTTAACATTCTTATAATGGTATGATTCACCCATGACAAAAAAGTTTAATACTGAATATCTCCAAGATTCTTTTTTCTCATCTCATTATATGACTGAGAATTATCTTTTTGATGATAAATTATCTATGGGGAAAAGTTGTTTTCAACTTATGCTTTGTTGCAGGGATTTTTAGCTGCATACAGATCAACAAGCTAGATGTTGGGAGAACTGTTTTTTGAGATCTACATCAATGTTCCATTTTTCACCCATTTCTTCCTTGGGAACTCATCGAGCATTCTTCAGATTTATTATGTTTCCATATCGAACCTCAGGGAGTGATGAAAGCCAATATAGAAATTATTTGAAGCCTATGAGTCAACCTTATTATTCTTAATCTTATCACAACCCTATTCAAAGATATGTAGAGCAAGAAAGTGTGTATCCTATTCAGAGATTGGTTGTATGCTTATACCTAATTTTTAAAATTTCATAAAACATTAGAGTATGATTAGTTAATTCATGTTGTGTTCTTGAATGATTGCATTGTGTTTCATGTATTTACATTGTCTATTACTTTTTTCATTGCATACATGTTAGTTTATCCCATATAATCATAAAAATGAAAAGTTTTTTCTTGCTCACACAATTTTATATTTTTAATAAACCAGGGTGGATAGCATCCACCTACCCTTATGTTATTGATTTTTTCATGTTAGAATGTAGTAGGATTTTAGAGTGATGTAGGTTGTAGGTCTTGGAATTCCATAGATGTCGAGGTTCTCATGCACTCTGTGATGAGCACATGTCCCCATGTTGGAGCCAAATGTTACCCTGTCCCACCTAGGGGTAACTAGAGATATCATGTCTCATTCTTTGTAATGAATATAGTGATCCTAATGATGATTATGATGATGATGATGATAAAAGTGTCCACTTAGAACAACCCAATGACTCCCTCAAATGCCTATTTATTTATCATGACTCATCACACTCAATCATCAAGGTTCATTGAGAGATGGTGTTCCAACACAGTATGAGGTACATTAGCCCTTGTTTCATATAAAGTTTCATATTTAATCCATTGGGAATTTGAGTAATGATCATAGGTTGAAGTTGGAGAATGAATCACAAGCTCAGAAGTTATGCCTTTTTCCTAGTTTCGCCTTGATGGTCATCCTAGGCACTCTAGTCCCATGTTGTCACTCGAAGGGAAAATAGGTACTACTAGTGGCTCCTTGAAATGGGTAGAATACCATTCCTGGTCATACTTACCACTTTTTCATACTTGAATATCCTTCCATTCTATCACCTTTTGGGTAATGGTGGTTAGATGTACACAAAAAAGGCATGTACCGCATTCTCTTATGAGAATAAGGGGATAAAGGCCTAGGGGTATATTGTAGTTGGTCGATAATAAATATAGGGATAATGAGGACATTCAAAAGCCATAATACATACTTGATCTCTACCCCTTCATCAATGACAATCACGCCTAGTACTAATGCAAATAAACAAATTATCAATTGAAGAGTACTTGAATTCATTCTGAATGAAAAGAAAATGAGTTGATAATAAATTATTGAAACATTTTTAGTGGGACTTGAAAATAAAATAAATAAAGAAAAAGGAAAATAAGGGGTTTGGAATTCAAAAAGTGCCAAGGAAATGGTAAATAAAGCACCAATCACACCCTCTACAAAGACACTCATGGAGGTGATTCCATACATTGTCATGCATGTCAATGACCTCATGCCCATAAGGAAATCCCATAACTACCTCACATTCATTACATATATATGATGGGTCCTTTTGAAAAATATCTCTCTACTTCGATACTGACACACCTAATAGGGTCTTTTGATTTTCCTCCCATACCTAAACTTGCCAAATTGCATAAAGTCTTTGTCTTGTGTGAAGTTTGAAGGGTATACCCAATGAAAATTGTTCATTTTTTCTTTTGTATTAATATATGGCTTACTTTGTATGATTCTAAGGACCATTTCCGCTTGTGATTATTGGTTTTACTTGATTCCACAACTTTGAATGACTTTGGTGTACCTGACATGGTATTTGGAGGACTTCCCTCTGATTTCACCCAAGACTTTGTGCACTTTATATAGGACATGACACGTGTGATGAAGAGCATTGGGCCACTTGATGAATTTCTTTCCTTTGATATAGGCTCTCACACCTCTTGGATGATGGACATATGATATTTAAAATTGTATATATAGTCATGACAACACTCACATGGGATAGAAGCCCACACCTTGGGTGTTGCAGCTCAAAATTTTTTGGGCATTGGATGGAGGACTTTGCACTAGTACATGATTGGATACCATATATAGATTATATGCACCTTTATTCCACCTTGGACGTTGCTCTCTTAATCTTGGACATTAAGCATATGGATGGAAATGCCATGAATTAGTGTTTTCTTGGAATTTGGGAGCTACTTTGATGAGTTGGGGTCTTTGATGATGAGACATTACCTATTATGAGGAGAGGTCACCTTGCACCATACTTGGCACTTTGATGATGAGATGTGGTGTTTGGAGGCATCCCACACCTTCCTAGGGATTGACGTCACCCACATGTGTGGTATTGGAGGGATTATTTTGATGTTTTAGTATGATTATCTATTGATAGAGGCTACTTGATGCGTTGACCTTGCTTGTATCATGGATTCATTATTGTTTTAGACATTATTGTGGACATATGCACTTTGTTACCTGATATATATAGAGGGAGATCTCCATTATATCAAATCATAACTCATCACTTATGAGATCATCACTACTCTTCTCTTCTCTTCTCAAGAAGAGGGATTCTTTTCTAATCCCATTGGTGATAGTGAACATTTGATTGAAGAACATTAACATGAAGAAGTGATTTGTGAGGAAAGCCACCAAGCAGATGAAGTAGAAAAATAGTTCCCTCATGAATCCATTGACAAAGAATATGATTTGAATGAAGCATATCAAGTTAAAAACCCAATCTAGGAAGAAGACCCCATTAATTATAGTTGTCTTCGTGAAGTTTATATGTTGGTATGTTCTTCTCCATAGGATGAGGATGAAGATATCCAAGCATATTTACCTCCTTCACATGAAAACAACAATATGGTAAGTGGTACTCCTTTCCAAACCTTTGATTCCTATGATCCATCTTTCCATGACTTGGAAAGTGAAGAGTTCCTGGAGGAACCCTTGAATATAATGAATTTTTCATCTAATAAAGAGTATGATGATTGTATTGATGATTTTATATACATTGGAAGATGTGGATGGGATGTAAGTTTCTTTAGTTTTGATGGAGATTCCATTTATGATATTGATGATGACCCAAGAATCAAGAATACAAAATTGTTGTTGTTAGAACATACACCTATGTTCAATATTGGTTCAGATTTTGGGTAGTATGAGGATGATATGTTCACAAATTTGTTTCAAACATCTAGTAGTAATACATTATAGAATTCTCACGATGAATTTCAACCATTTATTAGAAGGTACAATACATATTATTTTTAGCACTTGGATTTATTCTATGAAGATGATTTTCAGCCACCTTTATGCTCATGTTTGAGTGAATAATCTTATAAGGGCATGATTCACCCAGGACAACAAGAGTTTAATAGTGAAGATATCCAACCTTATTTTTCCTCATTGAGGTATATGACTGGGTATTATCTTTTGATGATAACTTGTATATGGGGAAAAGTTGTTTTCAACTGCATACAAATCAATGAGCCCTAAGTTGGGATAAAAAAAAATTGACATATATATCCATGTCCCATTTTTCACCCATTTCCCCCAATTATTCCTTGGTTAATCATCGATAATTATTCAAATTTATTGTGTTTCCATATCAAACCTTGAGAAGTGATGAAAGCCAAGATATCCATTCTTTGAAGCCTATGAGTCAACCTTATGAGCCTTCATCTTATGGAAACCCTATTCAGAGATGGGTAGAGAAATCTTGTGGGGACACATAGCGATATGATGTTTTCCCTCCTTCTCACCCGCATGAGACCTAATTTTTATTTTTTTATGTTGTAGTGGGTATTCCGACTCATAATTATTTTGTGCTTGACATATTTTTACTTTGGTTCATAACTAAGCACAAAGTTAAAAATTTTGACTTTGATGAAATGTTAGGTTGGATTCACCAGTTGTATGATTATACCTATCCTTCCTACTTTCATATAGCATTAGAGTAGAATTAGTTAGGTCATGTTGTGTGATTTCTTGATTGAATTATGTTTCCTTTATCGACATTGTCTATT
>ML791888.1:0-27094 GCA_009831015.1 Picea engelmannii
GAGGCGTACCTTTTTCCTAGATAATCTATTGGCCAGAAAAAGGGTTAAACTTATGCCAAATAGATATTGTTTCTGGACCAATTAACGAGTGTGAAAGGAGCAAGGTCACTCGACGATCTTTTCATATTTAGAGAGTTTGAAAAGAGCTTTGTTGAGTAAAATATATGAATTTATCTTACTCAAGCATTTTCGAATCTTGCTTGGCTAAGGAAAGATATCCGAGAATGTTACCCTATGTTTATAGCCTCAAAAAGTGTTTCCTAATCCACAAGTATTAATTACAAGGGATTAGGATGATTTTTTTTACATAAAATATTGTTGCAAAATATAACATTTTTATAAACTTTTCTGAATATGTCAGATTGCAAAAGTAAATGTGGAGATCAAAATAAAAAATACCAAGTCACATATTAACACAGATGAGACAGAATAGCAAGCACTTTATTTCATTCCAAGAAATCAAAAGAATCGTTCTCTTTACAAAATCCATATGGGGTTATGGACCAAGGTCAAACTTAGATATCCCCGATGACAACCATACAAAAGGACTCTGACAAGTAAAAACTGAACTTTAAAATCTAGATTATCTTGCCACAGACTGCTTCACACTTGATTCTGCACAATATCTTTTATCAGTCATGAAATTTAATTCATAAACAGACAAGTCTACACAGACTATCAAAGATAGATCGACACCTCTGAAAACAAGCGTCTGAATGATATGATTAAGCTTTGAACCTTGTTTTCTACAATAAGACCATGTTGTCATAAAAGAGAATTAGGATTTTAATGAATTGAAGAATGAATGAAAACTGAACTATCTCAATAAAACTTAAGAGAAAAACTTAGTGTGCTTTCTCCTTTTATTCTCCTCTTCTTCTTCCTTCTCCTTTTTCTTTTATGCATTCCAAATTAGTTGAAGTAGTTCAACTACCTCATTTGGTCAAGTTAACTAAAATCAACTAACTTTTAGTTTAGGGGAAGAATTAATAATAATAATAATAAATGGTATTTTATTAAATAATAACTAGTAGGTGGGACCCCTTGTGACTCCCTTTAATTTCTTAACAAAAATAAACATAATAGACAATCAATCAAAAACATCCCTCCTTGTGGCTCCCGTAATAATTTCCACAATTTGAAATTTAAATATCATTGATATTTCAAATTATATCAAAACATGTAAATATCCACAATATCCAAAAATAGTTTGTTGTCCAAAATTTTCAGCAGTCTATTGTCCCCAATAAATCAATAATAAAACATAATAAAAAACCGTATTTTCCACTTTGAGAGGCAATTTTTCCTTTGTTTTTTATATCCCCTTTTGAATTCCCTGTATTATCCTTAGGTTGGGTAGAACCTTGAGGCTTGATCTCATTGATGACATGGGAATAATCATCTCTCAAGTGCATACAGGATGATACTGACTTGGTTGAGTCACTTGAAGGAGAGGAGAGGAGGGGGTAGAAACATCTTTTCATTTGTCATGCATAAGGTGGGCTTCGGTTTTGAGTCTTAATCTTGCGTGGGAGGATTGTAAAGGTGAGTGTGCAGGGGAAATCTGAACATTTGGGTTAACAGGTGGAGGAGGAGGAGGTAAAGACAAATTTGGCCAACCACAATGTTGGGAGACTTCTGGGTGAACAATCTCCTTCCATTCATCATTCTCGAGAATGTTAGGTTGCAAAGAAACATGAGGGGCCACAGGGATACCAGGGACATGCTGGGGCTAGAAGGGAGGCTTCTCTGGCCTAGGTTGGACTATCCCCTCTCCAATCCAATTGAAAATCCATCTTGAAAGAGTTGGTTTAACTCTTGAGGATCAACATCGAAATGTATTGAGAATCTTGGCCTTATAGGCCCTATGCTCCAGTTTCCTCTTCCCCTATTATTTCGGCCATGACTTCCTCTACTGAAAAATCTCATCCTATATGCAACAATTATTAGCAACTAGATATTAAACAGACCATACATGACATTCTCTTAATATGAAACAAAATTTGGCTCAACAATCACATCAGACCCATGCAATCCAATCGATAAAATTCATTTAATAATTGTGAATGAGAAGGGGGTGAAGTAGGGTTCAGGGGTATCTAAGAGGATTGTATCGAGAGAAAAAGTGATATCATGACTGGGAGTAAGAACATGATTACTGCTCGACAATTCATTAAACAATTGATTGTGCAACAATAACCAAAACATATCAATTGTCATCTATCTCTATGTTATTTTTTCATCATTGTCATACAGAGTTTTAATTTAATTTTAGTGAACATAGTGTGCACAATGAATTTGGGTCGTGAGGGTATTTTATTGAGCGAAAAAGTGATAAAATGAAAGGGAATTAGATGGATATTGTTCATAAAATAAATTAAATCAATCAACTATCATAACTCAGTTTCAAATTTAATCCAAAAAGCATCCACTTCCAAGACCAAAACATTCATTGTTTCTCAATTGAATACAAACTCCTTGTTGTCTCAATAACAATTTAATTTCCCATAAATCTTCAATTTATAACAGTCTGTGTATTATAACTTATGCAAACATTTCCAATTCAATCAGGATTGCATGCTCTAATGTTGATATCTTTCCCTTTTTTTAAATAAACCAAATATGCACAGTGATCCCTGTCATCCATGCCCATCATTTATCTTTGGTAATGAAACAATAATACACCCAGATAAACAATAAACCATCATTGTCCTCTAATCAACAAACGGGCCCGATTTAAATATACACATGTGACTTTTAAAATCATGGATAGACTTAAGAGAATGTTTGGTGAACCAATCATACACAGGTCTTCACTCATATCATTGACCTGATATTGAATCGACAACAAAATTCAACTCCAAAAACAAAATGGAACCCCGAGCTTGCTCTCTGTGTGAAATAATATATACAAACTTCCTTTTAAAAGGAACGATGCACAAAACCATGTCATGTATGAAACCAAAAGAACTAAATTGACACACATGATTCTCTTAGACTTTTGATAGAACCATGATCATGATTGGTGAAACAATCACTCACAAGTGTATTCTTCATTTTAAATGCAATCAAGATCATGCTGAGATTAAACACAGTAATTGAGACCATAAACGAATAGAAGGACAACTCTCGGCTATATGAACCACATATTTCCTTTCTTCTTTGTTCAAATGAATTCATCACAGAGAGGACACAAGAATATTCAACCAAGAGGGGGGATCTCGTGCCTTTAAACTTCCACAATCATTAAAATGATAACCCAACACTTGACAAACCCCAGAAGGTGCCCAAGGAGGGCAAAGGCAAGTCAAAGTCCAAGTCGGGCTCTTTTTAAAAATTAAATGCAAAGAGGCAATGAAAATATGCTTGTCTTTTAAAAAACACAGAGAGATAATGGTCTTCTATATCCTTAGATCCATTTACCATCGATTAACAACCACATGCCACAATATAATCTTGAAAATGAAAAAGCAATGAGCCATGCTCCTTCTTTTTTCTTTAAACATAGTCCTTCGACTTATGACTCCAAGATCTTGACAGAATCATAAGTGAATGCCCGAGTCGAGAATAAATCAAATCAAGCTAACCAATCCAGATACAAACCAATGTCACTAACACATTTTTGCAAAGAGGGTTAATTTAAACTGTGCTGGGTACTCAAAAAGCACAGAGAGATAATGTTTTTTTCCAACACCCAGGAGGTCGAACAACTTTCAAAAACAATTGATAGTGAGGCCACATAGAGTCATCATTAAGCAGGGATGAAAGGATTGGTATGTGGAAACTCTTCACAACTCATATCCACTCAATACATACACAGACCTGTATTAACATTCGGGGCCAACCATGATTGGACTTTTGGAAAGATTTTAGCGAAAAGACAGTCAGGAACAGCCCATCGACAATAGTTCAAGGTTTAAACAAAAGAAACACACCAATTGTCTACAATTTCTCTGCAACTGGATAAAGATTACGACAATGACAGAGAGGGAAACGAGTTGAGAACCACTGAAATACAACCTGGTGGTTAAAACCCTTTAACCATAAAACACAAAGCTTCATTGCACCATTATCACTATTATTTCACAGAGAACCATTATAAAAACCAAGATCACCAATAAATAACCAATGCACACCCATTACTTCGCTTGCAAATGCCATTATTTCACAGTAATCACAGAGAGCCCATAACACAATATTTACAGAGTCAAAAAACTCAAGAAAACACAGAACCCATGCATTCCTAAGCCACCATTTGATTCATAATACAGAGAGTCCATCATGGATGGAAAAATAAGAACAATACCTATGATAAAATTGCTTCAATGGTGAACTGGTCGAGTTTTCCCCTTCCAATCTTGAAAACACGAAGCTTTCACAACCAACAGAGCAACAATGCAACAATGCTAGGGTGATGGGCTTAAGGGAGGTTTGGGGTGACGTGCAGTAAATGCACGCCGCTTCCTTACCTAGCCTTATTCAATTCCATGTACGAGCCATCCCACTAACATATCATCCACCATTAAAATCAAACTATAACCAATGCATAATTCAATGCAATATCCATTGTAAAGATTTGATATCATATCAATTGCATAGTGCGCCACCCGAGATATATCATACCTATACGTTAACCTATTTCCATAAGTCCATACGATAATCACATGTCAACATTGCTATATGTGCCTCCATTCAACTTTTAATAAAAATTTCATAGTCCTTTAACCAAACACATAGTATAATAGCTAGGTCCACCATTGTCACAAAGGTCTATACATAATCCTTTTGCCATAGCTTTAGAACTTTTCAATGGTTTTCTCCTTTTGTTTTAATCAAGTTCCCATTCTATTGATTTTTTTTTTGCATAGATATATATGGATAAGTAATAAATGTATGAATTAGTAATCAAGTTTAAAACATACATAACAAAGCACCTATAACTAGCATAATCCTCATACCCATGGAATTGTTATGTGTCTCAAGTAAATACCAGCAACATTTAGCAATAATGCCTCAACCACCCATTTATCACATCAAATGAAACCAAGACTGCATCAAAAAAATCTAGGATTGTGTATGCAACATCATAACAACAGAAAAATATGAGCATAACATGTCTATCCTTGCTCCTCTAGGCTACAAGGGGATCCCATCTACTAGTATTATATTATTATCATAATTAAATAATAGCGCTTTAGATATTCTTTGTGGGCGGAATTCATCGTTGTGATTTTAATCATCAACAAACTAGCAATTTCACAAGGAAATTTGTTTCCAATAGATTAAGAACTCATAATGTCTAGTTTCACAGACCAGTAACATCAGATCAAGATGATATACATCAAAATGATTATGCAATAGGGGGAAGTGAGCGGATTTAAGGGAAAAATGACCAGGAAATTGGGAATAACTCATGGAAAGTGTTAAGTATGAGGGGTTTTATCCCTATAAGCATAATCATTCAATTAATCATAGTAAAGTGTTCTTGACTTCAAAGAGAAAAAATTTCTGATATGCTCTTTTGAATCTTGAAATGGATGGAAGAAAAGGAAATCAAAAGAGTGATAAAACCAACTATCTTATAAAACAACAGTTGAAGCAGATAACAATTTCAATGATGCTTCCAAGGGGAACATCATGAAAAATATATAACTTGATTGTTATTGATTAACAATACTTTTAATAATAGCGTCGTTGTGGAAAAACTAATCCAACATTTTATTTTGACAAAAATTAAGTCAAATAAAACAAAATGGTAAGGAAAGATGTAACATAAATGAAACAACATAATTGAAATAAGCATAAATGAAATAACATAAATGCAACAGAAGAAATGTAGAATCAAAGCGAATAAAACAAACTATAATACAAAAAACATTCCATACAGTGTTAAAACTTTTAAGTTGGTTCCACGTAGTGTTTTAAGTGGGAACTGTTAGTGCTATAGGAAAACAATCGCTCTTGTAAGTCCTTCAGGATGTAATAATTTGCGCCCAGGACAAAAGAAATCTTAAAAGGATCCAACCATAATTTTTGGAACTTTGAATGCCTTCCTCTATCAGCATGAGATGAATCCCACAGTAGTATCTTATCATTAACTTTAAATTTGACATCCTTGACACTTTTATCGAAATATATTTTAACAGTATGTTGTATTCTCTTTATATTATCCAAGGAAAACGTCCTTTGCTCCTCTAAAGCCAAAAGTGCATTCATTCTTTGAGAAACATCATAAAAATTTAATTCTTCAACCTGTAGCATTAACCTTAGAGAGGAAAGTTCCATCTCGGTAGGCAGAATGGTTTATTGACCATAAACAAGTTGGAAAGGAGTACAACCAGTGCTCACCTTGGTGGTAGTGCGATCTGACCAAAGGGAATAAGTGAGGAGAGTATGCCATTGATGATGTTTATCTTCAATGAGCCTCTTGATAATTCTAACCAGATTATTGTTTGTAGACTTGGCCTGCCCATTTCCTTGGGGATAATAAGTTGATAAGGTAAAAATTTTAACCCCCAATTTAGCTAAAAATTGGGTCTGCTTAGCAGAAATAAAGGCGAGACCATTGTCTATAATAATTTCTAAAGGAAGTACAAATCTAGAAAAAATATTAGTTTCAAGAAAGGAAATCACTTTCTCATACCGTGAATGCTTAAGCGGGACAACATCAGTCCATTTCGTAAAATAATCTGTAGTTGTCAAGATAAAAACTTGCCATGCTGAATATGAAGGATTAATAGGACCAATAAAGTCCAAACCCCATTTTTAAAAAGGAAAGTCAAGGAGGACAGGTTGTAAAGGCATAGTAGAAAGGCATTCTTTCCCAGTGAACTTCTGGCACTTGTCACAAGATCTTGAAAAATTATAAGAATCATGAAATATTGAAGGCCAATAATACCCTTTCTTGATAATATTAAAAGCAATGGTTTTAGAAGAAAAGTGACCTCCTACATGAATAACAAAATTCAAAGAACCATGAGTCTCTTGCAACAATTTATGTGCTTCCTCATTGTTCACACAACGAAGTAACATACCATCGACAAATCTTCTAAACAAAAAGTCTCCTATAATGACATATCTAGCATATTCAAAGCAGATCCTTCTTCTTTGATGAGTGTCTAAGTTATCTGGACATCTTTGATTTTGCAATTAATATACCATATATTTATACCAAGGATGTTCAGACATGGGAAGGATTTGATTGTCAATGTAAAACAGTGTTGATAGAGAGCTATCTTATTCATCAATTTATTCACTCATTTCAGCATGCTGAGCTAAGTGAAGGGCTAAATCATGTCCCTTGATCATTTTAGAAGTCATGATAGTCAGATCATTCTCTTGAATCTTAGCAAGCCAATGTGCAATCTTTCCTAAAAGATAAGTCTGTGAGAGTAAAAACTTGACATCAGGTAAAGGGACTTTTACCAGTGTATGATTACCTAAAATGAAACGGTGAAATTTTTCAACAACATTAACAAGAGGGAAAGGATTCTTTTCAATAAAAGAGTATTTAAACTCATCATCTGACAAGATTTGAATCATGTAAGCCACTGGTTTTTCATTACCTTGGTCATCACCTTGCAGGAGGATAGTAGAAACTGCTTCCTCTGTGGCATTAATATATATCATAAATTCTTTCTCAAAATCTGGCTTTGCCAAAACCGGTGCGGAGCTGATTGCCTTCTTGATCCCTACAAAAGAATTTTTGACATCATCTATCCAAGAAAAGGAGCGATCTTGCTTAATAATATTATAAATTAGCTTGACCATTACAACAAAATCAGGAACAAACCTATGCACAAAGTTAATAACACCCATAAAGGCTTGACCCTCCTTCTTGGAAGTAGGAGCAAGAATATTTAGGATAGTAGCAATCCTTTCGAGATCAATGCTTATTCCTGAATACAAGACAATGTGTCCAATGATCTTTCCCTTGGTAACGTCGAAAATAGACTTAGAAGGATTTAAATAAATGCCAAATTTTTTGCATCGCATGAGAATTGTTCTAAGATGACCGAGATGATCTGATCAGTTTTTAGAATACACAGTTAATTCATCAAGATAAATTTGAATAATTTTACCGATCAAATCGTCAAAAGTTATTTGCATAGCTCTTTGAAAAGTAGCACCTGCATTAGATAAGCCAAAAGTCATACGTTCATAAGCGAAAGTGCCCCAACGAGTAATAAAAGTGGTTTTATATTTATCTATCATTTTCACCTTGATTTGATAGTAACCCGAAAAACCATCAAGTAAGGACATCATCTGTGACCCTGCAACTTGCTGTAAAATCATTTCCATATTAGGGAGAGGAAAATGGTCTTTAACACTGGCCCTATTCAATGCGCGAAAAATAAACACATAATCTGATATAACCTCTTTCTTTCCGAACGAGAACCAAATTATAAGCCCACTTAGAATACTTAACAAGAAGATTATCCCATCCTTCAAGAGTTTTTCCAACTCCTTTCGAATAGTTTCTTCTAGTGCATGGTTAATGGGTCTTTGTTTTTCCTAACTAGTTTTATGCCTTCCTTGATAGGAATGGCTTGTTTTATAATAGTAGGATCAAAACCACGAATATCCTCATACGACCAATCAAAAACATCTTGAAATTCACTTAGTGAACTTTAATTATTCTTCATCAGAACATTGGGAACCTATTTTAACGTTCTTTGGAAACTCGGGTGTTCCAATGTTCAAGGAAATGGTTTCACCCACTTTCCTTTTCAATTCCTATTCTTTATTTTTTTCTTTGTTTCCCACATCACTCGATGAAAATGAACTTTCTAGAGGATTCAATCCCTTAAGAATTTTTCTATCTTCCATGGATATAATTTCCTTAGGCTTATAAGGTACATTTTGAATGAAAGCACAAATGCTCTCATCACTAGGTAAGACCTTCCATTACTCTATATTGTCAGGGATATGCGGACAATACAAAGATTATCCAATTGATTGAGAATTTTTTATTTGGAAGAGGGAAGAGGGGAGGTAGTTCCTTAACTACCAGGAGCTTTAGAAACATGAATAGTAGCAGCTGGTGAAGATGAGCTTAGGCTTGAAGAAGTACAAGGAGGATCATATTTACCTTTTGGAGCATAGGATTTATTCTTGGTATTTTTTATCATAACCTCCTCTGGATCTGCAAATTCTAGTACAACAATAGTGGTTTCAGGTCTTTTACCAAAGATTTTATCTCTGGCACTCTTCTTTACTTCACATGTACTTTCCTCATGGTGTTCCTCACAAAAGTTACACCAACTACGAGGCATGATAGCTTTAGGTTGAAATTTATTTTTATTAAGATTATTTAAAGGTGGTGAAGAAGAAGATGAGGCCCCAGAGGTAAGAGAGGGAACGTTTAATTTCCTCTCATACGCTATCATTCGAGTATTCACACTTTGTACAAGTTGTAAGCAGGCAGACATATCTGTCTGTTTCACTGAGTCTCCCTTAGGAAGACATGTTCTTTCGAGTTGTTCTTCATACTCTAAACAAGTATGCAGAGTGGAACCAAGGTTATCAATGACCTTTTCCTCAAGCCTGTGATGGTATGGGGAAGGTAGAGCATTATAGTAATGCATGAAAGCATCTTGGTTATGAGGATGAATGAGTTTAGGGATTTGCTTGTATAATTTGGTGAAACACAAATTGATAGACTTGATAGTTTCACCATCCTTATAAGAGATGTTATTGTACTCCTGTAACTGCTCAGTTGGGATTTTGGATTGCCCATAGGTAGACTTGAACCAATAGACTAACTTTTCCCAGGTAGAAATAATCTTAGGAGGAAGGTCAAAGAAATCGGCCACAACCTTCCCTTCAAGGGAATTCACAAATAAGCACATACAAGTGTCGTTATCATTGGCTCCTATGTTATGATAGGCATTAGAAAATTCCACCAAGTGTTCATTGGTAGTGAATGTGTTATTCCCAAAAAAATTAGGGAGATTATCTTTGAATTTGGGAAGAGGATGAGTGGTAGGTGCTAAGTTTAGCGGAGAGGAAACATGCCACGGAGTAGTAGTAGCCTCTTCCTCAAATTGGAAGAGACCATACTTTTTAATGACCTTGGCGGGATTTGTAGTTGATTGGACCAAAATTTTATGGCTATACAAGCTATCAATTACTAATGAGGTTGAAGGTTGAGATGATAAAGCACTTCCAGTGCCACCAGAACCGTTGGATCCACCAATAGATTCCATCTTGCGAAAGATAGGTAAGGGAGAGAAATATGAACTCGTTGAATCATACAAAGTTCTCATTAGAGTACTTTGTTGGATTGACAAAACAATGTTTCATCTTCCTATTTCAGCAATAGGATTAATCTCAGGTGATAAACCTCTTCTTCTCCTAGAGATACGATGGTTTAAGGACATGAAAAGAAGATCAAAACTGTAGGAAAAATAAAGCTAAAGTTGATTCCTAGGTTGTCTTTACCTAGATTCCCAATGTTCTGGGACACTTATGTCTTGTTCAATTTCTGCCCATGAGCATTCAAGATCAACCTGTGTATTAGTGGTCTCTAAGATGGAATTAAACAAGGTTAAAGCAATTTTGGTCTGATCTTTAAGACCGGGCTCAATATTGGGTTGCCTTGCAACAAGTATATTCATGAAGAAAAGAAACAGTCAAAGAAAAAATATCAGAAATATAAATATATTCAATGAAAATCAAGCTTATAATCAACAGAGAGATATTGAATATATCCCCAGTATGGTCACCAAATAAATGTTGAGGAAAAGATATGAATTTATCTTACTCAAGCATTTTCGAATCTTGCTTGGCTGAGGAAAGATAGTCAGGAATGTTACCCTATGTTTATAGCCTCAAAAAGTGTTTCTTAATCCACAAGTATTAGTTACAAGGGCTTAGGATGATTTTTTTTAATTAAAATATTGTTGCAAAATATAACATTTTTATACAATTTTCTGAATATATCAGATTGCAAAAGTAAATGTGGAGATCAAGAGAAAAAATACCAAGTCACATATTAACACAGATGAGACAGAATATCAATCTCTTTATTTCATTCCAAGAAATCAAAAGAATTGTTCTCTTTACAAAATCCCTGTGGGGTTATGGACCAAGGTCAAACTTAGATAGCCCCGATGAAAACCATACAAAAGGAATCTGAAAAAAAATAAGTAAAAACTGAACTTTAAAATTTGGATCAGCTTACCAAAGACTGCTTCCCACTTGACTATGCACAATATATTTTATCAGTCATGAAATTTAATTCATAAATAGACAAGTCTACACAAACTATCAAATATAGATCAACACCTTTGAAAACAAGTGTCTTAATGATATGATTAATCTGTGAACCTTGTTGTCTACAATATGGCAATACTTTCATAAAAGAGAATTAGGCTTTTAATGAATTGAATAATGAATGAAAATTGAACTATCTCAATAAAACTTAAGAGCAAACCTTAGTATGATTTCTCCTTCTATTCTCCTCTTGTTCTTCCTTCTCCTTTTTCTTTTATGTATTCTAAATTAGTTGAAATAGTTCAACTACCTCATTTTGTCAAGTTAATTAAACTCAACTAACTTTTAGTTTAGGGGAAGAATTAATAATAATAATAACAAAGGGTATTTTATTAAATAATAACTAGTAGGTGGGACCCCTTGTGACTCCCTTTAATTTCTTAACAAAAATAAACATAATAGACAATCAATCAAACACATCCCTCCTTGTGGCTCCCATAATCATTTCCACAATTTGAAATTTAAATAGCAGTGATATTTCAAATTATATCAAAACATGTAAATATCCACAATATCCAAAAATAGTCTATTGTCCAAAATTTTCAGCAGTCCACTATCCTCAATAAATCAATAATAAAACATAATCAAAAATTGTATTTGCCACTTTGAGAGGCAATTTTTCCTTTTTTTTTGCTATCCCCTTTTGACTTCCCTGAATTATCCTTAGGTTGGGTAGAACCTTGAGGATTGATCTCACTGATGACATGGGAACAATCATCTCTCAAGTGCATACAGGATGATATTGACTTGGTTGAGTCACTTGAAGGAGAGGAGGGGGCAGAAGAAGCTTTTCCTTTGTCATCCATATGGTGGGCTTCGATTTTGAGTCTTTTTCTTCTATGGGAGGAATGTATAGGTGAGTGTGCAGGGGAAATCTGAACATTTGGGTTAACAAATGGATGAGGAGGAGGTAAAGAAAAATTTTGCCAACCATGATGGTGGGAGACTGTTGGGTGAACAATCTCCTACCATCTGTCATTCTCAGGAACTTTAGGTTGCAAAGAAACATGATGGGGCACAGGGATACTAGGGACATGCTGGGGATGGAAGGGAGGCCTCTCTGGCCTAGGTTGGACTATCCCTTGTCCAATCCAATTGAAAAATCCAACTTAAAAGAGTTGGTTTAACTCTTGAGGATCGGCATCGAAATGTATTGAGAATATTGGCCTTCTAGGCCCTCTGTTCCAGTTTCCTCTGCCCCTATTATTTTGGCCATGAATTCCTCTGCTGAAAAATCTCATCCTGTATGCAGCAATTATTAGCAACTAGATATTAAACAGACCATACATGACATTCTCTTAATATGAAACAAATTTTGGATCAACAATCACATCAAACCCATGCAATCCAATCCATAAAATTCATTTAATAATTGTCAATGATCAGGGAGTGAAGTAGGGTTCATGGGTATCTGAGGGGATTGTATTGAGCGAAAAAGTGATATCATGACCGGGAGTAAGAACAAGATTATTGCTCAACAATTCATTAAACAACTATTTGTGCAACAATAACCAAAACATATCAGTTGTCATCTATCTCTGTGTTATTTTTTTATCATTGTCATACAAAGTTTTAATTTAATTTTAGTGAACAAGACATGCAAAATGAATTTGGGATCATGAGGGGATTGGTAGTGAGTGAAAAAGTGAGAAAATGAAAGGGAATTAGATGGATATTGTTCATAAAATAAATTAACTCAATCAACTGTCGTTTCAAATTTAGTCCAAAAAGCATCGACCAAAACATTCATTGTTCCTCAATTGAATACAAACTGCTTGTTGTCTCAATAACAATTTAATTTTCAAGAAATCTTCAATTTATAATAGTCTGTGTATTATAGCTTATGCAAACATTTCGAATTTAATCAGGACTGCATGCTCTAATGTCGATCTCTTTCCCTTTTTAAAATAAACAAAATATGCACAATGATCCCTGTCATCTATGCCCAACATTCATCTTTGGTAATGAAACAATAATACACCTAGATAAACAATCAACAGTCATTGTCCTCTAATCAACAATCAAGCTCGATTTAAATATACGCAGGTGCCTTTTAAAATCATGGACATACTTAAGAGCATGTTCGGTGAACTAGTCATACACAGATCTTCACTCATATCATTGACCCAATCTTGAATCGACAACAATAGTAAACTCCAAAAACAAAATGGAACCCCGAGCTTGCTCTCTATGTGAAATAATATCTACATACTTCCTTTTAAAAGGAATGATGCATAGAACCATGTCATGAATTAAACAAACATAACTAAATTGACACATAGGAGTCTCTTAGACTTTTGATAGAACCATGATTGTGATTGGTGAAACAATCACTCACATGTGTCTTCTTAATTTTAAATGCAATCAAGACCATGTTGAGATTAAACATAGTAATTGAGACCATAAACGAACAAAAGGACAACTCTCGGTTGTCTGAACCACATATTTCATTTCTTCTTTGTTCAAATGAATTCATCATAGAGAGGACACACAAATATTCAACAAAGAGGGGGAAGCTCGTGCCTTTAAACTTCCACAATCATTAAACTGATAACCCAACACATGACAAACCCCAAAAGGTGCCCGAGGAGGGTAGAGGCAAGTCAAAGTCCAAGTCGATCTGTTTTTAAATATTAAATGCAGAGAGGCAACAGAAACCTGCTTATCTTTTAAAAAAATAGAGAGATAATGTTCTTCCATATCCTTATATCCATTTACCATCAATTAACAACCATAGGCCATAATATAATCTTGAAAACGAAAAAGCAGTAAGCCACGCTCCTTTTTTTTTTTTTTTAAACACAGCCCTTTGACTTATGACTCCAAACTCTTGACATAATCATAAGTTAATGGCTGAGTGGAGAATAAATCAAATTGATCTAACCAATCCAGACACACATCGATGTCACTAACACTTTTTTGCAGAGAGAGTTAATTTAAACAGTGATGGGTACTTGAAAAACATAGAGAAATAATGTTTATTTCCAACACCCAGGAGGTCGAACAACTTTCGAAAACAATTGACAGTGAGGCCACATACAATCATCATTATAGCAGGGATGAGAGGAGTGGTGTGTGGAAACTCTTCTCAATTCATATCCACTCAATACATACACAGGCATGTATTAACATTCAAGGCCAACCAAGACTAGAATTTTGGAAATCTTTCAGTGAAAAGATAGTAAGGAACGGGCCATCGACAACAGTTTGGGGTTTAAACAAAAGAAACACACCAACTATCAATAGTTCTCCTGCAACTAGATAAAGATTATGATAATTACCGAGAGGGAAACGAGTTGATAGCCACTCAAATACAACCTGGCGGTTAAAACCTTTCAACCATAAAACACAGAGCTTCATTGCACCACTGTCACCATTATTTCACAGAGAACCATTATAAAAACCAAGATGACCAATAAATAACCAATGCACACCCATTAATTCACTTGCAAATGCCAATATTTCGCAATAATCAAAGAGAACCCATAACACAATATTTACACACAGTAAAAAAACTCAAGAAAACACAGAACCCGTGCATTCCTGAGCCACCATTTGATTCATAATATAGAGAGTCCATCATGGATGGAAAGCTTAGAACAATACCTGTGATAAAATCGCTTCAATGACAACTAGTCGAGTTCTCCCCTTCCAATCTTGAAAACGTGGAGCTTTCACAACTAATAGAGCAACAATGCAACAATGCTAGGGTGATGGGCTCAAGGGAGGTTTGGAGTGGTGTGCATTAAATGCACGTCGCTTCCTTACCTAGCCTTATTCAATTCCATGTACGAGCTAGCCCATTAACATATCATCCACCATTAAAATCAAACTATAACCAATGCATAATTCAATGCAATATCCATCGTAAAGATTGTATACCATATCAATTGCATAGTGCACACCTGAGATATATCATACCTATACGTTAACTTCTTTCGATAAATCCATATGATAATCACATATCAACATTGTTATATGTGTCTCCATTAAGATTTTAATAAAAATTGCATAGTCCTTTAACCAAACACATAGTATAATAGCTAGGTCTGTCATTGTCACAATGGTCTATACATAATCCTTTTGCCATAGCTTTAGAAATTTTCCATAGTTTTCTCCTTTTGTTTTAATTAAGTTCCCATTCTATTGATTTTTTTTTGCATAGATATATATGGATAAGTAATCAATGTATGAATTAGTAATCAAGGTTAAAACATACATAACAAAGCACTTGTAACTAACATGATCCTCATACCCATGGAATTGTTATGTATCGCAAGTAAATACCAGCAACATTTAGCAATAATGCCTCAACCACCAATTTATCACATCAAAAGAAACCAAGACTGCATCAAAAAAATGTAGGATTGTGTATGCAACATCATAACAACAACAACATATGAGCATAACATGTCTATCCTTGATCCTCTAGTATACAAGGGGGTCCCACCTACTAGTATTATATTATTATCATAATTAAATAATATCTCTTTAGGAATCCTTTGCGGGTAGAATTCATCATTGCGATTTTAATCGTCAACAAGCTTAACTATGGACTCCGGGGGGTTCCTTTTTCGTAGATAATCTCAAAGGCCTAAAAAAGAGATAAACAAAAATCAATGAGAATGGCCCTTTTTTGAAAATTTAGTCCCTCGGGCCCAAAAAAGGGTTAAACTTATGCCTGAGAATACTCTCCTAGTGAAACAAAGCTCCTAGGGCATACCTTTATTCATGAATTAACCATCTGGATCGAAAAAGGGGTAAACTACCACCGGACATATGTTCCTTCAAATTTTAGTTTGACGAGCGTGAAGGGAAACAAGATCACTCGACAATCTTTTCAATTTTAGAGAGTCTGAAAAGGGCTTAAAGAAGAGTCCAGGGGGGATTATTTTCTTAACTAATCTAAACCAAGACGAAAATAATAAATAAGCTCTCGTTAGATATTTCTTTCAATTTTTAAGAGATCTTGAAAGACAATAAACCATGCTCATAGGGAGTCCCTCGGGTATGAGCCAGAAAAGATGAAGAAGAATGGGGCTTCGATATACAATCATGGCGGTGTTGGGTATGTGTTATATTATTTGCATGTGTATGTGTGGACGCGTCAGATATGACAACTTCATTTGACGATCCCTCATACTAGTGTTTTGTTTTTTCCATGTGCTCTGGGCGCTTTCCTAGGGGGGTCCCAGGGGGGGCAAGTATGCCACCCCTAGTTACGCGCAACGTTCAAGGTAGCGCCCCGAAATATTTTTTTGGGCGGTTTTTTGTTATTTTTAGCGGATTTTGCTATTTTTAGCGGTTTTTTAAATTAATCCCGGATTAAGGGATTAGGGTTTTGGTATCTACAGAATACCTAAAAACATTGTATATATATTGTATAGTGAATGGTGAAATTCGATATAATGAATATAAGAAAGGTTTTCCCGGTTGAGGGTTTTCGGTATAAATCTTTGTGTACTATGTGAATGAGCCATTGATTAATTTTTGTTTTGCTTAAGAATCTATATGCATTGCTTTACTTCATAGGTTTAAAACTTACAAGCGGGACTAAAAGGACTCCCAAGCCTATGGAGAAAACTCACAGGATGGATTCCAAAATGCAGCAAAGGATCTACCTAGGGCATCCATGTAGAGGAAGGCTCTACCACCTAATTACGACACTTCTAAAGTAGCATAGAAGGTTTTGTGTCACAGTTCGGTGGGATCGATCCTATGGAAAAGCGAAAAAGTAAAAAATATGCACAATGCAAGATGGTGAGAACCTAACCTATATGCAAATGTCGAAAAATAACTTTTACCACGAGATGATATGAGTGTAACCCATTTCATAAAACACCAAACAAAAAGAACAAGTACATTAGAACGACCCACATATCTCTTCAAAAATAATATCAGGTACCCATGGAGGCAAGAAAAGGGAAAAAGAGGACCAAACTAGGGAAAAGGGGCCAAAAATTCTATAAATAGAGGTGGACAACTCATTTTTACCATTGTAATTTGGAAAATAACCAAAAATTCAAAAAACCCTCTTCTTCAAAACGTGAATTCAAGGAGCTACGGTGGACGAAAGATCCTCAAACCTGAACCAAGTAAGTACAAATGACCTTTCCTTTCATTTTCATCCATTATTTGTTGCTTAATTTATTGTTTGGGGGGTGCGTGCACTTATAAAAGGGTTTGGTTTATGTGTACGCAGGTTGTCCACGCCCAACACGCATATGTACATGGGAAAAGTAACACTTATCCCACGTACATACGCGACTATCTTAAAGGCATCCTATGTACATCTTTTTATCTTTAAAAAAATATGAAATAAGGGGCTAACCTCACAAATTTTTTGCAACATGATGTATGTTCATTAGCGAGAAAGGGGACATGAAGAGATACATGTCTTGGTAGAGGAGGATCTAGGGGGGCATTCCCATGCTTAAGCGGTGTGGTATATGGAAATTTATTCGGTTTCCATTTATGAGGGAACAACCCAGGATACTGAACCACTTGATAGAGTACTGGCATCCAGATGCAGAGGCCTTCATGCTAGAGGGCCAATCACTAACTCCGACAACAGAGGATATTTATTTCTTGATCGACCTCTCCAAGAGGGTAGAACCGATCAACTTGAGGACCTTTCCTCCAGGACCGCATAACATAGAGGATTATATTGGGATGTATTGTGAGGTCGACACTAAAAAAGTAGGATCTCAAGTGCCAATTCACAAGATCACCAGCCTCAATCTTCAGATAGTTCTATACATGATTTGGAGGATCACGAGATCCATAGCACTTCATTAGGATTCATGTGCATAGATCCATTATGCAGCTCGGTGTCTAGACGCCACTATTTTTTACTGGAAAACTACCATGCTCACATACATGAAAAACAAACTGACCGACTACCGAAGAAGAATGACCAAGAGCTTCGGGTTCGGTACCGTACTTTTCTCTTTGTTTTTAGAGAGAGTGCCAAGCCTTAGCCTGAGGGAGACAGTATGAGGCCATATTGCCTCCTTTGTGGCATTATGCAAGTGGGCAGATTTATTACCTCGACAGGGTGCAGGGAGAGTACATGATGCCTTCGACGACAAATTTTTTGACTGGTGGGCTCGCCAAATTATTGTGATCAAGGACTATCCTTATGCAGGGATTAGTTTCCTGAGGGATCCTGATATACCCATTCCCCATGGAAAGGAGCACAGAGAAATTGGTAAACACATTTTAAAGTTATTTAATTTTTTTTTAATTTTTAAATGTTATCCTTTTTATGGTAATTTCAAAGTACTAACTCAATGATCTGTCATATGAAGATGTGGGACCAATGTGATCAATTGACTTCTCATGGACCAGACATCATCCTCAAGTAGATGTCAGGCCAGTAGTAGCCGGAGGACCAGTGGCTACAGGAGGACCACCAGTCAGAGAGGTTGATAAAGTACCATGACGAGTAGAGAGGAACCTGTCAACTCTTAATCGTCCAGTGTCGATGGCAGAGATAAAGGATCTTCCCCTGGTCATGAAACCACATGTTGTAGGGGTACCCAGGACTTGGGTTCAGTTGTTCTGAGATATTTCGAATGTCGTAGTTAATTATACTAGGGCCAACAGGCCTAGGCCATAGTTAGTATTGGACCACATATATGTTGAGGGAACCTTTTGTACTCTTTTATATAGTTTGGGCTTGAGCCAAGTGATGTATATCGGCTCTATTTGAGGCTTTATGGACCAATTTTGTACTCATGGCATTATTTTTTGGACACATTATTATATATATACATATTTTTTCCTTATGGATATTTATTTTGTACAAATGTATTTACATATGTGTGTATGTCTGTGCTTTTACTTTTATGTGTGAGCAATATGCCAATCTAATACTTGATTATCCAATGTATCAGTTCGTTGATTAGATCTCTTAGGAACATGAATATAAGTAATATAATCAAAATAACGTTCTAAGAGACGTACCCTAAGGAATCATCGGTGAAGGGTGGGATCGTAGACACAATAAACTCCATTTAACTAAGACATGACTAGTTGATCATCGAGATAAACCCGAAGGTGATAAATACCATGTGACAAGGCATCACATAGTAATTCTATTATGACACTGTACTTGGCAACATTATTGGTTGCTTCACCCAGACAAATACCTCCAAAAGACATCAAATGACCAAAAGGTGTAAACATCACCCAAGCTGCGGAAGAAATCCTCTGAATGTGTCAAATAACATCATCTTCAAACCTGACATAGACCTCAGATTCACTTGACATCTGCCACAGTGAAAAGAAACACAATAAAATACACGTCCATAAAACAAAAAGACAAGACTATATAAGTAAAACTATAAATTATATACAAGAAGTCACACTCAGGAAATTGATCTAAGCGTAATACTTCTTAAGGTAGAGACCATTTCTAGGCTCCAATAAAGTAAAACCCTTGAAATCAATCAGTTGATAGGCACCCTTTTCTAAAACCTTCTTCACAATGAACGATCGGAAACACATTGGTTTGAACTTGTCTGCCCCCAAGGGATCTTTATCTTGGTCATAGACCAGGACAAGATCGCCTTCAGAGAAAATCTGAGGGCGGACAAACCGATCATACTGACACTTGACACATTGTTTTTGAGCCTCATTGGCAAAGGATGCATCTCGATGTTGCTCAAGATATAAAATATGCTCCGCAAGTGTTGTAGTGTCAGGTAGTAGTTCCACTGCCAACTTAAGAGAAGGTATTTGACATTCTATAGGAAAGAGTGCCTCTAGCCTGTAAACGAGTTGGAAAGGAGAAAAATCGGTAGCAGTATTAACTGAGGTTTGATAATCCCAAAGTGTCGAGTACAACATCAAATGCCAATTTGACTTAGCTAAATTGATTGTTTGTTGAAGAATAGTCTTGAGAGACTTATTAATAGCCTCCACTTGACCATTCGCTTATGGGTAGTAGGGTGATGAATGTTCCTGATTAAACCCTAGTTTTGATGTTAACTCAGACATCATCTTATTCTAGAAGTGACTGCCATGAACTTTGACAATCTCCTTCGGAATTTTGAACCTAGCTACAATCTGGTTAAAAACGAAAAAGTGTAGTCGTTTCCCTGTCATTGTTGAATGCCGACATAGCTTTTACCCACTTAGTAAAGTAGTCTACTGCTACGATGATATAGCAATGCCCCCTAGATGAAATTAGGTGGTATGTAGTGAAATCAATCCTCCACTTGGTGAAGGGACCAACAACAATAACTAGGAACATGGGAGTTGGGTGTGCCCACATCTTCTGAGAGAAGATCTGGCATGGGTAACACTTCTTGACCGCCTTTACACAATCTTTGATCAATGAGGGCCAAAAGTATCCATCGCGAAAAATCTTTTGGGTTTTTTCCAACCTAGATAGGTGACCGCCACATGCTCCTGTGTGACAGTAATTTAACACAAGTTCTACCACTTTGTGAGTGAGACATCGACGAAGAATTCAATACACTTCTAGACGATATAAATTATTATCAAGGATAAGATCGTTCCACGCTTGATGGCGTATTCGTCGATGCTCATCGTGAGAAGCAGCAGATGGGCACTTCAAATTCTAAAGACACACAAGTATATCTCCATACCAAGGGTCTGAAGATGAAATAAGGAAAAGATCCCCATTAATCAATGACTCTTCGGGAAAATTATTATCACTCTCGACTGGAAGTTTTGAGATTAGTTCAGCAAATACCAAATACTTTTTAGACTCTTTCGAAACAAAATCCAAGTCAAAGTCTTGCAGGATGACTATCCATCGACTGATTTTCCCGTCGATGACCCGTCATGTTAACACGTATTGAAAATGGTTCACAATAGCTACGACAGTGGTCTTGTGAAGTAATATATAATGACGTAACCATTGGACAGCATGAACAACTACCAAAGCAAGTTTCTCAACATGTGTGTAGTTGAGTTCTGGTCCTACCAAGCCTCGGCTAAGATAGTAGATAACATGATCTTCGAGTGTGTCATCCTCTTGGACCAAGATCATGCCAATAATAGACTCTACGAAATCCAAATACAATAAGAAATCCTTGCCATAATCTGGAGGAATGAGCAGAGGGGCAGATGTCAGAGCATGTTTCAACACTTCAAAAGAGCATTGAGCCACTTCATCCCAACAAAATGGAACCCCTTTTTTCAAAAGACGCATAAACCTTTTAGTAATATCAACATAGTTGGAAAAAAACGTTGAATGAAGTTGGATTTACCCTGTATACTTTGAAGTTGTGGTATTGTGTGCGCAGGAGGCAATTGAACTATTACCTCAACCTTCAGAGGATCGACCATGATCCCTTTAGTTGACATGATAAAACCTAACAAGCGTCCCAATGTCATGCAAAAAATACACTTATTTGGATTCAGGAGAATCTGATAGTAGCGATACCTCTCAAATATAAGTCATAAATGGGAAGGATGATCAGATCTCTTACGATAATGTGATGCCAGATCATCAAGATATGCCTTGACTATGTGTTTGAGGTCATGGAAAGAAAACGACATGGCCCGCTGAAAAGTGGCTCCATCATTCTTAAGGCTAAAAGGCATTTTTCTATATGTGAATGTACCCCAAGGACAAATTAATGTTTTTTTATGTTGGTCCTCGATATTGATATGAATCTAGTTGTACCCAGAAAAACCATCCATAAAATAAAAGACCTCACAACCCACACATTCATCAACAATCTAGTCAATGAATGGGGTTGGAAAATTATCTTTTGGGAACGCTTTGTTCAGGTCATGAAATTCCATACACACACGGATTGTACCTTGATTTTTGTTGATAGGAACAAGGTTCGACACCCATTCCATCAATTGCACAAGATAGATGAAACCAGCCTTGATGAGTTTCTCTACCTCAACCTTGATCGTCATTACTTTGCGAGGATTAACTGGGTCAAGATTCCGTCGGACAGGCTTAACATCGAGGTAAGTATTGATATTGTGTTCAATGATACGTGGTTCAATGCCTGGAATCTCCTCATAATACCAGGCAAAGACATTGCAAAACTCTTTAAATAATTCAGTGTAGATCTGAATTTCTTCGAGGGAACAATCTGCTCTGACGAAGACATTTTCCATCACATCAGGGGTTCTAGAGATGTCAATAGGAATTGTTTCAGCTATACTTTCCATGTTTCCCTCGACATGTATTTTTTGCATGGCCAGAGGGTTAACAGGACAAGGGGCATATCCATTCATGGTTGTGATGAACTCTCCTGCCTCTATTCTCTTCAACTCGGGTAAGAAATAAGATTTGTGGTGAAGATCATCCCAAGGTCTGTCTAGCCCAGTCATTGCTTCCAAAATCACCTCGTCAGAGGGAAATACCAAATCTAAAGGATCGTAAGTGGCGAGAGATTCTTGAGCACAAATAGGCTTGAGTACAAGAAGTAGATCCTGTGGGGGAGTCAGATCAGGGTTGTTAGAGGTTTGTTGGACAGTGCTATAGGTAACCTCAACATCAAATAAGGGAATTTCCATTACAGGGTGCCCTATCCCTTCCATCGAAGCTGATGGGGAAGGTAAAATCCATGGGTCATTAAAGTAACTCGTTCTAAAAGACGTGACTTGAAATATTGCAGCCTTCGACTAGTTGGGAACAACTGAAATAAACTTGACATCATTAGCAGGAAACGGATAATAAAAAGTCCCCATTAAATATGGAAACAATCTATAACCTAAGTTGATAGTACCTAGATGCGAGTCATCAATCATCGGGACTATGGATGCCCCTGATGAAGGGTCAAGACAAGAAAAGGATAACTGATCAACGGTTATGATCTGACCTTCGTGAGGAAAACATAAGACCCGAAAAACAATGGATACAACCATTTTCATAGCGTAGTTCCAACTCTTCCCTAACAAAATATTGTAGTCGAGAGGCGTATCGACTACTTCTACTTCGACGCACACAATTTTTCCCTCCAATTGCACGGGGAAGGAGGGAATTATGCCATGTGGTCTGAAATATTGATCGTCAAACGTAGTAAGCAATGTGGGCGACGGAGACAACTTAGGTTTTCCAATGGCCTTCCAACATGCCAATGACATCATGCAAGTCGAGGCACCTTCATCAACCACCATATAGAAAATGTTATGTGTCAACGATTTCGTGGCATGCACCACTACTATCTGAAAAGCGAGATGGTGAGGAAGATGAGGTTTATAATATGTAGGGTAAAAAACAATCATTCATGATTTAGTAGTCTCAGTCGCTCCCAAGGAAGACAACAATGATTTCCTTTGTGAGGGGAAACTCTAGAAAACTTCCATAGTAGACATTGCACAAGGAGTTTGTGCCAGATCCTCCACGACGAAGTAATTCTGAGCACCCCTTGCATTCGGGTTGTGAGAAGCCTTTTTGAACCCACCTTTTGGGATGTGAATCATAGTTTCTCCCATAGTCTTCTCAATTTGAAGAGGAGGCAGTGGGTTGGATGCTTCTTTGCCCTTCTCAACAAATTCTGGCATTCCATAATTATGAGCCTTGGTTTGTGTCGAGGAAAAGATAGGATTTATCTTACTCAAGCATTTTTTAATCTTTCCTAGCTAAGGAAAGATAGTTGGGAATATCACCCTATGTTTATAGCCTCAAAAATTATTTCTCAATCCACAAGTATTAATTACAAGGGCTTAGGATGATTTTTTTAAATGAAAAGATTGTTGCAAAATATAATTTTTTTATATAATTTTCTATAAAAAATACAGATTACAGAAAGTAAATGTGGAGATCAAAAGAAAAAGTAACCAAGTCACAGATACACACAAATCAAACAGAATAGAAATTGCTTTATTTCATTCCAAGAAATCAAAGTATATTTCTCTTACAAAATCCTTGTGAGGGCATGGACCAAAGTCAAATTTAGATATCCCCGATGAAAACCATACAAAAGGACTCTGAAAGAAGTAAAAATTGAACCTTAAAATCTAGATCAGCTTTCCACAGATTGTTTCCAACTTGACTCTACACAATATCCTTTATCAGTTATGAAATTTAATCCATAAACAGAAAAGTGTACACACACTATCGAAGATAGATCAACACCTTTGAAATAAGCTTATGAATGATATGGTTCAGCTTTGAACCTTGTTGTCTACAATAGGAACCTGCTGTCAAAAAGAGAATTAGGCCTTTAATGAACTAATGAGCAAACCTTAGTATTTTTTTCTCCTTCTATTCCCCCTTTGTTCTTCCTTCTCATTTGGCTTTTATGCATTCCATATCAATTGAAGTAGTTCAACTAATTCCTTTAGTTAAGTTAATTAAACTTAACTAATTTTAGTTTAGGGAAGTAATAATAATAATAATAGTGAAGGGTCTTTATTTAATAATAACTAAGTAGGTGGGACCCCTTGTGACTCCCTTTTTATTCTTTACAAAAATAAACACAATTAGATAGCCATTTAAACACATGCCTCCTTGTAGCTCCCATAAATATTTCCAAAATTTGAATATTAAATATCAAAAATAATTAAAATCATATCCAAAACATGTAATATTCACATTATCCAAAAAATAGTTTGTTGTCCAAAACTTTTTGCAGTCCATTGTCTTCAACAAATCAACCTTAAACACATAAATTAAAATCCATATTTTCCACTTTGAGAGGAAATCATTCTTCTATCACTGTTATCCCCTTTGGACTTCCAAGAATTAGCCTTAGGTTGATTCAAACCTTGAGGTTTAATCTCACTAATAACATGGGAACAATCATCCCTCAGGTGCATATGGGATGACACTGATTTTGATGAGTCATTTGAAGGAGATGAGGGGCAAGCAACAACATTACCTTTTTCTTGCACATGGGGGGGGCTTGATTTTAAGTCGTTTTCTAGCATGAGAGGACTGAACAGGTGAATGTATAGAGGAAATTTGAGCATTTTAATTTACAGGTGGAGGAGGAGGAGCCAATGACAAGTTGGGCTAGCCACGATGGTGGGAGACTGTCGGATGGAAAATCTCCTACCATCCATCATTTTTGGGAACTTTTGGTTGCATAGATACATGAGGAGGCACAGGAGGCCTATCTGGTTGGGGTTGAGCTATCCCTTGCCCAATCCAATTGAAGAACCCAGCTTGAAATAGTTGGTTCAAATATTGAGGGTTGACATCAAAATGAATTGAGAATCTGGGCCTTCTAGGCCCTCTGTTCCAGTTACCTCTTCCCTTATTTTTTCTGTCATGACTGCCTCTGCTGAAGAAACTCATCCTATATGCATCAATTCATTAGCAACTAGCCCTTAATAGACCATACATGATATTATATTTATGTGAAAAAAAGTTTGGCTCAGAAATTGACATAAGACCCATGAAATTCAATCCATAACAAATTATTTAATAATCGTCAAGTGAGCAGGGGGTGAAAAAGGGTTCATGGGATATTTGGAGGGATTGTAAAGAGCGAAAAAGTGGTAGCATGATAGGGAGTAAGAACACGAGTACTGCTCAACAATTCATTAAATAACTAATTGTGCAATCAATACCAAAATATATCAGTTGCTACCTATTTCTATGTCATATCTTTACTACTGCCATACAGAGTGTTTAATTTATTTTATAGAATTGGGCGTGTAAAAATGAAAATGGGATTGTGAGGGGGTTATAATGAGCAAAAAAGTGATAGTATGAGAGGGAACAATACGGATATTGTTCATAAAAAATAAATTAAATCAAACAACAACCATAACTCTGTTTATACCACAATCTAATAAGCATCCACTTTAAAACCAAAATCATTTAATTGTCTCTTATTTACAAACAAAATGCTTGCTGACTTCAATAAAAAGACAATTCAATTGCTCAGAATTCTTCAATTATATCAATATTCGCATCTTATACAATACCTATGCAATATCATAATCACATCATTGCAATTTCATAATAACATTATAACCCTTTGAACCATAGTATTCCATGCTCCAATGCTAACCCTTTTTCTTTTTAAAACAAATTATAATATGTACAGTGATTTCAAACATCCATATCCAATATTCATTCCTTGAAATCAAATAATAATATACCCAATATTAACCACCAACAGTTGACTTTCCATCACTATTTGACATAATTCACTACATTAAAACTAATAATTGAGCTCTGATTCAATCACACACAGGTCTTCAACAATATAATCGACACAAATATTGATTCGACAATAGCATTTAACCAATATCATGCAACTATGAGCCTGAGTTTTTTGAAAATCGAACATGTACAGACTTCCTTTAAAAGAATTACCCAACAATTGACAGAGCCCAAAAGTGCCCAAGGAGAAACAGAAACACGTCAAGATCAATAGAACAAGTTGTGCTCAATAGAAACAGAACCAATTCGCGCTCGATAGAACAAAACTTGGTCGTGCTCAACAAACCAAGCACACACAGGTGACTTTTAAAATTTGATGGCACCATGATCGTGTTAGGGTTTAACATAACAATGGAGGGAATAACAATAAATCGACCAAATGGAAAGTCATTGTTAAGTACCTGAATAGATCTACAAATATAATCACCACAAATAATGAATAGACAATAGATCCACAAAGCAATATAGAAGAAACCACACAATATTATCACCAAACCTTTGAGGTAGGGCAACACCATACAATGGATCCTATTATGGAAGGGATCCTCTCCTATTCACTTGCCTCTTCGAGGGGGCATCCTCCTATTGAGCTACCGCTCCAAATACAATACTTCTTTTCATATCTCATTACATTGCTTGAACCCCTTTATATAGTTCTACCATCACCTAAGAACATTCTAGAGGAGGAATCTTCTA
>ML791888.1:28028-131059 GCA_009831015.1 Picea engelmannii
GACTGACACCTATCATGTGGATCCAAATAAGAAGATCCATCCACATAGTGGAAAAGGGTCATAGCAGAATCTGGAAGGAATAATACCACTGTAGAATATGCAGACTGAACGCTGGTAACTAGCTCCTGATCTAGGACATTTATGTTCTCTACAGAAGGTGGAGTAGAGTCATCAAATAAAATATGGAAATGGTTGTCATCCCAGAAATGACAACTATCCATATACCAATTATCACAATCATCCTCAAAATCATACCAAGCATATCTTTCTTGATTATATTCATTCATGAGGCTCTGCATAAGAAATCTCTCCTGCATGTCATTCAATGAATCTTGAATACTATGAAAACTATCCTTGAGGCCATATGTGAGGCTGGCTATGAGGCTATGTGTGAGGCTGTTTGTGAGGCCATGTGCAAATGCATCCAATCTGTCATCCAATTGGGCTTTGAATGATTCAAGAATTTATTTCAAGGTTTGAGAAGAAATAGCCATCTGAGCACCCTATGAACTCTTCGGTCCTACATCCATCACGGAAAAACTCAAAAAATAAACCCAAGAAGTTTCGGCAAAAAATCGCGGCTTTTTCTGGAAAAACCCTAAAAACTATTGAAGTTCAAATACTCATAACTTCACTTCCCAGACTCCGTTTCGGATGATTTTTTTTTTGAAATTGGGTGAAATTGTGAGAGGAACTCAGATATATAATTTATTTGGGAATATTCTGCCTCCAAATGCTACAGAAATAAAAACAAATCGCGCCACTGTCCGTAGAAAAAACCCTGGAAAATTACAGATTTTAAAACCTCAATATCTTGACCTTCCGGACTCCGTTTCGGTCGATTTTTTTTTTTAAATTGGGTGTTTTTCTGAGAGGAACTCAGATATACAACCTTTTTCTGAAAAAATTTCACCAAAATATACCGAAAACTTCGATAATGTCGCGGCCCTCTTTTTTCTGCTCCGAAAAAAAAAAAAAATCATCAAACCCTTGAGGTAGGGAAACACCATACAATAGATTCTATTATGGAAGGGATCCTCTCATGTTCACTTGCCTCTTTGAGGGGGAATCCTCCTATTGAACTACCGCTCCAAATACACTAATTCTCTTCATGTCTCATTACATTGCTTGAACCCCTTTATATAGTGCTACCATCACCTAATAACATTCTAAAGGAGGAATCTTCTAGAAGTAGAACCTTCTAAGAAGTCCTCTTACATTTATTATATATAACTACCATAGTGGGTCTTATTTAATAATATAGTGGACCTAGTCCACCTTACATTGAATGACCTCCACTATTATCACTATGGGCTCTCTGGGCCCCCCACTACCTCTCTAGCTACCTTACAGTCATTGGGGATGCAAATAACCCATGACCCTTTCTTTTTCAAACAAATTTATCACAGAGAGGTAATAACATAGGCTCGATTAAGAGATGATCTTTGAAGTCAAATATATCTTGTGCTTCTTTTAAAAAGTTTATTGCAGAGAGGTAATGAGAGTTGGATTAATCTAGAAAGAATCTTCGAAAACAAAGAGAGCCCGTGCTCTTTTAAAAACACCACAGGACACATAAAATTTAACTCAAAATCTTGACAGTGAGGAAAACTAAACACAAAATTCATCCACCTCTAATGGATAACGAGAGGGGAGAATTCTTATAAACATTGTGTAAATAATTCCCAAGCACAACTCATGGCCACCCAACACATATATAGGCTTCCATTCAAAGTTATGGGAGATACAAAGATTTGACTATGCAACATTTTTTGCAATAGTGACAGTGAAGTAAATTCCATAACAAACGATAGCTTGGGGCTCGGAAAACAAAGCAAGAACAGTGAAACTCTTAACAGTCTACATTGCAAACTAGAAGAAGGAAACATAATGACCACCTAGAGGAAAGGAGTGACAACAACTAATACCTAGACTGGTGGTAAAAACTTGCGTAATAAAAACTCAGAGCTTGTTACACCATTGTCATAATTTTCCATAGAGAACCAAAATAAAACCCCAAGTTGACCGACATGTTTTAAACCAATAACCAATGCATAGGCTTAAAAAATAAATAAAATCCATTCCTTTCTTTTAAAACGTTAACATTCCAGAGTATTCACAGAAGAAACCATAAGGGTAACACTGATACACAGTCAAAACTTAAGAAAAACACAGACCTGATGAAATGTTGAGCCAAAAAATTGATTCATAACACAGAGGGACCATCATGGATGGAAATTAAAGGATACATACCTAGAAAAATCACTTGAGGGAAGAGTTGGCCTGTATTTTCCATTCAAAACCAAAAATCGTGGAGCCTCCACAACCACCCGAGCTGAAAAATCCAAATGCAACTATGGCTAGGGTGATGGGGTCGAGAGTCATTTGAGTGATGTGAAGTAAATGCACATTGATTCCTCCCCCATCCCTATTCAATTCAACATACAAGTCAGCCCATTACCATAACATCAACCATTAATTCAAACACATATCCATTGTATATCCGATGATATATCTATTGCATAGTGTGCCACCCCCAATCATATAAAAATTTTAACAACAACCATATGTATAACATTACCATATATGCTTCACATATAACCCTTTAACCAAAGCACATAGACTAGAAGTTAGGTCCATCACCCTTCATTTGTCACCATTGCAATAACCTTATGACTTATTCATAGATTTTTTTCTTTTATTTTTGTTCAAGATTCCATATCATCTTATTATCCTTTTTCATAAAATCATGTATAAGATCATTAATCAATGTTTAATGCATAACATAACACATGTAAAACAAATGATCCTTTTATCCATAATACTGCCATGTATTATGAGTGACCATCAACATCATCTAGAAATAACACATCAACCAACCATGTTGTCATAACGAATGAAAACATGACTTGAATCATCAACTGCAAAAGATTGCGTGGGCATCATTATAGCAGTAGAAAACCTATAAGGGTAACACATCCATCATAGCGCCACTAGTCTACAAGGGGGTCCCACCTACTAGTTAATTATTATTATAAATAAATAATAGATCTTGGCAATCATTTGCGAGCAGTATCCATCGTTGCGATTTTAAGCGTCAACAAACTGGCGACTCCACAGGGAAATATATTTCCAACAGATTAATAGATCAAATTGTCTGGTTTCACAGACCAGGTGAACATTGGATCAAGGAAATAGACATCAGAATGATTATGCAATAGGGGGAAGTGAGTGGTTTAAGGGAAAAAATGATTTGGTATTGTGGGAATAACTCATGGAAAGTGTTAAGTATGAGGGGGGTTTATCCTTTTATGCATAATCATTTGATTAATCATAGTGAAAACATTCTTTACTTTAAGGAGAAAAAAAATTGGTGTGCTCTTTTGAATCTTGGAGCAGAGGGAAGAAAAGGAAAGCAGAAATAGGGATAAAACCAACTATCTAATCTAACAACAATTGGAGAAGATAACAATTTCAATGATGTATTCAAGGGGGGACATCATGAAAGTTGTGTAACCTGGTTGTTATTGATTAACAATACTTGCAAAATAGCGTCGCTGTGGAAAAACTGATCCAACAATCTTATTTATGACAAGAAAAGAAGTCAAATAAAGAAATAAACAACAGAAAGAAATAACAGCAAAGTAAAAACAAAACTATAATACATAACACATTCCATACATCATTTAAACTTTCAATTTGGTTCCACATAGTGTTTTAAGTGGGAATCGTTGGTGCTATAGGAAAACAATTGCTCTTCCAAGTCCTTTAGGATATAGGAATTTGTGCCCAGAAAAAAAAAAACGATCTTAAAAGGGCCCAGCCATAACTTTTGGAACTTTGAATGCCTTCATCTATCAGCATGAGCTGAATCCCACAGTAATACCTTCTCATTGACTTTAAATTTGACAGCTTTGGCACTTTTATTGAAATATATTTTAACAGTTTGTTGTCTCTTCTTTATGTTATCTAAGGCAAACGTCCTTTGTTCTTATAAATCCAAGAGTGCATTCATTCTTTGAGAGATATTGGAAGAATTTAATTCTTCAACCTGTAGCATCAGCCTTAGAGAATAAAGTTCCAGCTCGGTAGGAAGAATGGCTTCTTGACCATAAATAAGTTGGAAAGGAGTGTTCACCTTGGTGGTAGTGCGATCTGCCCAAAGGGCATAAATGAGGAAAGTGTGTCATTGATGAGGCTTATCTTCAATGAGCCTCTTGATAATTCTAACCAGATTCTTATTAGTAGACTCAGCTTGCCCATTTCCTTGGGGATAATAAGCTGATGAGGTAAAATGTTTAACCCCCAATTTAGCTAGAAACTGAGTCATCTTAGCAAAAATAAAAGTGAGACTGTTGTCTATAATAATTCCCAAAGGAAGACCAAATATGGAAAAAAATATTAGTCTCAAGGAAAGAAATCACCTGCTCATCCTGTGAATGCTTAAGTGGGACAACTCTAGTCCATTTCGTAAAATAGTATGTGGTTGCCAAGATAAAAACTTGCCCTGCTGAAGATGGAGGATTAATAGGACCAATAAAGTCCAGACCCCATTTTTAAAAAGGAAATTCAGGGAGGACAAGTTGTAAAGGCATAGCAGAAAGACGTTATTTCCCAGCGAACTTCTGGTACTTGTCACAATATCTTGAAAAATTATAAGAATCACGAAAAATTGAAGGCCAATAGTACCCTTTACTGATAATTTTAAAATCAATAGTTTTAGTAGAAAAGTGACCTCCTACATGAATAATAGAATCTGAAGATCCATGAGTCTCTTGTAAGAATTTTTTTGCTTCCTCATTACTCCTACATCGAAGTAACATACCATCTACAGATCTCCTAAACAAGAAGTTTCCAAAAATGACATGTCTGGAAGATTCAAGAAGGAGCCTTCTTCTTTGATGAGTATCTAAGTTATCTGTACATCTTTGATTTTCCATGTAATATACCAGATCCTTATACTAGGGAAGTTCATTTACAGGAAGGATTTGACTGTCAATATAAAATAGTGCTGACAGAGAGCTATCATGTTCATCAATTTCTTCACTTTCTTATGCATGCTGAGCTAAGTGAAGGGCTAAGTCACGTCCCTTAATGGTTTTAGAAGTCATGATAGTTAAATCATGCTCCTGGATATTGGAAATCTAATGTGCAAGCTACCCTAAAAGATAAGTCTGTGAGAGAAAAAACTTGACAGCAGGTAAAGGGACTTTTACTAGCGTGTGCTTACCTGAGATAAAGTGGAAAAAAAATTCAACAGCTATAACAAGAGCGAAAGCATGCTTTTCAATATAATAATATTTAAATTCATCATCTGACAAGCTTTGACTCATGTAAGCTATTGGTTTCTCGTTAACTTGGTCATCACATTGCATGAGGATAGTAGAAACTGCTTCCTCTATGGCATTAGTATATATAATAAATTCTTTCTCAAAATCCAGCTTCGCCAAAACCGGTGCAAAATTGATTGCCTTCTTGATCCTTACAAAAGAATTTTTGATGTCATCAGTCCAAGAAAAGGAGCGATATTGCTTAAGGATATTGTGAATTGGTTTGACCATTACAGCAAAATCTGGAACAAACCTACGAACAAAGTTATTAATACCCATAAAGGCTTGAACCTCCTTTTTGGAAGTAGGAGCAGGAAGATTTAGGATAGAAGCAATCCTTTCGGGATCTATGCTTATTCTTGGATCAGAGACAATGTGCCCAAGGAGATTTCCCTTGGTAACTCCGAAGATAGGCTTAGAAGGATTTAAAGAAATGTTGAATTTCCTGCATCGCATGAGAACCTTTCTAAGATGACCAAAATGATTTGATCATTTTTTTGAATACACAGTTAAGTCATCAAGATAAATCTGAATGATTTTTCAAATCAAATCGTCAAAATTTATTTGCATAGCTCTTTTGAAAGTGGCACCTGCATTATATAAACCAAAAGGCATACGTTCATAAGTGAAAGTGCCCCAATGTGTAATAAAAGTGGTTTTATATTTATATGTCCTTTTTACCTTGATCTGATTGTAACCAGAAAAGCCGTCAAGTAAGGACATCATTTGTGAACCTGCAACTTGTTGCAAAATCATTTCCATATTAGGAAGAGGAAAATGGTATTTTATGCTAGCTATATTCAATGCATGAAAATCAACACATAATCTGATCTGAGCAATCATTTTCCGAACGGGAACGAAATTGGAAACCCACTCAGAATACTTAACAAGGAAAATAATCCCATCTTTCAAGAGTTTTTCCAACTCCTTCTGAATAGTTGCTTCCAGTGTAGGGTTAATGGGTCTTTGTTTTTTCCTAACCAGTTTTATGCCTTCCTTGATAGGAATGGCATGTTGTATAAGAGTAGGATCAAAACCATGAATATCCTCATAAGACCAAGCAAAATCATCTTGAAATCCATGAAGTAAATCAGTGAACTTCAATTTTTTTTCATTAGAACATTGGGCACCTATCTTAACATTCTTTGGGCAGCTGAGTATCCCAATGTTCAAGGAAATGGTTTCAGCCACTTTCCTTTTCGAATCCTCTTATTTATGTTTTTCTTTGTTGCCTACATCACTCAATGAAAATGAACTTTCTAGAGGATTCAAGCCCTTCAGAATTTTGTTATCTTCCATTGATATAATATCCTTAGGCTTATAAGGTTCATTTTGTATGAAAGCATAGATTCTCTCATCACTAGGGAACACCTGCCATGACTCTACATAGTCAGGGATATGAGGACGATACAAAGATTGAAAGGTGCAATCAAGTCTTTGTGGCATAAGTTGTCGAGTAGGAGAGGCTGAAAAAACAGCTAACCTGTCAGCCCATTGAGTTCAATTCCCTTTTAACATGAGTGATGTTGAAAGATATAAAATTCGAGATAAGCACCCAAAAATTTTGGGTGTCGCGCTTCATTAAATTGTTTCTAGGAGAATATATCTGATTTACAAGGTTTACAATAAGTTTAGAATCCCCAAAAACTGTAAGGTGACCACAACATAAATTATAGGCATTTTCAATGCCTAGCAATAACACTTCAAATTCAGTGACATTGTTTGTACAAGCAAACTATAACCTATAGGAAAAGTTGTGAATTTTACCCACGGTAGAGTATAAGATAATTCCAACTCCATTTCCTTCATTGGATCATGAACCATCAAAGTGCATATGCCACATCCCATCCTCTAGGTCTATTTGTTCCAAGTTAGTGTTGTCCTCATCGGTAAAGATGGATTACACTCCTAGTTCCTCCTCGATATAATTTACATTAGGTTGTGGTATGCTTTCTATATAAGGTGAAATTATTCCCTCCCTTAGGACTATGATGTTCTTCCCATTTCGAGGAATGGATAAGTGTGTCTCGTCGAGTGAGAGGTATCCATTTTTCAAGGCTTGCCAGTCTCTTCCTAAGATGATTGAATAATTACTCACTGGCATGTCAATTACATGAATATTAAGGGTTTTCCTTATTTCAAGATGTGCTCACAAAACCAAGGTCACGTCCTTGATTTCACCTATGGTCTATTGTTGTAAACTATTATACGAGAGCATGCTTATGGAATTTTCATTTGTACAAGACAAGACTAGCTCTTCCATAATAATTTTCAACATTACGCTTGGGCCCGAACTGCCGTCAATCAAACAACAAACGGCTATTTTGTCCATAATCTTTACAGGGAAAAAAAATGGAGGATTTTTTACAGGGTGTCTAAAATTATGTACACCTACTTTATTTATAGTTGAGTCCTCTTCATCTACCTCTTCAGATAGGTTAGCTACGATGGAATCTTTTCCTTCCATGAAATTTTTCAGATGCTTTTGTTGCTCAGGGACAACAACCATGTCCAGGAGGGTAGCATCATCTTAATATTATCCAATTGGTTGAGAATGATGTATTTGTAAGAGGGAAGAGGGAAGAGGGGAGGGAGTTCCTTGACTGTCAGGAGTTTTAGTAACCTGTATAGTAGCAGCTGGTGAAGATGAGCTTGGGATAAAAGAATTGCGAGGGGGGTCATATTTTCCTTTCGAAGCATAGGATTTATTCATAGTATTTATGATCATGACATCCTCTAGTTCTGGAAAATCTAGAACAACAATAGTATTTTCAAGCCTTTTACCAAATATTTTATCTATGGCACTCTTCTTTACCTTACAAGTACTTTCCTCGTGGTGTTCCTTGCAAAAGTTACTCCAACTGCAAGGCATGATGGCTTTAGGCTGAAAGTTGTTTTCATTAAAATTCCTAAAGGGTGGTGAAGAAGAAGATGAGGGCCCAGGGTAAGTGAACGAACATTTCCCTTTCACTCATACGCTATCATTCGGTTATTCATGTCTTGTATAAGTTGTAAGAGGGTGGACATGTTCGTTTGTTTAACTAATTCTCCCTTGGGAAGACCTGTTCTTTCAAGTTGTTCTGCATACTCTAGACAAGTATGCAGAGCGGAACCAAGATTGTCGATAGATTTTTCTTCAATCCTATGATGGTAGAGGGAAGGTAGAGCATTATATTAATGCATAAAAGAGGCTTTGTTCTGAGGGCGAATAAGTTTGGGAATTTGGTTATATAACTTGGTGAAATGTAAGTTGAAATACTTAATAGTCTCATCGTCTTTATAAGAAATGTTATTATACTCTCGTAATTGCTCGGTTGGGATATTAGACTTCCATAAGTAGATTTGAACCAACAAACCAACTCCTCCCAAGTGGAAAGAATCTTGGGAGGAAGATCAAAGAAATCGTTCGTTGCTTTCCCTTCAAGGGAATTAAAAATAAGTGCATACAAGTGTCATTGTCATTGGATCCTATGTTGTGACAAGCATTATAAAATTCTACCATGTGTTCATTTGTAGTGACCGTGTTAATTCCCGAAAACCCAAGGAGATGCTCTTTGAATTTTGGAAGTGGACGAGTAGTAGGTGCTAGGTTCAGAGGAGAGGAAACATGCCACAAAGTAGTAGTATCAGCTTCTTCAAATTGAAAGAGACCATACTTCTTTATGACCTTGGTGGGATTGGTGGTAGATTGGACAGGGACTTGATGACTATACAAGCTACCAATCACTGACGAGGATGAAGGTTGAGATGAAGAAGCACCTCTGGTGCCACCAGATCCACCACTAGATTCCATCTTGTGAACGATAGGTAAGGGAGAGAAAGACGAACTGGATGAATCAAACAAAGTTCTCCTTAAAGTACCTTGTTGGGTTGAAAAAACAACGTTTCTTCTTCCTATTTCAACAATAGGGTTGATCTCAAGTGATAAACCTCTTCTTCTCCTAGAGATGCGTGGGTTTAAGGACATGAAAAGAAGATCAAAACTTTAGGAAAAGAAAGTTATGGATGATTCCTAGGCTATCTTTGCATGGCTTTCCAGTGTTCTCGGACACTTATATCCTGCTCAACCACTACCCACAAGCGTTCAAGCTCAACCCGGGTATTAGTGGTTTCTAAAATGGTATTGAATAAGGTTAAAGCAATGTTGGTATGGTCTTTAAGACCATGCTCAATATTGGACTACCTTGTAGTAGGTATTGTCATGAAGAAAAGAAAATAGTCAAAGAATCAAAAGCATAAATATAAATATAATCAAGCATACAATAAACCAGAGAGATATGGAAGATCTCCCCAGTATGGTTGCCAAAATAAATGTTAAGGAAAAGATATGATTTTAATTCATCGTACTCGAGCATTTTCGATTCCTTCATGGCTAAGGAAAGATAGTTGAGAATATCACCCTATGTTTATAGCCTCAAAAAGTATTTCCCAATCCACAAGTATTAATTACAAGGGCTTAGGCTGATTTTTTTAAATGAAAAGATTGTTGCAAAATATGAAAATTTTATATAGTTTTCTATATAAAAAAATACCTATTACAGAAAGAAAATGTAGAGATCAAAAGCAAAAGTAACCAAGTCACAGATACACATAAATGAGACAGAATAGAAATCTCTTTATTTCATTCCAATAAAACTAAGTATCTTCCTCTTTACAAAATCCCTGTGAGGGCATGGACCAAATTCAAATTTAGATATCCCTAATGAAAACCATACAAAAGGACTCTGAAAAGAAGTAAAAACTAAACCTTAAAATCTGGATCAACTTGCCACAGACTGCTACCAACTTGACTTTGCACAATATCCTTTATCAGTTATGAAATTTAATCCATAAATAGACAAGTATACACAAACTATCAAAGATAGATCAACACCTCTGAAACAAGAATCTGAATAATGTCGTTCAACTTTGAACCTTGTTGTCTACAATAGGACCTTGTTGTCAAAAAGAGAATTGAGCCTTTAATGAACTGAAGAATGAATGAAAACTGAACTATCTCATGAAAACAAATGAGCAAACCTTAGTATTGTTTTCTCTTTCTATTCCCCCTTTGTTCTTCCTTCTCATTTGGCTTTTATACATTTCAAATCAGTTGAAGTAGTTCAACTACTTCCTTTAGTTAAGTTAATTAAACTTAACTAATTTTAGTTTAGGGAAGTAATAATAATAATTAGTTAAGGGTCTTTATTAAATAATAACTAAGTAGGTTGTACCCCGTGTGACTCCCTTTTTATTCTTTACAAAAATAAGCACAATTAGATAATCATTTAAACACATGCCTCCTTGTAGCTCCCATAAATATTTCCAAAATTTGAATATTAAATATCAGAAATAATTCAAATCATATCCAAATCATGCAATAATCACATTATCCAAAAAATAGTTTCTTGTCCAAAACTTTCTGCAGTCCATTGTCTTCAACAAATCAACCATAAACACATAAATTAAAATCCATAGTTTCCACTTTGAGAGGCAATCCTTCTTCTATCATTGTTGTCCCCTTTGAGCTTCCCAGAATTAGCCTTAGGTTGATTTGAACCTTGAGGCTTAATCTCACTAATAACATGGGAACAATCGTCCCTCGGGTGCATATGGGAGGACATTGATTTTGATGAGTCATTTGAAGGAGATGAGGGGACAGCAGCAGCTTTACCTTTGTCTTGCACTTAAGTCATTTTCTATCATGAGAGGACTAAATAGGTGAATGTACAGAGGAAATCTGATAATTTGGATTTACAAGTGGAGGAGGAGGAGGCAATGACAAGTTGGACCAGCCACGATGGTGGGAGACTACTTAATGTAAAATCTCATGCCATCCATCATTTTTGGGGACTTTTGGTTGCATAGATACATGAGGAGGCACGAGAATACCATGGATATTTTGAGGCTGGAAGGGAGGCCTCTATGGTTGGGGTTGAACTATCCCTTTCCCAATCCAATTGAAGAACACAACTTGAAACATTTGGTTCAACTCGTGAGTGTCAACATCAAAATGAATTGAGAATCTGGGCCTTCTAGGCCCTCTGTTCCAGTTACCTATTCCCCTATTGTTTCTACCATGATTGCCTATGCTAAAGAAACTCATCCTATATGCAGTAATTCATTAGCAACTAGCCCTTAACAGACCATACATGATATTATGTTTATATGATACAAAGTTTGGCTCATAAATTGACATAAGACCCATGCAATTCAATCCATAACAAATTATTTAATAATTTTCAAGTGAGTAGGGGGTGAAAAAGGGTTCATGGGATATCTGGAGGGATTGTAAAGAGAGAAAAAGTGGTAGCATGACAAGGAGTAAGAACATGAGTACTACTCAACAATTCATTAAATAACTAGTTGTGCAATCAATACCAAAATATATCAGCTCCCACCTATTTATGTGTCATATCTTTACTGCTTCCATACAGAGTGTTTAATTTATTTTATAGAACATGGCATGTAAAAATGAAAATGGGATCGTGAGGGGGTTATAATGACAAGAAAAAAGTGATAGTATGAGAGGGAATAATGTGGATATTGCTCATAAATTATAAATTAAATCAAACAACAACCATAACTTTGTTCAGAACACAATCCAATAAGCATACACTTTAAAACCAAAATCATTTAACTAACCCTTATTTACAGACAGAATGCTTGTTGAATTAAATAAAAAGACAATTCAATTTCCCATAATTCTTCAATTATATTAATCTTCGCATCTTATACAATACCTATGAAATAGCATAATCACATCATTTCCAATATCATAATAACATTATAACCCTTTGAACCACAGTCTTTCATGCTCCAATGCTAACCATTTTTCTTTTTAAAACAAAATATAATATGCACAGTGATTTCAAACATCCATATCCAATATTCATTCTAGACCCGACATTAACCCCAAACAGTCGAATTTCCATCACTATTTGACATAATCCACTACATTAAAACTCATAATTGATCCCCGATTCAATCACACACAGGTCTTCAACAATATAATCGACACAAATCTTGATTGGAAAATAGAATTTAACCAATATCATGCAACTCTGAGCCTGATTTTTTTGAAAATCAAACACGTACAGACTTCCTTTAAAATAATTACCCAACAATTGACAGAGCCCAAAAGTGCCCAAGGAGAAACAAAAACACATCAAGCTCAGCAGAACCAAGTCATGTTCAATATAAATAGAACCAATTCGTTCTCGATAGACCAAAACCTAGTCGTGCTCGACAAACCAGGCACACATGGGTGCCTTTTAAACTTTGATGGGACCATGATCGCGCTAGGGTCTAACACAACAATGGAGGGAATAACAATAAATCGACAAAATGGAAAGTCCTCGGGGATGCAGATAATCCATGGACCCTTTCTTTTTCAAACAAATTTATCACAAAGAAGTAATAACAGAGGCTCAATCAAGAGATTATCTTTGAAGTCAGAGATATATCGTGCTTATTTTAAAAAACTTATTGCAGAGAGGTAATGAGAGTTGGCTTAATCCAGGAAGAATCTTCGAAAACAAAGAGAGCTTGTGCTCTTTTAAAAACACCACAGGACACATAACCTTTAACTCAAAATCTTGACAGTGAGGGTAACCAAACATAAAAGTCATCCACCTCCAATAGATAATGAGAGTGGAGAATTCTTATAAACACTGTGGAAAGAATGCCCAAACACAACTCGGGGCCACCCAACACATATAAAGGCTTCCATTCAAAGTTATGGGTGATACAAATATTCGACTGTTGTTGGCCCTTGACCAAGTTTTGAGGATCCTTGGTCATATTTGACCTACTTTTGGGACTTCGACAGGCTATCAAAGGCAGAGCGCAAGTTGAAGCGAAGATCATAGGATCTCGACTCCTTTTTAGGGATTTTTGGGTTTTGGGCTTATGTAACAGGTATGGGGATGTCGTCCCATGGGTTTACCCATGTTTAGGCCCGATTTTGTAATGTATAAATAGATTTCTAGGCGATGTAGGAAGGAGTTCGATACCTTGCTAAGTGCTAGGGCAAGGGAGACATCTATGCGATGCTAGGTGCTAAGTGCAAGTGGTAATTGTAATTGCTTTGTGCATACTGTGTAAGACTTGCAAAGCTAAGTGCAAGTGATCATAAGAGACTGTGGAAGGCTTTGTGATGTAACTCAGGGAAGGAGGATACAACGAAGTGCACAGATATCATGTCCTCTTTGGAGTAAGATCTCAAGGCTTTGTTCATGTAGAATATTGACAAAAGATAATAAAGAGAAGAATAATTGGTGGACGTAGCCCCAGGGTGGGGGTGAACCATGTATATCCTGTTTTGTGGTTTCTTTGTGCATTTTGGTTGGCCTCTTGTATATGTGATTAACTTCTTAGTGTGTTGATGTATGTTAGATGAATTTGATATGATAGCTTAGTGTTGAATAATGTAAACGAATGTTAGATCTAACCTATGTTGATGTGCTTAGTTCTTGATTTGGATCTGTGTGAATACTGCATCGTTCTGTTATTAGGGTTTTTCTTCGTTGCAAGCTAAAGGTGAATATTGATGAACTGTAACTCCTAAGTGCTTTGTTAAAGTGTTACAATCACATATCTATGTCCCAACTAAGGTTGCAGACATCGCAGTCCTGCAACCACCCCTGCCTCTACCTCGGATGAGACTTCATCTGCTTCGTAGGTGTTTCCGAAAGGGCTGGTAGTTAGGGTTTTGTTGGTGCATTTTTGTAGCGTTGAACCCTGGGTCTGCCCCTGTGCCAACAAATGGTTCTGTTGTCGGGACCTGAAACTGTGATTGTTGGGAACTAAAGAAAAGAGAAAGCTTTGTGCGTAGATCTGTTTCCCTAGTGTGCAGTATTCTACTTGACCTGAGAAGATTTATTCCAAGAAGAAGAATCAGATCTGAAGAAAAGAGGTAAGACCTGAAATCTTTGTGCTCTAATAAAGGTAAGAACAGTGAAAAGTTTTGATTGAAAAAGTAAGATAAGTGAAATTTTTGCTTCAGAAGTATGGATCTAGGTATGTTTGATAAATTTTGTCCCATCTTGAAAAGTAGGGCACAACTAGATGAAAGAAGGTTTGATATGAGTAGATCTGAAAAAAAATAGTGAAAGATATGTTATTCCTATGCATAGAAAGAATGTTTGGACTAACAAATGGATGTAGGATCCTAGAAAGAATTTTTTGCAGGTTAGCTACCACCCTAGTGCGCAGTACAGGAAAGGCTAGGGATTCTTTCAAAGAAAAAGAAGACTAACCCTTTGTTATAGTTGCAGAAGACTAGGACATCTTGCTAAGGAATGCCCTGGTAGAAGACCTAGTTGTCTTTGTTGTAAAGATATGGATCATGAATTTTTAGATTGCCCTAGAATGATTGTTAAGCTTGACAGAATGAATATGAGACAAGAAAACCCCGAGGAAGGTTACGAAACTGAAACCATGGAAGAACCCTAGAAAGAATCAGAGAATGTATTACTACAAATGAAAGAAACCCTAGATGATCATAGAAATATCAACTTATCAGAGATATTCAAAGAAAAAGAATGCATAGAATCAAGAATAGGAGACTTCGACATTGATTGTGTTCTGGATGAATAAACACAGGTGATTATCATGACAGAAAGAACTTGGGAAACTTTAGGAAAGCCTGCTATGATTCCTTCATTGGGAGGAATAGGATTATTTAGAGGAAAGTTGATAACCCTATGTGGAAGACTCACCCAGATATCTATATTACTAGGAAGACCTTGGATTGAAAAGGATCAGGCCAGAAGAAAAAAAGAGGAAGTCTTAGAGCAGAAGCAGCAAGAATTAAAAGATTTCATGACTAGGAGGATAGCACACTTGATTGAATAACAGGAGAACAGATCGAATCTACTTAGCACCAAAAACTTGGATGTCGAAGTTAAAAGAACACAAGAAGACCCATAGAAAATTGAAGTACCTACCCCAACTAGAAAAGACATATTTCTCTCCAACCCTATGAAAGAGTCTCAACAGCACAAAGTTACTATACCAAAAGGAGATAAGAATTAGAATGGAAAGAGGAATACCAAGACGAAGATCACTGAGAAGAAGGCATCTAGAAAACTCAGTAAAAAGAGAGAAAAGATAGAAAAGTTGCATAAGGTCTCAGAGGGGACTTCGCAGAGGGAAGGTTTGCAAGACTGGAACTTCATCGGGATATCAGAACAGCGCAACATGGCACTTCACCATGGTGAAGCGATATAGCCATTGGAAGAATTATAATCGTTAGCTCGATGACCTGAATGGTTAGAACAATAGTAATGGCCCGAAGAGTCGCCATCAAACCATTGGGACCGTGCCGCAACAGATAGAACCACATTGATGAAGACCTCTCATCCATTGGAGGATTTGTTCCATCGCATCTACTTAGACCGTTGACTATTGCACCAAGAACACTTTTGATAATTCTATCCAAGCCAACTCATTGCTACCGCGCTATGTTGATTGATATCGACACCTGTTCCATTACATTGCACACTCATTCATCCACCCAAGTTATCCGATCTAAGCGTGCATGTCGAACGAGCTCAGCGCTGTAGAGAAAGTCATCGAAGAATTTCTCATCGATCTCATAGCTAAGAAAGTAATGTCTACAGGTATTCAAGCATCATTGACAAGAGGAGTGCAAGCCTCTCTGTCCACTACTCGTGGATCCGAACCATCCCGACCAGCAGCAGAGAAGAGAACCAAGCATAGAGATAACCTAGCCAACGTGAAGTTAATCCTAACCACTTTACCAGACTACATCCCACCTCTGGCTAGCGCGGTGAGTCGTGACAGTGTCCTGAGGGACTTTCATTACACCATGGTTATTGCGTACCTCCCGAAGGGGATACGTGCAGTTAGAACACAGCAGGATAATATTGTGACGTTGAAGTTCAACGACTTCAACCTGGGAGACCTTAAGAACCATAGTATGCTCGTTCCTTACAAATACTTGACCAAGACAAGGGGAAGAACTCGAAAATAATCCCCCAGCCATGGATTATGAACCTCGCGCAATCCACCCTCTTGAATGTAATGAAGATTTCACACTTTGTAAGGCACTAGGTGGTTAACGCGTGTGTTAATCTCCTGCTCTCATGTTACCATGGAGGCTACCTATCGCTAGACTGATGCATCATAATCGATCTGACATTGATCCATAGGATCACCAGATTGAGCATGAAGGGAATCGACCCACAAGACCTCTACCAAGGGAAGGTTACAGATCATGCATTGGCACAAAATATCAAAGACACATATGGCGATGTAGAAAAGGGGACGTGAGGCTACAAGGTATCTTCCATCTAGAATGGCGCAGTGTACCTGGCCTGCCAGCTGATCACAAGAAAAATCATACAAAAGAATAGACCTACACATGTCACAGGATTCGTTGTTGACCTCGCCGGGAAATGTGTAGAAGGACTCCAGATGAACTGGGCGAAGTACTTGGTCAACCAGCTGGAATTAGACTACCGCGAAGCTCAGGATCAGGGATATGAGTTCCACTTTAGTTGGCTCCCGATCCTCATCGCATTTACCACTTGGGAGATGTCGAAAGGTGCGACCTTACCGGACATCGAGTCGTTCGAGCCACTCATTGTGAAGTTCACCACGCTCTGGTACTCGAGCAATATGGGGAAACAGTGGCAGTCGAACATGATCTTCCAAACGTACTATCTCCAACTGAAGAAGGCCATCAAAGTTGTCCCTCACATGACACCAAACACCCTGTACTGGTTCATACCTCTCATGAATTTCCACACAAATCGGCACTTCATCTCTATCAATGCACGAGTAGAAGAACATAAAGAGGATATTTAGTCATACTATAAGCTCACAGAGGAGGACCTCGAAGACATAACCAAGGACTGATCTATAGATCTCCTCATCCCCGCTGACCCTGCAGAGATGTCTAATCCCTAACTTGACAGTTCGGAGGCCGCTCACAAAAAACATGACACACCTCGAACCAGTAGAAGAAAGAAGGTTGAAGAAGTCCAAGACCTGAACAGCACATCGGAAGAAACTTCTTCAGTATCACCTGGACGAGGGGTGATGACGAAGTAGAAGAGACAAATGGTAGAGCAGATCAGCAGAAGCAAGGCAAAGTAACACCGCCGAAGGATCTTGTTGATGAGGCTGATCCCCTAAAGAAAAGGAAGGTTTCCCCCACGAAACCCACTTCCCGGAAGAAATCCAGAGCCACCTTGACTAAGATGCAGACTGTGCTAACTGTAGATGACTTCGACTTCATCATTGCAGCCTCGCAGGACATCTTGCAGAAACATGAATCCAAGTAGGAGGAGATGTATGATAGAATCGAGGTTGAACTTAGAGGGGTATAGCAGGCCCTTCAATCCAGTCACACGGTATCCACTTCACCCCCGCCATCAGAATAACCAGAGTCGGTAGATGAGCCTACCCAACTCCACAGACTTGTTTATGCGATCGAAGCTCACCTTCGTCGAGCAAAATCTAAGAAAGACCATGACACAACAACCCTAACATAAGCTCAGGAAGAAATGGTAGAGAAACGTCAGGTTTCACAAAAGGACAAGGAGGACCTTCAAGCCAAGTTTGAAGAAGAGAGGGCACAGGCCAAGCAATAAAAAGTACAGTTGCTCACAAACAACTTGAAGTCAAAGAAGCAGTCGATAGAGCACTTCGCTCTGTGAAAATCTTAGAGCCAAAGACAAAAGTCTGAGTGGAGCATCAGGTTGTGTAGCTCACAAAAGCTATCCAACAACTACAACAAATAATAGTTGACTTAGAGCTACGAACAGTGCCCAGGATTGCGCCGGATGTATAAAAACAAAGAGAAGCAACTACTCAAAGCGTAGTTGAAAGAATCAAGGCCCTCGCCATGGAATATAAACAACTAAGTGATTGTAGTGCCCAGAGTTATGAGCGAATCACTAAGGATTCTAAATTAAAGGCATTGGAGTCACAACTCTAGGAGGCAAAGAAGCAAGGAGAAACAGTACAGGCGTAGTTGAAGCCCCTGTCAGGCGTAGTTGAAGCCCCTGTCAGTCATTGAGAGGATGAAGTGATCCCAAGAATAGCCATTGTTCAATAGTAGGTCCACACCATTTAGAGCAAAGTCATGGAAGTGACTCAGAGGCTCCAACCAATACAGGATGAGGCTTGCCAACTATTCACAGAAATTGAAGGTCGGGGAGCAGAACTGGAGCAAGTCGTCACTGCAGCTGAATAGCGCTTAGAGGGACCTATCAACAAAGCAGTTATCCAAGAGTTCATCGAATAGGAATCTACGGCACAAAAACAGGTCGAAGTAGCTCAAGCCAAGCTCGAGGCATTTGAAGCAGAGCTACCCAAACCAGAGTGACTCAGGATGAGTCACAAGTGAGTGTTGGGGTCCTGTTGGCCCTTAACCAAGTTTTGAGGATCCTTGGTCATATTTGACCTAATTTTGGGACTTCGACAGGCTGTTGAAGGCAGAGCGCAAGTCGAAGCGGAGCAATTCGAAGTGGAGATCGTGGGATCTCGGCCCCTTTTTAGGGATTTTTGGGTTTTGGACTTATGTAACGGGTATGGGGATGTCGGCCCATGGGTTTACCCATGTTTAGGCCCGATTTTGTAATGTACAAATAGATGTCTAGGCGATGTAGGAAGTAGCTTGATACCTTTTTAAGTGCTAGGGAAAGGGAGACATCTATGTGATGCTAGGTGCTAAGTGCAAGTGGTAATTGTAATTGCTTTGTGCATACTATGTAAGAATTGCAGAGCTAAGTGAAAGTGATCGTAAGAGACTGTGGAAGGCTTTGTGATGTAACTCAGGGAAGGAGGATCTAGTGAAGTGCGCAGATCTCATGTCCTCTACAGAGTAAGATCTCAAGGCTCTGTGAATGTAGAAGATTGACATAAGACAATAAAGAGAAGAATAATTGGTGGACGTAGCCCTAGGGTGGGGGTGAACCACGTATATCTTGTGTCGTGGTTGCTTTGTGTGTTTTGGTTGTTCTCTTGTATATGTGATTGAATTATTAGTGCGATGATGCATGTTAGATGAATCTGATATGATAGATTAGTGCTGAATAATGTGAATGAATGCTAGATCTAACCTATGTTGATGTGCTTAGTGCTTGATTTGGATCTGTGTGAATACTACATCGTTCTGTTATTAGGGTTTTTCTGTGATGTAAGCTAAAGGTGAATATTGATGAACTGTAACTGCTAAGTGCTCTGTTAAAGTGTTACAATCACAGATCTGTGTCCCAGCTAAGGTTGCAGACATTGGCATCATGCAACCACCCCTGCCTCTACCTCGAGTGAGACTTCATCTACTTTGCAGGTGTTGCCAAAAGGGCTAGTCGTTAGGGTTTTGTTGGTGTGTTGTTGTAGCATTGAACCCTGGGTCTTCCCCTGTGCCAATAATTGTGCAACACTTTTGAAAATAGTGACATTGAAGTAAATGCCAGCTTGGGGCTCAGCCAAACAAATCAAAAAAAATTCAACTCTTAACAGTCTGCATTGCAACCTGGAAGAATGAAACATAACAACCACCGAGATGAAAGGAGTGATAGCAACTAATACCCAGACTGGTGGTAAAAACACGCACAATAAAAACTCAAATCTTGTTACACCATTGTCATAATTTTCCACAGATAACCAGAATAAAACCCCAAGATGACCGACATGTTTTAAACAAATAACCAATGCACAGGCTTCACAAAGCAATACAATGCATTCCTTTCTTTTAAAACGCACACATTACATAGTATTCACAGAAGAAACCATAAGCATGACACTGATACACAGTCAAAAATTAAGAAAAACACAGACCTCATGCAATCCTGAGCCAAAAAATAAATTCATAACACAGAGGGACCATCATGGATGGAAAGTAAAGGATCCATACCTGGAAAAATCGTTTGAGGGAAGAGTTGGCATGTATTTTCTTTTCAAAACTAGAAATCGTAGAGCCTCCACAACCACTAGAGCCGAAAAAACCAAATGAAACTATGGCTAGGGTGACAGGGTCAAGGGTTGTTTGAGTGACATGAAGTAAATGCACGCCGCTTCCTCCCCCATCCCTATTCAATTCAACGTACAATCCAACCCATTACCATAACATCAACCATTAATTCAAACACATATCCATTGTTATATCTGAAGCTATATCTATTGCATAGTACGCCACCCCGAATCATATCAAAACTTTAACAATAACCATATGTATAACATTACCATATATTCTTCACATATAACCCTTTAACCAAAGTGCATAGACTAGAACTTAGGTCCATCACCCTTCATTTGTCATCATTTCAATAACCTTAGGGCTTATTCATATATTTTTTTATTTTATTTTTGTTCAAGCTTCCATATCATCTTATTATCCTTTTGCATAAAATCATGTATAATATCATTAATCAATGTTTAAAGCATAACATAACACATGTAAAACAAATAATCATTTTATCCATAGTACTGCCATGTATTTCGAGTGACCATCAACAACATCTAGCAATAACACATCAACCAACCATGTTGTCATAACGAATGAAAACATGACTTGAATCATCAACTGCAGAAGACTATGTATGGATCATTATAATAGCAGAAAACCTATAAGCATAACACATCCATCATAGAGCCACTAGTCTACAAGCGGATCCCACCTACTAGTTAATTATTATTATTATAAATAAATAATAGAGTTTGGCAATCATTTGCGAGCAATATTCATCGTTGTGATTTTAAGCATCAACAATCTGTAGATTAGCTTCTTCCTTCATCGTATAAACGTTTGCGGCTCCGTTGCTAACAATAGGTGCATGGAATCCCTAATTTCCCCCAGGCGCATTCGTGGATAAGGAAGCTTGAGCCAAATTTTTCCCTTTTGGAAAAGGGTTGGTTAACATGGCAGGTTGTTGTTGTGCCAATAGCTTTTGGGATTCCTCAAGCCGAGGGCATCACTGATTCAAGTGGTCGTCTATGCAAATCTTACACAGAAACTTTACCTTCCTCTTTTCATTTTTTCCCTTGCCAGCATTATTCGTAGCCTTCTTATCCCCTCACCCTTCTTATTTTTATATTTATTATTTCCCTCGGTTTCTTGGTTACCCTTGGGATTTGTCGATTGCAAACTGTGTACATACAATGTTTGGGTTACGAGGGCATCCGAACTAGGAGTTTGGTTGGCCACAATCTATTGAATTGATAACTACTATAATTGATTAGTCAAAAGATCAGTGGACTTGCTTTGTGCTAATCCCGTTATGCCATCAGCGTGAGGCCCAAAATTATGTTTGATCTTGTTGAAAGTCGACCATGGTGCATCGAGCAAGATCTCATATAGCATACCAGATTGAGAGTAAATTAACTCTAGTTGTTGGGCTCTGATGATAGCCTCTTCTTTCAAAAAAACCCTAGATGTCGTGATGTCTTTGGATACACAAGGAATCAAGGACTTTAGGAACCACTCGAGAAAAAATGTGGGAGGGACCTTAACTTTGATCAAACTCTTTCATCGTCACCATTCTCGAATGTGATCTGAGATATGGTCGGCTTTTGTTTGCTCGAATTTGCTCAGAAACTCAGTGTTGAAATCGTATCTTACCTATAACTGGAAATGGTTTAAGAAGACCATAGCCAGGTCGTCAATGTAAGCATAATTCGAGTTATCGAGCTCGATATACCATTTCTCAACACCCACTATAAGAGTGCATTGAAACAAACGCAACTGAATGGAATCATCCTTTAACGAGTTGTATGAGCACCATAAATGAAATGTCGTAACGTGATCACCTGGATCCTCGCCAAGCGTGCCTTAGAACTTAGGGATGTCCGAGGGAAAATTAGTCGGCATGGGGGCCAACGTGGATCATGACATATCAGATCATTCAATAGTCTCAACAAGTCTGGAAAATGCATAATTTCTAGGAAAGGTAGTCTAGGTTGTGGTGGATTCAAATGAAAAGAGGGGCCTGGATTTTAGATGGCATGAGGTTGCTAGGAAAAGTTTGGTTGTTGGCCAAGGTTTTGGTAGAAACCATGGTGGTCCTATCCAGTAAATAGATTTTTTGTTTGATTCTACATCACTCGTTGATTCTCGTATTTGGATGACATCCCTTATGTATGGATTTCTCCCTGCACAATATTCCAAGGACCTTGGTTGGGGATGACCCCATTCGAACCTCCTAGTATAGGTATTGATCCCTACCCAAGGTGCCACTAAGTGTGGGAGTGGTTTCCCCTGATCGAGATCCCTTGAGAAGGAAACGAGCCCTTCCAGGGATTTCCAAGACCTTGTGAGGAGTAAACTCTTGTCATCGCTCCATGCGAAGGAATGAAACCTTGCATAGGGTTCGGTTGAACAAAAACGGGGTTATCCCCTGCCAAGAAAGAAAACGATGAGAAAGAGTTATTTCCAAACTCATCGAACAAAGAAAAAGGGATAGATACTATCGAAGTCATGTAGGACTGAGGTCCATGACTCCCCCCACTGAAAAAAACTAGAGTTGGTATTAGGCTCGATCGGCTATTGGAAATCTCCTCCGAGCGAAGGGAGTGGAGGAGGGATATGAACCCCACCGTAAGGGATAGCGTTGAATGGGGCAATGGTGCCCACAATATATCCTTGTAAGGGAGAATTAGAGCTCCCTTCCCCCAGATCAATAGTATGTAGAGTAGAGTAGGTTAGGACCAAACTAGAATCAAAATTGGGCATCCCATATGAAAATGGATCACCAAACATGTTTTGGATAAAGGGAACTGTGGTCAGAGTCTTAGAAGGGATTCTGCCACTACCTGAAGGAGTGGGTGTCTAGACAGTTGTGGTCCTAATAGGTGGAGGTGGGGGAGGAGGCGTGGCACCTCCTCCCACGATAGCCGAGATGGGAGTATGAGGACTCCCAACAGAATTAGTACTACTTGCTTCCATTGTCACTCATCTAACAAACTAACATCCAGGTGAAGTCACCTCTGGCGGGACTATCTGAATAATAAGAGACGTTGATAAGTCAATAATCGGAGGGTTTGTGGGCTTGAAGCCTTCAACTTCAAGGTAAGAAATGGTAAACTCCTCCAATGTAGTAAAGTCTTCTCTAGGAGTTGGCTCGAGTACAGTTTCATGTGGCACGGTCACTTGAAATGAACCCTCTTGATCTAGCTTGCACCTCAACGGTGGCGGAGGTGGCTCCAAAGTAACCGGCGGTAGGCCCTGAAGACTACGCGAATGGCAGAGTTGTTGATATTTCACCTTGTGAAATGATAAACAAACACCCTAAGTTTGAGCTATCATGAAACACGGAGAACACACTAAAAATTTCCTAACAACAAATCAAGAAAACAACTGACTAGCAGGAAGAATAGTTACGCCAATCTACACTAGAGAAAATTATCAGTGGAAGTGTAACTCAAACACAAAAACACCCTCTGGGGATACTCTGCAAAGTGTGATCCGAAATCTTCCCTAGGTACCACGGTATACCCCCGCATTCACCCATGTAAGTCCCTAAAAACAAGAAACTAGGTTTCCAACTCGCAGTTAGTCACCAGGCAAGTACAGTCGACAATTGGGTTGATCGTAATGAGCAGGGTAACAAAGTCTGAATCCTTTCAAGGGTACCAAAGGTAAATGGTTTGGAAGCAAAATAAGGATCTCAAACTGATTCAAGGTCCATGAGGCTCCGTAGCCAAATGCAATCAGCGTAATTCCCAAGAACGGCCCTCAATATAAAATCCTCACTACGCTCGGTCCAACTTTGGAGGGGTTATCTCCTCTACCTTTCCTCATGCAAACTCATGTTTAGCCCATGTGTTAGAGGGGGGTCCCAACTGAATCTTACGAAACTGGACTCTGACACTCCCTATCACAGATTCTTATGTTTGTTTAAGAGGCCTTGAAGAGTTTCCTCTCCACACCTATTTCAAGACCCTAGAGCCTAGACTACTTGGTGAACCCTACAAACAAAAGTCTAGTTGATTTTAAGTGTTAATCGTTGATTTTAATTGGCTTGATTTACTTGAAACGGTATGGACGTGAAACTTATGGTGTTTACAAGAGACGAAAGAGAAGAAATAAAACTTTAGAGCATTTGTGAAAAACAAAACTACGTTCCACTATTGAAAAATGGATTTTAAATCTTTGTAAATGCAAACTTTTCAAAGTAAAGCAGTCCAAGATCCTAAAAATGCAAGAAGTTTCCTAGAATGCGCTTTTCATTTTACAATGTAGATGCAAACTACTAAAATTTCAAGGAAATATTATAGAAGGAACTTTGGAAATGGAATTCTTTTCTTTTGCAATAAAAAACATATGCTACAACTACCAAACTAAATGCAACAATTTTTTTATTTTTTGAAATTCTTAGAAAAGAAAAAAACACAAGTAAATGATACTTTTCATTTTTCAAAGCACTAGCAAGGTAAAGAGAAAATAAACCCAATACTAACACATACCCTAAACCATTTCTTGAACGTAGGGATTCACTGGAATCCACAGGAGGATCTAACGCTTAAAAGTTCACCCTAAACCTTCAAAGCAAACAAAAGAAAATAAAGAAATAGCAGGGGTTCTTTACAAAGTGAAAGATAAATTGAATCTTTAACCCAAGAAAACATAATTAAGGAAGACCCTGAAGAGTTCAAGAAGGCCTAAGAAGCACAAAGATTCTTTCCAGGGAAGAAAAAGTCTTTTTTTTTAAGCCTTCCAAAACATAGAGACTTGTGTTGAACACAAGTAACCTGCATATGTACGCGGGTTGTATACTATGCAGACCACATGTGTATGCGGGCTATACAGAGGACATGGCGCATACACCTCTGCAAAATTTCAAAAAGAAAAAAGGGTTGGATAACCAACTGGGTAGGGAAGACTGATAGGCACCTGGAAGGTGACCAGAAACCCTAACTGACTCAGTAGCTTGGAAAACTCAAAAAGAAACTGAAAAAAACCAAATCAAACCAAAATCTCCCACTAATACCCTAGAGAGACTCCCTAGTAGAGTCGCCAATTCTGCTACAGGCAGAGCGCTAACTCCCTTAAAATATTGTTCTACCCTTAAGCTACCCCAAAACCATCTAAACAAAGTGACAAAAGAGAGGAAAGAGGGTTAATGAATGCACCTTTATTTCTTGCAGTTGGTGTAGACCTCTTCATCTTGTTTCCACCTCCTAGATCATGGATCTCCTCCCAAATATGACTTGCAAAAGATTAGGAATACAATGCAACAACATATGCAATCTCTATTGATCACTTTCAAAGTTTAGACATAGATATAAATGCATAAATCAACAAAATCATACAAACATAAGATTTTGGGACAAGGACGAACTCTTTTATTCAATTTCAAGACAAAAAGGATTACAACCTTTGTTGGCAACCACTCCACGAACCAGGTTTGGGATCCTCTATCATGGCTCCAAGTGCATCAATGCCACATTAGTTTCATGCAACCAACTTATCACCAAGGGAAGGAGGAAGGGTTGCATAAGGAGAAATTTTGGAGGGGAAGGTTGAGGCTAAAACTTAAAATGAGATGCAAATCTTGGGCTAAGAAAGGGAAAGGATTTTGGCAAAGTTTTCTTATTCTCTTGCTTATGTTCATAAATGACACCCCAAGACCTATTTTTATATGAGAAAAATATGGTTATTCGGTTTGGGGACAGGATACAAGGGGTAAAATGGTTAGGAAACCCTCCATAGCACATAAACTCCGTTGAATTCTGCGAAATTTTATATTTTTTGCAACTTTTGGAGGTAAACGTGGGCTATATAGCATGCAACATGCATGTGTATGGATCAACATTAAAATTTTGAAGAGATGGGTTTGGGGGAGCTAGGTTTTGATAGTCGCGGTGAGCTAGGGTTTGACAATCGCGGCCACAGCAGAGAGCAGCATGAGCAGTAGGGGGGGGGGCAAGGGGACCCCCTCGTACAAATAGGTAGTAGTGGACAGAGGAAAAGGGCCAAGTAGTGGAGCTTTCAAGTCACCAGCGATAGGAACCTAGGGATCAAACCCAGGGAAGCATCAAGAGAGAAGTCGTGACAAAAATGAGACCATGGAGGAAGTTGCTAAGAAAGCTCAGAAAGAGGCTCAAGAGACTGCGAAGGCTAATGGGACAGAGTGGCATAACCCCGACAATCCCAAAATAGTAATGATACCCAAGGTGGTACTGGAGGACCCACAAACGCAACTCTATAGGGACCAGATGAAGACGCATGTGCTCATATGCAAATTTATGGGGTTATGGCCCACAGAAAGAACTCTCTGCAACTGGATTAAATATCACTGGAAGCCTAATGGATAAGTGGAGATCCACCTCGGCTCGAAGGGTTTCTTCACGGAAATCTTTATCAACCTGGAGGACAGGGACAGAGTCTTCCAGGGAGGTCCATACTTCCACGCCTCAGCGGGACTCTACATGCAACCCTGGAAAGAAAACTTCTCCCTGGAGAAAGAAACTTTCAAAAAGGTACTAGTCTGACTGATATTTTATTCCCTACCCATAGACTATTGGTTTCCCTCTACCTTTGAAGCTATAGGAAACAAACTGGGGAAATATGTGAAGACCTCAAAAGCTACCCTAAAAGGAAGATACACATCATATGCAAGAATTTGCATAGAGATGGACATTTCTAGAGCACTCCCAGAAGCCATAAGTCTGGAATTCAAGGATGAGGAATGATCCAAAACATAGATTACAAAAATATCCCCTTTAGATGCAGAAGATGCCATGAACATGGACATTTGATCAGAGAGTTCCCTCTAAACAAAAAGTAGGAAGTGGCAAATCCCAAAACTTAGCAAGACAAGGAAGGGTTTATAACTTCGAACCCCAGGAACAGAGCTAATAAAAAGAAAAATAAAACCTCGGTAGGAAATAACCAGGAGACCCAGAATACAATGGAAGGAAGGGACCAAACAAACAAAGGGACAGTAGAAGACAAGGACTCAGAAAAATCTCTAGAAGTCAAAGATCAGGCAACAAAAGAGCCCACCCAATATCCAAACAATACAACAGCTCAGGGGAGTTGCGCAACCTCGATGCACGGAGAAACAAAATATGATAACACTGCCATGCAAGATGCAGAGGGAGATGTGGAAATGACCCCGAGCAAAGTAGGTATAGAAGACCCTGATCTCAGAGACCTGGTGGAAAGGGAAGGAATAGACCTTCCGCACATATTAGAACAATGGAAAAGGCAAGCAGTCGACAACGTACCAACAAAGCAACTCGACCTCATCCAATACCTATTCCTCCTACAGGAGGAAGCCAAAGCCAGAGGAAAAAAATGCACATGGGGAGATAGGACACCTAGGAGTGAAATCTGACGAGGGACAATTGCAGCTATCACCCAAACAGACAAGGAGGTAAAAAGGCAGGAAATCAAACAGCGTAGCACTGCAGGAGCTGGGAGCGCTACTGATAAACTTGAGTAAGATCAAGAAAATCTTTCCCCACTCTCCCCCACATGTTTAAATGAAGGTTATAACTTGGAATATAAGAGGCCTAAACAGCCCAAGAAAACAAAGAATCCTTATGAATAAACTAAGCAGGAGAAACCAGATCTCTATTTTATTCAAGAGACGAAATGTACTACAGACAGAATGGAATCAATCAGTAAACAACACTGGCACAAGTACAAGATGGTAGCCATCGAATACCACCAAAGTTCAGGCGGCATACTCACGTTGTAGAACCCACAAATCCTAAATTTAATAGCATCTGAAGCAACCAGGCACACCCTAACGGTGTGCATGTAAATCATAGGAAACACTAAGGAGATTCTCTACACAAATGTGTATGGACCCCATGGGCCAGAGGAAAATAAAGGAATGATATGAGACCTAGAATATATAAAAGGTTGAGCCACCAACCTCCACTGGATCCTTGCAGGGGACTTCAACATTATCACCTCCCTTGCGGAAAAGAAGGGTGGTATTAGAAGACTAGATCGGGATGTGGAGGAATTTTCAAATTTTATAGACAAAGCAGAGATGGTAGATCTCCAAACTAAGAATGGCCAGTTCACCTAGAACAATAAATGAAGGAACCAGTTTCAGGTAGCTACAAGACTTGACCGATTACTTATATGAGAGTCAATCATTATGCAGGGGATAAATTTAGATTGCAACATCCTACCCTAGGGTGGATATGATCACTGGCTAGTGCAACTAGAAGCAAGCTTCCAAATAGCACCTAAGAACAGACCCTTCATATTCAAGAAATTATGGATTGATCACCCGAATTTCAAGGAAAAAATCAAACAGTGGTAGCGAGAGGAGCAACCGAAGCAAGGAACTAGGATGTTCAAACTACACAAGAAACTTAAATACATAAAAAATAAACTCAAGGAATGGAACAGAGATATCTTAGGGAATATAAACACAAAGAAAAACAACATGGAAGAAAAAATGAAAAAACTCCAAGAAACTTGCATGCGGGAAGGCTATACGAAGGACCGGAAAAAGGAAGAGCTCCAAATGACCCAAGAGTGGGAGGCACGATGCCAGCAGGAGGAAACACTCTGGCATCAAAATTCACGTATCTAGTGGTTAAAGGAAGGTGTTACACATTATTTTTTTCATCCCTATGATCATTAATGATGTAAACCTATATGTTGCCTTCAGAGGGGTCAGTGGCCTGAGTTCCTAAAGAGAGAAGGGAGAAGAATTTTTCCTGAGAAAAGAAGTTGCATTTTCCTATGTAAAAACCTTATAAAAAAGGAAGTTCGCAGGTTGCTATATAGGCAGGGTGCGAGAATGACCCATTCTCACAGGTTGCACTATAGCTAGGGTGCAAGATGTTCACAGGTTGCTCTATAGCTAGGGTGCGAGAATGCCTGCACGTGGGAAAAATGAGTGTTTTCTCGAATCTTCTAGAAGGAGAAACTTCTATGGTGAGGTGGCATCCGAATGGTTTGGATCTTACTCGCTTTCATGATTTAGTGGGATCATCCTAACCTCCTCACCTTATCCTCTTCAACTTATAAAAGGAGAGGAGTTCTCATGGAGAAAGTTAGCTTGGGTTAGCTTTGGTGGTTCTTGAGCTTGTTAGCCTTGGTTGGCTTGGAATTATTAGCTTGGTTGGAGTGGCTTTGAGATTTGCTTTGTCAAGATAGATTGTGAATATCATCAGATCTATGCTCTTAGAATTCTTGGAGTGAAAGTGTGTGGGGAATGAAGGATAGTTGGAGGGGACCTTACGACATCAAGGCTATGGTTGTAATCTCTCTTTCACATTTAATATGATACAGTAATATGATTCTTTCCTATATATCTTGTTGTGTTTTATTGTATAATTCCTTGATCATATACATAGATTGACTGTTGAATAGATTGTGCTTTCTTCACTTTGGCTGGTTTTTGTTGTCTTGGTCTTGGCTGCACAAGAGCATTGAAGAGAAGCGGGAGCAACAAAGACCATAGGAAGCGATAATAAGGTATGTTATTTGTTTTTGCCTCCTATTTAATTCAATGGTTAGAATCTAAGGAAGGCGTCATGTTTTGTCTTGCTTTGTTCTAGATCCAGGTGGATCTAGGGAGATTGGTTAGTGTCCACACCTATGGATTTATCCAATAACAAAATTGGTGACTCCACTGGGGATGGATTGTTTCCTAGTTAGTCTAGTTTCCCTTGCTTTGATTGCTTGTTTTCTGGTCTCTGAGTCTGTGGGAGATCCATCAAGACTCTCTGGTTTTGAAAGTTCACTCAAAATTTTTGTCCTTTTTCCAAATCTTGTGTTTACAGACATTCTCGCACTATACCCTTTAGTATCCTGCGAGAATCATCTAAGTTTGCACCCTATTGTGTAATCCAGTGCGAGATGTTCGCACCCTACCTGTGTCTATCCTGCGAACTCCACTAATGTTCGCACTGCACCCTATAGCTAGGCTGCGAACCCATTTGAAATTTGTGTTTGGAATTAGGATGTCCTATTTTTTGATGCCCAGTTTTGATTTGATCAATTGGATTGAACTTTTGGAGCCTATATTGATCTGTTTGCAGTCTGCTTGACATCCTTTGAGTTGCTTTTAGCCACTTTTTCTTTGTTTGGTTTTGAAGGATTAGTCTCTTTCTTTGAGTGTCTTTAAATTATAAAGCGTGTGTTTTCTTTAGAATTGTTTAGGGAAAGATCAGATTTCTTCTGAATAGTTCGCTTTAAAAGAAAACTTTTAGTTTGGGTTTCTTTGTTTTAAGAAAGTTCATTATTGCTTTTAGTGAAATTTTTTAAACAAAAAGATTTAATTTCTTGCTTTATATTAGATTGGGGGCATCCTTGCATTTGAAGTAGTGAAATTGCATGATTCTTGGCATTTTTTGATCTTAAATTATGAAAAAAATTCCCCCTCATGGCTGGGGGGGGCCATGAATCATGCATTTGGTGTTCAGTACCTTTTTCTCTTTTCTTGAGAATATTTATATTGAGGAGTTTAATATATTTTGGGACATCATGCATATGGGAATGATAAATGTTTTCTCCTTCTCGTAGCATAGCTTTCATCGAAATGAAAAGATTGCATCTTCATATCTTTGCATAATTTTCGAGTCGGTCAAAACACCATATTGTCCACGCCATCTTCCTTTTGAGTAACAACAGCCATAAAAAAAAGCACTCATAAAAATTGATTAGACATTTTTATCTTTTTGGTAGCAAACCTACATTAGATTAGTCGTAGGGCTTTGGAATAGGTGTGAAAGATAACTTTCCAAAGCTGTAAACAAACATAGAATCTTGAGTTAGGGAGCGGTTAAATCCACTTATTACATTTTGTCTTGGGAAGCCCTTCTAACACAAGAGTCAATCACGAGGTCGCATTGAGACTGGCAGAGTTACTCACCCTGCTTTGTTGGTCTTGGTGTAGAGATTGCACGTATTACGGAGGTCACTTGAAGGTATACCCACAATGATGAGTGGAAGCCTCTCGAGTTGATTTTGGGCTAGATACCCTGCCCTTGCGTGTGGATCGGACTGTCGACTGTCCCCCCAGGATTTATTGTTGTCAGTGGTAACCTTAGTGGCCTATCTCTTTAGGGTCTTTACGCAAGGTGACTGTGGAGGGGCAAGTCTTCACGGTACCTGGAATTGACGTTGGCCAAACTCACTCGTGCTCCTTAGAGGGTATACCCACGATTATGTGTGGGAGCTTGCACCAGGGTGTAAGTCCGTTAAGCAGGTCATCAATGTAACTTTTCCACCCGCTCTATCTCAGCCCCTTCTTACTTTGTTCCCGCGACGTTGGATTTCATCACCAACTAGTGTTCTTATTGTAAGAAGGTTTTGTTTGTTTGCTTGCTTCCTAGATTTTTAGCGTGTGTTGTTTCTTTTCCTTAGCAGACTCTAGGTTAGATTTATTTAATGGAGTTAGTTCTAGAAACGACCAATGAAGGAACCCCTTCTCCGGGGGAACCTTTTGTTTTTCCTTCTTATGGAAACATTGGTCCTCCTCACATCGCTACTTTGAGCCTTCCACGTCTCACGATTGGATTGTCGGTGTGGTTGTTTTCCACTCAGGTAATCCCGAATGCAGTAAGTGCTTCAGTTGTAAGCACTTCCCCCCAAGAACATCAACCTCATGTTGATCCTTCACCGTCTTCACCAATAAAGTCTTCTTCACCTTCTTCACTTGCAAGGTCACCTTCCATTTCATCTTCTTCGTCGAGTGAAAGTTTTGCATCTAGTAACTCAGTGAATAAGAAGAAGAAGAAAGATAAGCAAGGGTCAAAACCTCCAACCACTGTCAAACATGTTGGAAAACAATCAGTTACTGTTAATCATGTTGGGAGTGTTGATGATGTCAAGATCACCCAAACAACCCGTAAGCCCAAGTACCCTTGCAGGATTTGTAAGGGTAGCCATCTTCTTAAGGATTGCCCTGGTCTATCCAAGGTTATAGAAGTATGGTCTACATGCCCTCACCAACCCATGTCGTTAACCTCTGAACAACATGTTGACGACCCCCTGTCAACCAGTCATGATACAATTGGGAACAAGAAAAGTAGAGTCAAGTTCACGTGTATGTTATGCAAAGGGAGTCATCTAACTCATCTTTGCCCTCATATGGACGAAGCCTCGAAATTACTGGAAGACATGACTATTTCACAGCCTCAACTTCCAGCTGCTTATCGCAAACTTTCTCTCAACCCACCTATAGTTGATGGAATGATCAATCCGGTTCCCCTGTCGGTCAGTCCGGTTGATCAAATGGTCAATCTAGCCATGTCTTTGGATGAGCCAGTAGACCAAGTGGTTGATCCGATCCCATCCTCGGTCAACCCCACTCTCCCATTAGAGAGTGAAACTCAAGTGGTCGATCCATTTACACCTGTCGACCCCATTCTCCCCTTGGAGAGTGAAACCCAAGTGGTTGATCTAATCTCATCATCGGTCGATCCTACTCTCCCGCTAGAGAGTAAACCCAATACTGCCCATGTTTTTCTTGTTGATACAGAATCTACTGTGCCGAGGGGTATTCCTCCTTCTCTCGTGGAACCCCCTCCAAGTAATGAGGCCATTCGTTTTGATTGGGGTGTGCTAACTGGACCTCATCTTCCCTCTTACATTCCTTTCCCGATTACAGTACAGGTTTGTGGTCGGGACGTTCCCCAAACGTTGATAGATGAAGGTTCGTCTGTTAGTATTTTGTCCTCTATTGCTTGGCAAGCTTTGGGTTGTCCTCCACTTGTGCCGGTTATGTAGAATCTGTTGGATTTTAACAGAAGAACTAGTCAACCTTTAGGGACCCTTCCTCAGTTTCCTGTAACTTTGGGAGGGAAAATTGTCTTTATTGACGTCATGGTAGTCCAAGACCCCTTGGATTTTTCTTTACTCCTTGGGTGAGATTATGTCTATGCCATGAAAGCTATTGTGTCTACTCTTTTTCATGTGATATCTTTCCCTCACGATGGACGAGTTGTGACTGTTGATCAACTTTCATTCATTGACCCCGCTTGGATTGCCTCCCTGAATGGTTCTTGTATACAGACAGTATCACCCCCGCCACAGGTCAATTATGTGGTGTTGTCACCCATGGCTTCAACTTCTGATGACTTAGATCCAGTAGCTGACATGGTGATCTCTTCGATAGGATTGTTAGAGCCTGATCTCTTTACTCTTGTCACGACCCTCGACATGGTGTCCTTCCAGAGTGTATTTCTTCCTTCTAGTGAAGACCTCTTGGAAGCCATGACCGAGTTTTGTCCCTTGTCATGGTGTCATTCCAGAGCATTGTCCTCTTGGAATCCATGATTAAGAAGAGAGGTCTTCGAGGATAGTTTTTTGTGTCTCTGAGGCAACCTCATTAAACAATGAAACAGAGGTCTATGAGCACGATTTTCTGATTTCAAGCTCGTTAAAAAATGAAACCAGACTTGAGCATGGTTTTTTTATTTCAAGCTCGTTAAAAAATGAAACCACTTACGAGGATAGTTTTTTCGTCTCTGTGGCAACCTCGTTAAAAAATGAAACATAGGTTACGAGCATAGTTCTTGTTTCTGTGTCAAGCTCGTTAAAAAATGAAATAGTTTTCCCCCACTCTATTTGAGTCAAGTCCTTCATCTAGTATTTGAATCTTCATTTCATTCTCCTTTGCAGTTGGATAAAACGAAGCTTGGGGGGGCATTTTCCTCAGCCTCTGGACTTCATGCTGAAGTTAGAGCCACTAGTTTCTTAAGTTGGGGGCTAAGTACCATCCATGCGTTGGGAAGTCGCAAGCATAGTTTTCTATGGTTCAAGCTTGTGTAAAAATGAAACCACCTACCTCAAGCATAGTTCCTTTGGTTCAAGCTTATGTAAAAATGAAACCAGGTCCAAGAATAGTTTTGTTTAGTTTTGAAGCTTGTGTAAAAATTAAAATCTATCCCAAGCATAGTTTTGTTTTGTTTTAAAGCTTGCGTAAAAATAAAAACAATCCCGAGATTAGTCTTTGTTCTTTCTCATACTCGTAAATACATGAGAATAAGTTACCGAGCTTAGTCTTTGTTCTTTCTCATGCTCGTAAATAAGTGAGAATGTAACCGAGTATACTTTTATCACTTTTTCGGACTCGTAAAGTTTATACGAAAAAGGAACCCCCTGGAGTCCTCTTTAAGCTCTTTTCAGACTCTCTAAACATGAAAAGATTGTCGAGCGATCTTGTTCTTTTCATGCTCGTTAAAGTATTTGAAGAAAATGTCTGTTGAGCGATAGTTTATCTCTTTTTTGGTCTCATCAGACTATTTTACAAAAAAGGAACTGAGAGAGTTCTCTTTTGAGTGTTTTTCCAAACTCTATAATATTGAAAAACCTTCGAGTTTTCTATCTCTGGACTCGTTAAACAAACATTGATAGACCCGTGATGGGACCGAACCACTCCTTCTTAGGGTTCGTTAAACATACTCTGAGGGACTCATCTGAAGGATGAGCTTAAATTGACAAGCATATGTTATCCTCCTCAAGCTTGCGTAAAAATAAAGAGGTACTCGCCAGAGATGGTGGGGGGAAAATTGGGAAAGAAATGTATCTAAACTTCTATTCTGTGGAAGAGTCGCTTTTGAACATGACACCCTTTTACTCACCTTGTGTCTAGGTTGGAAAATCCACTTGTCTCCTGATCATACTCCTATAAGATTACAAATTGGTCTATGATCCTTATTGTTGAGTCAGTATTTCCAAGACAGTTGTCATGTCGTCAATATGTTCAAAAAGATGTTCAACCCAAAAATCCTTCTATTGCGTCAGCCATTTTTGCAGTCCTTAATCCTTCTATTGCGTCGGCCATCCCTGAGTCAGTCTTGAATCACTTGTTACTCTGATCTACATCAAATCTTGTTACATGTTTCGTGTCATTGATGGGGGATACATTAAGGCCCTCTTGTGATGAGTCTTTTCCTGTCAACTTCAACTCATTATCCGGGAATTAGACTTAGAAACTAATTGGTACCTTGGAACTTGCATGCCTCAATGGCAAGTTTCCTCGCTTTCGACAGTGGGTTTTCATTATTGACCCCTGATCGGGAGATTCCACCGAGTGTTCGACTTCAGCGAATTTATTCACATTCATTGGATTGTACTAGTGTACCTTGGGAGTCATTGACATTAATGGTGATTTCCCTCGCACTTGTTAACGGTATACACTAATGACTGGTAATCAAGTGGTTTCTACCATGTTCGACTTCAAAACATGTATTCACATGGTTAGATTCGTACTATAGAGTGGTGGAGATGAAGACCCTGGATATTTTCTAACAGATCCAGGTTGCGTTGGAGTATATTCAGTGTACTGTTGCATAGATTCACATTGTATGTCTGGTGGCTATGTTCAAATTTGAGTCTTTAACACATAGATCCACAGTGCATTTTTGGTGGCTATGTTCATATTTGAGTCATCTTGACATGGATCCACAGTGTATGTTTGGTGGCCATGACTTGTCTTACTTGACATGGATCTTCGCATGTCGGCATTTATGCTTTGAGTCATTTGTATTCTGAGTATGGGAATGCCTACCTCAGTGATGATATATTATTGTACTATATTTCCTTGTTTGTTGGCAGGTTTCCGACCGACTGTTCCTTGTTCCCTACACACACTCGACAAAGTATTTCAGCTATCACTATGTTCTAACTTCATACTTTGGGGGGCTCTCTGTTACACATTATTTTTGTCATCCCTATGATCGTTAATGATGTAAACCTATATGTTGCCTTCAGAGGGGTCAGTGGCCTATGTTCCTAAAGAGAGAAGGGAGAAGAACTTTTCCTGAGAAAAGAAGTTGCATTTTCCTATGTAAAAACCTTATAAAAAAGGAAGTTCACAGGTTTCTATATAGGCAGGGTGTGAGAATGACCCATTCTTGTAGGTTTCACTATAGCTAGGGTGCAAGATGTTCGCAGGTTGCTCTATAGCTAGGGTGCGAGAATGCCTGCACGTGGGAAAAATGAGTGTTTTCTCGAATCTTCTAGAAGGAGAAACTTCTATGGTGAGGTGGCATCCAAATGGTTTGGATCTTACTCCCTTTCATGATTTAGTGGGATCATCCTAACCTCCTCACCTTATCCTCTTCAACTTATAAAAGGAGAGTAGTTCTCATGGAGAAAGTTAGCTTGGGTTAGTTTTGGTGGTTCTTGAGCTTGTTAGCCTTGGTTGGCTTGGAATTGTCAGCTTGGTTGGAGTGGCTTTGAGATTTGATTTGTCAAGATAGATTGTGAATATCATCAGATCTATGCTCTTAGAATTCTTGGAGTGAAAGTGTGTGGGGAACGAAGGACAGTTGGAAGGGACCTTACGACATCAAGGCTATGGTTGTAATCTCTCTTTCACATTTAATATGATACAGTAATATGATTCTTTCCTATAAATCTTGTTGTGTTTTATTGTATAATTCCTTGATCATATACATAGATTGATTGTTGAATAGATTGTGCTTTCTTCACTTTGGTTGGTTTGTGTTGTCTTGGTCTTGGCTGCACAAGAGCATTGAAGAGAAGCGGGAGAAACAAAGACCATAGGAAGCGATAATAAGGTATGTTATTTGTTTTTGCCTCTTATTTAATTCAATGGTTAGAATCTAAGGAAAGCGTCATGTTATGTCTTGCTTTGTTCTAGATCCAGGTGGATCTAGGGAGATCGGTTAGTGTTCGCACCTACGGATTTATCCAATAACAGAAGGAGAGAAGAACACCAAGTTCTTCCATAGAACAACCATGGCTAGAAGATCCCATAACAAAATCCTAAAGATCAAGGACCAGGATGGAATCGAGCGCGAGTCACATTAGGAGATTGAAAGCATTATGGTTAGACACTTCCACAGGATAGCCCAAGAACTGCATCAAGATAGATTGGAGGCCATTCAGAGGATAACCCAGCATATACCATGCTTGGTTACCGAGGAACAAAACATCTTCCTGAAAAAACCTATCACCACGGAAGAGGTGGACCAAGCTCTCTGGGAAATGCCCAATGGGAAAGCACCAGGTCTCGATGGCTTCACTATGGAATTCTTCAAATCCTACTGCGAAATCATTAGACATGGCATATATAAGGTAGTAGAGGACTCTAGAAGGTTTTCCTCCATCCTTAAAGAACTAAACGCAACCATGATCACCCTAATCCACAAAGAAAATGAATCCAAAACCTTGGACCGGTACAGACCCATAGCACTTTGTAATGTGATATATAAGATCATCTCCAAAGTCATAGAAAATAGATTGAAACCCCTCCTACCCTCACCGATCTCGCAAGAACAGGCAGGCTTCATGGAAGGTAGAAAAATAATGGACAACATCATCCAGACCCATGATATCATTCACACCTTAAAACTCCAGAAAAAGGGGGGAATGTTAATACAACTAGACCTAGCAAAAGCTTATGAAAAAATTAGTTGGCATTATATGATCAAGACCTTGAAAGCCTTTGGTTTTACGTAGCACTGGATCAGTTGGATTGTCAATTTAGTATCCACAACAAGCTTCTCGATACTAATCAATGGAACCCTGGCCAAACCTTTCTAGCCCACGAGAGGGATCAGACAAGGAGATTCGTTGTCTCCTTTCCTGTTCATTCTGATGATGCAAGGCCTCAGTCGGAGCATAAAGAACACAACAACAACTGGGGAAATAACAGGGCTCAAGCATTTTGAAAACTGTCCTACTTCAACTCACCAACAGTTTGTGGATGATACACTACTCCATGGCATACCCATGGTCAAGGAAGCCAAAGCCTACAAAAGAATCCTAGAATATTTTGGGGAAGCCTCGGGCGCTGAGATCAACCACTCCAAGTCGATGATATTTTTCTTTAATACCAATCCAACTATCCAAAGGAATTTTACCAACATTCTAGGATTTGAACAGAAAACACTTCCAACCAAGTATTTGGGGGTTCCTTTGACAGACAAAGTTTATAAGTTGTCAACTTGGGAAGGAGTAATAAACAAGTTACAGGAGCGGGTAAAAAACTGGACGTATAGATCCCTTAACCTAGCCGGAAGACTAATCCTAAACAAGACTATTTTACAAGCCATCCCAACCTTTATGATGTCAATCTTTCCCACTCCACAAGGGATCCTACAGAAAATCAGAGCCATCCAGAGGGACTTCCTGTAGAGAGGTGCGGAAACAAAGAAAAAATGGGCCCTGGTGGCCTAGGAGAAAGTCTATAGGCCAAAAAGCAAAGGAGGCTTGGGGCTACAAGATCCACAAACGACCAACAATGCATATGGGGCGAAACTCTGGTGGTCATGGGTCAAAGAAACTGCAACACCCTGGGTAAACTTATGGAAGGCAAAGTACGCACCGGATACCCGTGACTAGGACAGAATCTGCTTTGGAAGAACCAGGGAAGGCCCAACCATTTGGAACCTATCCTGGCACAACAAAGCATGGATTCATACACACAACTTTTGGAAAATCAGGAATGGCAGAACAGCCAGATTAAGGGAGGACGCTTGGTAGCAGGAACCAAAGATGGAAAACTAGGACAAAGGGATATTCCAATAGGACCTCATCACACAAGGAAAAATCAATGTCTATCAATACTGGCAGCAGGGAAAGGACCGCAACAAATGGTGAATATGGGACAACATTAACCCTCAGAACAATGAGATACCCGCAGCAACAATAAAAGAGGTGGAGGAGGAATTGGGCAGATGAAAAATAACAGTCACGAAAGGAGAGGACCAGTTGAGGTGGGGAAAAAAGGATGGAGGGGAATTCAACCTAAAATAAGTCCAGCACTATATGACGGACCTAGACCAAGATGACTTGGCGCAACACTGGGATAAGCTCTAGAACAACCCCCAATGGCCAAAGATTAAGATCTTCCAGTGGCTAATATTACAAAACCGCATCCTAATTTGGGATAACCTAAGGAAAATAGGTTTCATCAATCCGTCAAGATATCATCTTTGTCAAACTCAGGAAGAAACAACCAACCATCTCCTTGACAACTATGCCTACACTGCGGAACTATGGGACTGGGCAGCAAGTATCTTCCGCCAGTCTGATAGGATCTGTGGTAACATTTCCGCAACAATCAAGTTGTGGAGAGAAAACTATAGTGACTAAGAAAAGGTGAACCTTTGTTGGACCCTCACCCCAGGAATGATCATATGGTCGATATGGAAGGAAAGGAACTGACACATTTTCAGAAACCAAAGTTGGCCAGAAGGGAAGATCAAGGAAAAAATAACCTCCATGATACACGAGACGGTGATGAGCCGCAACTGCCAAGAGGGTAGAGCGCAACCCACGGATCAGGACTCTCGAGTCCTAGAGGCTTTCCAACTAACAAGTGGGCACAAACCCAATCCAAACAGACAGCAGCCGCAACTCCCGGTAGGTGAGCGCAACTGGAAACTTCCACCTTCAGGCTCCCTCAAGTTGAATTTCGACGGGGCCGCGAAAGGCAAACCAGGAAGAATAGGTTTGGGGGGAGTAATCAAGGATAGTAAAGGGAACATCATACGAATGTACGCGGGAATCCTGGGCAACTCAACCAATAACACTGCAGAATTTGGAGCCCTGGAGACAGGCCTGGAGATTCTAAGATGGGAGGGGATGACGAATGCCATAGTGGAAGGAGACTCCACACTAGTCATCAATAGAGTGAGAAAACTCCAAAACGGTACCAGAATAGGTAAAATCCATAGGCACTGGTGATTGGCCTACCTACTGAAAAAAATCCAGGATCACTTGGGGACCAGGATCACTGTGGAGTTGCGTTGGGTGAGGAGGTCAACAAATGGACTGGCGGACAGAATATCAAATGAGGTGGTCGAGAATGAAGGTCCAAAACTGGACACAATCTGGTGCAACATCCCTCAAGGTCAATTCTGGACAGATTGCACCCAACTTGCAGCAAAATACTTGGACAACAGGATTAGTACGAAAGATCATGGCAAGAATGGAGGCGCAGCAAACACTGAAGGACATGTAGGTCTCAGACAGGAGCTGATGGCCAACCAATCAATAAGGTTATAAATGCAGATGTAGATCACACATCAGGCGAAGGTACGGTACCACAGTCTCGTCAATAGAAAGAGGTACAGAAGTTGACCATTGGAAAGAAGAAGAGATAACTAGTAGGCAGCAAAGGACGAAGGACGACAGGTCACACCAGGGCCAAGTAGGAGCACACCTCACCTAAGTACCGAGACGGGACGGGGAAAGGGATGGTGTACAACGAGCAGGGAAAAGCATTGGCGCAGGGATAATGGCAAGGTCATCAAGCACACACACTCTGAAACAAAGGATACTGACGGGCAGTACCACCTTGAAGAGCAGGCCATGATTGCAAGGATGGGACCACAACTGGGTTGGCTCCATAAAGTCAAGGACACCAAAACTTACCATAGAACGAGGCATTGCAATTAGAGTGGCCACCTTAATTACCAGAAGGAGGTGAAGAGGAATAGGGAGAGAACCCAACGTAAGAACCACCACCTGCAAGTGAATATGGTACGCATGAAGAACACCAACAGAAAGAGAGGCCCCCAAGAGAAGGAACCTCCATAGAGCACCTGGCGAATGACAAGAATCGAATAGGTGGCCAAGGAAGCAAAGAGAACCTTCCTCATGAAGACAGACATCAAGGGGAAGAAGATCATTAAAATATGGGAGGGTGGAATCAACAACGCCCGCAGGGAAAAACCTTGGTCAACACTAACCCAGGAAGCAGGGGGGATACGGGATCCCGGAGCCACACAACCGAGGTTAACCCTCTACCACAGGATGGTGGAGGAAGCTTGGAGAACTAAAATGTTGATAGGAAAGATGTGTGTGGACCGAGGGGAGACCAACAGGATAGAAACAAAAGAGCAGAAGAAAGAGCGCACAAGAATTCTCAACCGCCTTAGTAACCTTGAGGTGGGGGTAAAAAGGCTGGTGGAGGACCAGAAAAGACAAGAGAAACTGGAAAGGATGGCAGGGCAATTTCATCTCTATCTACGCTATGTCCACCATATAGATATCACTCCAGCCAAAAGAAATGGAACCCCATCATGCATAAGAAATCTATGTCTGGTGGAACAAAGGGAGGAAGACACGACACAACAGGAAGGGGATGAAGAGCACTCCATCAACCTAGACTAGCGCAGGACCCACCCAAATCATGTCTCTCAGAGTAGGAGCTAATCCCACTATGTTTAGACTTTTTTATTTCTTTTGATGAAGTTTTTAGACTGGATTATGGTAGCCTGGGTTGGTTTCCCATGGTGGCGACCTAGGCACTTTTTGTTCATTCTCAGATACTGCATTTCAGGGACCCCGGATCTGGTTTTCGTTCAAGCAGATCCTAGGAGCCCATGCATCAATTTTGTACTATAACCTTATAACATAATATAGATTCACACACTCATTTACAAAAAGAAAAGCATGCGTGTGTATGCGGGCTAACTAGCATGTAGCATGCGTGTGTACGTGGGCTATTAGTTTAGCAGGGTGTGTACACTCTCCAAAAAAAAAAAATTTAAGAGGATGCCTCCGCAGTATTTTGGCAAAGTATGCAAAAGGAAGGGTCAATATATTGTATGCACAGATAAGGCGCTTTGGACTATAACAATTATTGGTATAGGAAATTATTAGTTTTCTAACCTGGTGTAAGTGGATTAAGGACTGAGAGTGTATTCCCCATTCATGGGTATGAAATCTCATGTTTTTCCTAATAAATTCACTTTTTGTAATTATTTTCCTAGGAACCTAAGACAAGGAAGTACTCAGGGGTGAAGTTTGAAAGTAATGATGATATTTATTGAATTATACCAACTACTTGAAATTGCATTAGCTAACTGATTATTGTGTGATAATTGTGTTTATGTTCTTTATTTCCTTGAATTCCATTTAATACATTTTAGTCAGATAGATTAGGAATAGGTTTATTAGTTGCAAGTATTGATTTATTCCGTTCATTAATTTAATGTAGAGATCGTAATTTCTTGTTTGCTAGTTGCTTTGCTTAGAGGTAGAATTATTTAAATCATAATTTCTGAGGAGTATAAACTAGTACATGTTCATTCAATGTTACATTAAATTACAACTTATTTGAATCTTGCATAACATTAAATAAACCTAATAAAAGGTATAATATAGAACAAATAAACCCTAATACCAATGGTGTTTTTAGATAATTAAACTGTATGATTCTTAAATGTCTAAATACTATCAAATGGCACCTATAAACTATGAAAATTTTAATAATCAAGATATGAACATCAATATAAAAAGAGATCAATTGCTTAACAAAAACCCTTCTTTTCCAAAAATCAAAACCCTAACCTTTTCAAGAAAACTTAACAAAATATGAAGATGAACTTTTTTAATTGTTCTTATCCAAAATAGTAGTTAATTATGAATTCACTACTTGTTTTCTTTCCATTAACAAAATAAATAATCCACATCAAAAGAAAAATAAGAGATTGCATCTATTCAATTCAACCTTATCAAAATAATATGCATGCATATAACTAGGGACTACAATGTTCATGTTCGTATTAACCCATTAAGTTTGATTAAAAAAAAAAGGTGTGTATAACCTTGCTATGATGTTTCATTGGAGCCCATAACCCACAACATTTACATTTAGAAACTATAAATTAAACCCTAGCCAATCTAGAGGAGAAACCCTAAGAAAAGACTCCAAACCCTTTTCCTTGCAGGTTGTCGCGAGCCCAAGTCCATATCCCTGAGCATAAGAAGAAGGGAGTCATTCCCAAGCAAGTCATAGAAACCTTCAAAGAACCCAAAAGATGATCCTTAGACCATGCAAGAAAATAACAAGGCTATGAGCAAAGAAAAGAATGGGTCATTACCTTTGTATCCAAATCAAACCTCAACCCTCTTGGTTTCTCGAACTCCTCTAGAGTAGACGTGAAATGTCATCCAAACCTCATTTCATAGCAATAAAACCTTCGTCATGGCTCTAACCCTAATCTTGACTCATAGAAACCTCCCATCAAAACCACCTATCAAGCCTCAATTTTCAACCTCAAACAACCAAATTTTGGAACCCTTGACCTCTTTCCATTGCAGTATGTCAGACAATGGCAAGTGTACAAACCCCACCTATCAAGCCTCAATTGGAACCTTTGACCTCTTTCCATTGTGGTATGTCAGAAAATGGAAAGTGTTATGGTATGGCACGTAATTTGAATTGGTTGGTATATTTACAATGATCTCTTTCTCCATACATATACTACACACATATAACTTTTTCCATATATCTGTGTGTGAGAGAGATTGAAGAGATAATGGTTATATATGTGTGTGTGTTTTAGTTGGAAAATTCTATATAAACAAGGGTTGCATGGCAACACAGTCCATTCCGAGTTAGTTGGGAAATACATGTTGAACAATGAAACTTAATATAGCTAAATGCACAAGTAATGAATATTTTTTGTCAAAAGATAATAATTGAGGGTTGTTTGTTATTCAAAATGTATAATGATCCGTAAGCTGAATGGAACTATAATATTCATAAATATAATATAAATATAATAATAAATAATATATTAGATAATAAATATAATATAAATATAATAATGCATAATAATAAATACATAGTACAACTTTTTATATTTAGATGTGGTGATTGGTGAAATTCATTGTAATTAATTCTACATATTGAAAGACGTGAAGGGAGCAATAACACTTCAATTCTATCAACCAATTAGAAATGAGAAACACAAATATTTTTATTATATCCAAAAATATATATTTGTTTTCCTATGTTAAACATTACATTGCATACACAAATTTATGGTAAATGCAAATTAATGTCACATCAAAAACAAACTTGTTGCTATAGTCCCATGGCAGGGACTAATAAGAAAATAACAATAAAAGTATCTATTGCATTTTCCAATTTGATTAATAATTCATGTGTTAACGAATTAACCTAAAATTGCATTAAGGGTATTAACAATTTCGAGGGCTATTTGGCATGCCATGTGATTTAATGATGTTCCTCTCTCATAAAATTGGATGTAAAACATTCCTTCGATTGAGAAATAGTCCTTGGAATAGTGATTTCCTTTTAATTTTCAACATTCATTTTGTTGATAAACTTCATTACATCCAGTCAATAGAGAAATTTCATTATTATTATAGAGATTAATTATTGTTGTAGAATTTGTAAATAGTTTATTTGTCGAACTTCATTTTCTTATTGATGTAAAATTTGCATTTGATTTAATTTTGTTAGAGAAATTTCATTATTATTATAGAGATTAATTATGGTTGTAGAATTTGTAAATAGTTTATTTGTCGAACTTCATTTTCTTATTGATGTAAAATTTGCATTTGATTTAATTTTGTTTAATTGTTTTTATAGGAATTTCCATTTGAGTTAATCGTCGGGTTTTTATTTTAATTGTGATTATAGAATTTCAAATTCAAGTTGATTGTTGAATTTATTTTTTTTCCATTTTATAAAATTAGTTTAGCTTAATATCATCATAAGATTTAAATTTAATTGTTGCAGTAGGATTGTATGGCATCAATATGATAATGATAACATTAGTAAAAAAAATTGTTTTTTCCCTATAGTTGTTAAGTCATTTGCACAACATACATGTAGTATATGTGTTAGGGAACACAACATTCCCGAGGATATAATTCCCTATCAGTTTGAGTGAAAATTCCATGCATCCCTAGTGGCATTCCATGCAATCAATATATTTAAGGATTGGATAGTGGCTAAGTAAGGAGACCATGTCTTGGTGGATAAGTTAGTTTGGAGGTATAAGGTTTTAAGCTAAGCTTTCCAATATTCAGAACCTCTATCATTTGGTTGTAACTTTGTGATCTTCTAGACGACTTGAGGTTTATCCATTTTTATCTAGATCTACTACAAGTGAGTCAATATACAAACTGAATCAACACATTGGAAAGTACAAAAACCTTGGGTAGTGTTCATTTAGTTATGTTAGGCATAGGTTGGTCTTACATTTTCACCCAAGGAATGAATTCAATAAGAAGGACTAAGGGGATCCTCCTACATTATTATAGTGTAAGTGGGCATGTACATTTCCAATTCATAAACATGGAGTATGAGTAGAGGGACCATTTAGGGTCATGTTCCCCTTAATGACCGCTAGAGCCATGAAGAGTTGGTTCGAGAAGTATAGACACTAAGGAGCCAAGTTAATGAATAATCCTCCTACTTCTAAGAGAAAAATGGCATGTTAGAGTCCATGGGATCTAAGATAATGAATTAGAGAAAGAGATCATCAAAGGAAGAGGAACTCGGTCAGAATGATCCCCTTAAGTGTCACAAATTAGGTTATGAACTGAGAAAGTAGAAGGATCACACTTCCAATGGGATCATTAGAAGAGGAAATGAGGTCAATCTTGGTTGGTGAACATTAAAATTCATGTGACGTTTGTTAGGATATTTAGACACTTAGGACCTAGTTAAGATCTACTTGGTCTATTGTTTCATTAGGTAAAAGTGTGTTTTTTAGTGTGTTTCTTTAGTATGCATTAGTATGCATTTGTAGTTAGGAAATCTGATGGTCACGATATGTTCCCGACATAGATTGATTTGGCGGTTCATATTCTCCTCGATCTTAACATCTACATTGATCTATGGTTTAACACCCGATTGGTCCATGGTCTATATTTAAAGAGCATGGAGGGTCATTTTCTAATGATCCATTATGAGAAACTCTCTTGTAAAATCTCTCTGTAATTTTTTTCTTTTGCATTAATAAACTGCTCCAAGTGGTCGCGTTGGCTAGGGTCGTGGATGTTTCCCCGTAGGGTTTTTACCACGTCAAAACATTGGTGTGTTGATCTTTGATCTGGTTGTGTGAGTGATTGTTGAAGGTGTCTGTCTCCTATTGGAATACCTGTGATGTTGAACATGGTATCAGAGAAAGGTCTTTTTGTTTGTTAGAAATGTGCACGTAAATTGTGGGCCAACATTTTTAACCATTGTCTAAGAAACCACAACCTGGGGGTATCTAAGCTATCAAAATCACTCGGGGATCGCACCTGCCTGGGCCACACCAACCCTTAACATGGATGGACTTTTGGGTGTCTCCTCCTGACTAAATTTTTTGTAAGGGTATTGAACTTGGGTCTTGTAGCAAATGAAACCCACACCTTAACTAATTGAGCTAGTGGGAATTGACTATAATGAAACATTTTCCCCAGTATCCAAAATGAATTCCATCTGCTTTATTCTTGCCCTTGTTTCCTCACATAAATGGGAGGTCCATCAGATGGATGGGGATTTTCAAGAAGAAATCTACATGGAGAAACATCATAGCTATGTCCATAATGACTCTAGCCTTGTTTGTCACCTTAAGAAATCTCTTTATGGTCTTAATAAAGCTCCCCGAGCTTGGTATGCCAAAATGGACAAATTTCTTATTGACACTGGATTTTCTAGATGTCATTATGATCCTAATGTCTATACCAAGAAAGTAGGAAGCTATCTCATAATCCTTGCTCTTTATGTTGATGATATTATCCTTACTGATAGTTACTCAAAACTTTTAAACCGTGTTAAAACCAACCATAAGAAGAAATTTGAAATGATAGACTTGGGTTTTTTGCACTATTTCCTTGGCCTCCAAGTTTTGCAAACCAATGAAGGAATTTTTCTTTCCCAGTCTAAGTATGCTTGTGACCTTCTTCATCACTTCCACATGGAAGATTGTAAACCATCCCCTTCTCCCTTCTAGTCTAGAGTCAATCTTGTTGCCACCTTTACTTCTTCTGAAGTTGATGCCACTTTGTACCGTCAGTTAGTTGGTATCCTCTTATACTTGACTCATACCCATCTTGATATTTCCTTTGTTGTTGGTCTTGTTGCCCGGTATATTCAAACACCCCATGAAATCCATTGGAAAGTAGCTAAAAGGATACTTCGATATGTTGAGGGTACAATTTACTTCAGGATACTTTACAGTTCAGGGGTGGACTCCTTTATTGGTCGGTTTCACTTATTCAGATTAGGCTGACAACCCCGATAATCGAAATTCTATTACAGGTTATTTTTTCAACCTTGTTTCAGGACCTATCACTTGGGCATGTAAGAAACAACATGCTATTGCACTTTCTTCAACAAAAGAAAAGTACCGAGCAATGGTAAATGAAATTCATGAAGCTTATGGCTTCAATAGATCCTTCTAGAGTTTGGATTCTAGTAGCAACATCTGACTAGCCTTTGGTGCAACAATCAGAGTGCCATCAAGCTTGCCAAAGACCCAGTTCAGCATCAGCGCAACAAACACATCGAGCTACACATGCACTTCATCATAAAGGTCATTCATGATCGAGTTATTGAAGTGTTCTTTTTCCCTACAGAAGATCAAGTTGCAGACATTTTCACAAAGTCTCTTACAGAAGCGAAGTTTTCCAAACTTCGATCTATGTTAGGAGTTTAGGAAGTTGTCATTAAGGGGGGATAGGCTCTAATGCCTCTTTCCTTATCCTATTGTGTCACTTTTGTAAATCCTTCAATCCTATCCCAAGTTGTTCTTAAGGGGGGATGTTAGGATATTTAGACACTTAGGAGTTAGTTAAGATCTACTTGTTCTAATGTGTCATTAGGTAAAAGTGTGTATCTTAGTGTGTTTCTTTAGTATGCATTAGTATGCATTTGTAGTTAGGAAATACAACGGTCACAATATGTTCCCGACATAGAGTGATCTGATGATTCGTATTCTCCTCAATCTTAATGGCTACATTGATTTGTGGCTTAACACATGATTGGTCCATGATCTCTATTTAAAGAGCATGGAGGGTCATTTGCTAATGATCGATTGTGAGAAACTCTCTTGTAAAATCTCTCTGTAATAAATTTATTTTTCATTAATAAACTGCTCCAAGTGGCCACGTTGGTTGGGGCCATGGATGTTTCCCCATAAGGGTTTTACCACGTAAAAACATCGGTGTGTTGATCTTTGATCTGATTGTGTGAGTGGTTACTGAAGGTGTTTGTCCTCTATTGGAATAATTGTGTTGTTGAACAATGTTGTATGATTTCAACCTCATGGAAAAGACCAAGTTTTCCAGCTACCAGTTGATCAATGATGTGAACATATGGTGGGACCATATCAAGAAACATGAAAATAAATATGTAGGGAACCTAAGTTGGGATTAGTTCAAGATACCTTTTGAGGAGAAGTACCTAGGTGAGATGTACTATCAGAGAAAATAATATGGATGATATTCATTTCAAGAAAGCTAGTATGAAAAAGGAACATTATGAATGCAAGGTTTTAGAGCTAGACAGATATGCCCTTAGAATTAGTGAAGAGACTTGAGTTGGGAAATTAATTAGAGGACTCAAGGGCCATATAAAAGAGAAATTCAGAACATTCATACCAAAGAACTTGATATAAGTAATGTAAAGGACTAAGTTATGTGGATTTGAGGCTCTATAAAAGAAGAATTTGAGAATTAAAATGAATCAGAGGATCAATAACCACTGGACTTGGAGGTGGAGGTACAATTAGTGGATCTTAAATATAGCCCCACCACCTGAGCCCAAGAAATAGGACAAAGATCATGGAAATGTAGGACCTATGCATTTAGGATTCAAATGTGAAGAATGTGAAGAATATGGGCACAAAACCTATAGATTCATAAAAAGGAAGAATGGGACTAGAGGATTCATGAACCACTTGGAACTTGAAAAAACTATGATAGATGTCATAAGAGGAAATATTTACATAGTAGTGGACAACCCATAGACAAATTATTAGGGCTCCCTCATCTAGGCTAGAAGTATTATTTTTTAACAACCCTTCACCTTATTAATCAACATAGGAAGTACCCATAGTTTCATATCTCTTGTAGTGCTAGCCAAATTCAAGATAAGCATAGAGAAGCTCTAGGACCACTGGAAGGTATAAACGGCCAATGGTGTGAGGAAATGGATCAACCAAGTGATTAATAGATGCATAGTAGACTTAGGATGATGGAGAAAAAGAATATGTTTCCATGAGTTGGCCTTGCGAGATTATGATGGGATAATATGACAAGACTGTTTGGAACTCCACAAGGTCAAGGTGGACTATTATAAGAAGAAGCATGGAAGAAAATATTGCCATGGTAGTCAGAAAAATCTTGGCCATGTAGGCTAAGAACAATCTGTGTGTTGGCACAGGGGTGGACCCAGGGTTCAACTCTTAACAACACATAAACAAACCCTAACTACTGGCCCTTTCGGCAACACCTGTGAAGCAGATGAAGTCTCACCCGAAGTAGCAATAGGGGGGTTGCAGGACACAGGTGTCTACAACTAGAGGAAGTGCAAGATGATTCCAGAGTAACACACAAGATAACCTAGAGATTATTTAACAGTATTATATTTAGCTTCGCGAAGTTAGTTTATATCTCTTATCCTCAATAGAAAACCAACAATGAAATCACAGTATAAAATATAGAAAATAACACAGCATCAACCATACAGAACAACAATATATATGTGGTTCACCCTCTCCCTAGGGCTACGTCCACATAATTGTGTTTATTGGTATAATAGATGAAAATACACAGTTATGTCTGTGCACTTAGTTGCAGATACTTCTCTCTCTTCCTCTTTATTCCCTCTCCCTACGCACCCAACATCAGAGTAGATCTTCGCACCCAACTGAATATCTCAAACAAACCCTAACTACTAGCCCTTTCAGCAACACTTGCGAAGCAGATGAAGTCTCACCCGAAGTAGCAATAGGGGGGTTGTAGGACACAGGTGTCTACAAGCAGAGGAAGTGCAAGATGATTCCAGAGTAACATGCAAGGTAACCTAGAGATTCTTTAACAGTCTTATACTTAGCTTCATGAAGTTATTTTATATCTCTTTTCCTTAGTAGGAAAACAACCATGCAATCATAGTATAAAATATAGCAAACAACACAGCATCAACCATACAAAACAACAAGATTTACGTGGTTCACCCTCTCCCTAGGGCTACGTCCACATAACTGTGTTTATTGGTATAATAGATGAAAATGCACAGTTCTATATGTGCACTTAGTTGAAGATCCTTCTCTCTCTTTCTCTTTATTCCCTTTCCCTGCGCACCCAGCAGCAAAGTAGATCTTCGCACCCAACTGAAGATCTCAAAATACAAGCATATTCTAAGACAGACACTTTTACATCTCAATATCTCTATATCAACAACAACCCTCCCCACTCTTCTAAACCTCTATTTATCATTCTATGACTCTTAGAAACCCTAGACCGAAGTCTAGGTGCCAAAACCCTAGGTCCACATAACCCGACTTTTAAGGACTTCGCCAACATGTCCTTCCTTCTCCTCCGCGAGGTGATCCAAAGAACCTATTAGTGTCTTCTTCCGCTTGCTGCTTGTCCACGATTCATATTCCTTGTTTCTTTGTCTTCATTGATCTTCTCCTTTAATGACTCACTTTTCCTTTACCTCACTGCTTCTTTTCTTATTCATTAACCACTTCGACCCCTCCTTGGTTTCGGTGCCTTCCGCACACTTTGTACTTTGTCTTTCTTCTTCTTTAATCTTTTCTCTCTTCTTTAGTACATGACCAAGGGCCAAAAAGACCCCAACACTCACATGTGACTCATCCCGAGTCACTGTAGGGTTAAACCTCCTATATTACTTCGACTGCAGACTGCGCAAAGTAGCCTGTTCTTTCTGCTTTGTCCCTCCCTATCGTGTGCAAATTGTCTTTTATGTGTTTGTTACCCAATTTCAACTGCAACTGGTACCTAGACCCCTCTTCCTTTTCTTTTACTGAGAGATGTGAGGCAGTTGGTTGTCACAATACAGCTTCAACCGGCTCCCATTTACTAAACCATCCTTCCATTCTTGATTAAGGGTATTCAAATGCGAAAATCCACCCTCTATAACATAGGCAACCTCGAATTGGACAAGCCAGTGTGTCCTTAACTTTCTTGGATGCTTCATGAACTTGTTTTTGTATAGAAGTACCAAATCTCCTTGTTTAAATACTTTCTTCTTGATATGTCTATCATGGTAAGCCTTTTCTCGTTCTTTTTGTACATGTTGATGAAATCCTTCAATGAACCTATCTTCCTCTACTTCCATCAATTGTGCAAGCATGTCTTGAACAGTGTCAGTGTCATCCATACCTGTGAATGCTGCAATTCTTAAACTCGGAACCAAGTATTCCATAGGTACCATTGCTTCCAAGACATAAACTAATTTAAAGGGGGTATGCGTTGTTAACTTTTTTCAAGTAGTTCGATAAGCCCATAATACTACTGGAATTATCAAATCCCAATCATCTATGTTAACACTGCAAATATTAGTCAGCGCTATCTCCAAAATCTTATTGAAAGCTTCGACTATACCATTGGCCTAAGGGTGGTATGGTGTGCTCTTCTTATGGTGAACTTCAAACTCCTGAGTCAAAGCTTCAATGGTTTTGTTAATGAAATGTGTGCCTTGATCACTCATAAGGATCTTCAGGCATCCAAATCTAGTTATGATATCATCAAATGTGAACCACGCAGATGTAGTTGCACTATAGTTTTTAACTACTCTTGCTTCTGCCCATCTGGTCAAATATTTTCTAGCAGTGATAATGTACTGAGCTCCTGTGCACTTTCCTGGTGGGTTAATAGGTCCCACAAAGTCAATATCCCATTTCTCAAATGCATGTAAAGTTAATTGAGGTGCTAAAGGCATCTCGTCCCTTCTGGATGGCTTCCCTATTCTTTGACATACATCGTAGGCTTGTAGTATTCCTTGGCATCCTTGTGTAAAGTAGGTCACCAGAGGCCAGCTCTAAGAACCTTCTGCCATGTTTATTTCCCTGCATAATGTCCTCCTGCGATGCCTTCATGTGCTTCTGCAAGGATCAATGTTATTTCTAACTCCATAACACATCTTCTTAAGATCTCATCTGGTCCCATCTTATATAACTTTCCAGTTATAAGTTGAAAATCTGCAAAGCAGACTACCAATTGTTTCTTCTAAATAATTGTATACTCGCGAGGTGCCATTCTTGTGGACAGGAACTGGAATATATCGACGAAGTGATCATCAACTTTTATGATGGCCAACAACTATGCATCTGGTAGTGTATCATCCAAGATGGCAGGTTCCTCGCCATGTTCTAACCTGGATAAGTGATGAGGTCCTTTATTCATTCTTCCTGGCTTGACCACGATCTCAAATTCATACTCCTGGAATAAGAGTAGCCATATTCATATTATTCCCCCCAACACTAGCTTGTTAACTAAGTACTTCAATGCAAAATAATCAGTAAACATCTTAAAATGTCTACCTAACAAGTAGTGTCTAAACTTTTGCAACGCATATTCCATAGCTATACCTTCTCTTTCAGTGGTGGTATAATTCATATCATATGTAGAAAGATTATTGCTAGCAAAGGTTATAGAGTGGTCAATATCTCCTTCTCCTGGCCGTGCTAAGACTGCTCCTAGTGCAATGGATGAAGCATCGACATGAAAATTGAACTCCTTACCCCAATCTAGAAAAACCAAGATAGGAGCAGTGACCATTTTCTTCTTTAGTGTGTCAAATCTTTGATGGCATTCTTCCGTCCATTGAAACTTACTATCCTTCTTTAATAGCTTCTCCATGGGTGATGTTATTTGTGCATAACCCTTAATAAAAATTCTATAATATCCAGTGTGTCCTAATGCATTGCACAACTGTCTAAATGAAGTAGGAGGAGGTAGATCAACAATGATAGCAATCTTGGAAGGATCTACCAACAACCCCTGCTTACACACAATGTTTCCTAACAACACCCCAAAAGGTAAAAATAAAATACACTTCTTCAAGTTCAGGGCAATCTGACATTGCATGCACTTATCTAACATTAATCTCAAACATTCAATATGGTCTTTCAATAGGCTAAAAATGGTTCAATCATCAAAATATGCCTCCAAAGACTTATGTAAAAAATATTTAAATTCTTCGACCACCACCCTGGAAAAGACGGTTGATACATTCTTCAAACCAAAAGGCATCACAGTGTATTGAAAAGAACCCCATTTTGTTGCAAATGTAGTCTTATGTCTATCCTCCTTAACAATTCTGATTTGGTGATAGCCTGAAAATCCATTTGTGAATGAATAAACTTCCTATCCTCCTACATTATCTAGAACTTCATCAGTAAAAGGTGTAGGAAATGGGCCATGTAAGCATGCATCATTCAATTTCCTTATATCTACATAGATTTTGATTTCTCCTAACTTTTTATCTTGGACCACCATAGGGCTGATCTATTCAGATTATTCAATTGGTTCTATGATTCCTGCTTCCAACATTCTATCTAATTCATCTTAACTTTATGCTTGTATTTGGGACTCAGTCTGTAAAGCCTCTACTTGATAGGTCTTGCATCTGTTTTCAAAGGAATATTCATTTCTCCCATGGGCCCTTTAATGCCCTTCAGGTCTGTGAACTTGATTGAAAACAAGTCCTGATACTCATACAATAGTTTTGTAATCTTACTAATAGTAGCATCATCCCAATAGTCTCCAACATTTTCCAACTTAGGTGCTTGTTCTGTTCCAATGTTAACTTTCTTAATTTTAATAGGCTGCCCAAAAAAAGGTAATTCAATCCCTGGCCCTTCTATATCTCGTTGTCCTTCAATTTCTGAGATGTTCACATTCCTAGGATCATCATCTTCATCAACATTAATATTATAACAACCCTGTAACCTATCAAGAGGTGCAGTCCATTCATCTTCTTCTTGTTCAAAAGGGAGGTTAGGGGCCTCTTCAAAGACCTTATGTCTTACAATTTGTAAAGCATGATCTATTGTGGGGTACTGACTTTCAAATAGGAACATAGCTATAAAGTTTTGGGTCATACCATACCAATCTGTAGTGACCAAGCGTAGTTCTGCTTGAAGATACTAGTTCATAGGCATAGTATCTAAGATGTTTATGAACTTATGTACCCACTATTGTTTAGGAATGTTGATCCAGGCTTCCTCACAACTTCACACATGATTCTTACGACAACTCTGACCTATGTATCAAACTTCGCAACCTTCATCTTGATCTGAAAAGTGCATTTCCATCAAGGTGTGACATTGTACCCATTCCACAATGTTCTTCTTGTGTTTTTCCCACCATCTAGCTGGCATTGCTTTCAAGGCTTCATCTAGTGCCAACAACCTCTGTTGTATTGGTACAATTCCTTCAAATTCAAGTAGAAATGTCTCTAAATTATTCAAGCCATCAAATGTAGGAAGATTACTTACTTCTGTTCCAATCCAGCGAACTACTTTAGTCAATCCAGCACATCTCTACATAGAGACTTCATACATTTTGTTCTGCCAATTTTCCAATGCTTCTTCTGAGTCTGATGAGCATGCACTTTCACTTCGCCAACTCAAATTTCCATCTGTTGTGGGATTAATGTAATCTTGTTGTCCTGTTGTCGGTTTATAGATGTTCTCTAGCTCATAGGTGTGGTCTTCTTCTCTTATAGGTTATGTGTATCGGTGACCTTCATTAGAATCAAGAGGTGCAATGACCCTAAGGCCATTACCTTCAAATGTCATTCTTCTCTTTTTCAAGTCAGCAAAAGTCAAATTGTTGAAATCCCAATAAATATCCAACAACGCAGGATAAGGAAAACTATCATCAACAATCTCAATCACTTCAAAGTCTGCAAATGTCCTCACTCTGTTGATGTCTACAGGGACATGCTCTAGTCTTCCAAAGGGGCTCACCGCATGCTGATTATCCATCCTAAGCCTAATAGGAGAGTAAATCAATTAAGGTTTTCCCATCAGTGACCAAGTCTTCTTCATCGTAACATTTACTTCTGATCTCAGGTCGAGGACCACATAGTCCACATTGTAGTCTCCAATCTAAGCACTAAGGTGTAGTTACTTGCTTTTCCTCCTTTTTCTAGATACTTGATTCACAGCTCTACTCAAAAGAGGATCTATTCTTTCGATTTCATATTGTCTTATCAGGTGTTGTATTTCTTGCACAGCTCCTTCATCTTGAATCAAATTGATACAAGTATACAATAAGTCCATAAGCTTTCTTGCCTCTTTTCCTTTCCTAAGTGGGACAGACTATTCAAATGTTGGAGGCATTTCACATTCCTTTACTTCTGGTTGTGCCCTAGATGAAGAAGCATGTTCTCCTACAAATTCTCTCCTTAATTCTTCAAAAGTGTGTTTTTCCTTCCTTGGGTCAAACAATGGTGCCTTCTTTGCAGCTCTTCTAATCCCTGATCCATCTACAGTCTTTCCTGGAGTCACCCTATCTTCTCCTGTGACAGCGCCTCCCCTAGTAATAACATCGACTCTAGGTTCCTCACTACGAGGTTCAACTGATATTAGTTGGACTTGTTGGTTTCCACCTCGTCTTTCCTAAAGTTTAGCTAACAATATTGGACAGTCTTCAATAACATGGTCAAATGAATTACAGTAGTTGCAAGTAGTACAAGGGTTCTAACAATCCCTTTCCAAATGACCTGATTAGGAGCAGTTATAGAAAATAATCTGACCTCGACCTCAACCCATACCTCATCCTCATCCTCTTCCTCTAAACCCACCATGAGGATTGAAGTTTCCTCTTCCTGGGGAATTGAAATGCACGTCATTCTCTTCTTATTGTAATTCTCCTTGAATTCTACATGCATCCCTTGACCTGTCATGCATGAGGTCATAAGCCCTACAGTCCTTCTCATCATGCCCCACAAATTTGCAAAATGTACAATAAACACTGGTGGGTGTCTGGACATATTTCTGCATATAATAACATTCACTATGGTGATTTTTGGTTCTACATACCTCACACCATGGTACAATAGCCATCTTCAACAAGTTAGGGGCTCTAGAGGCCAAGTATTCATTAAATAAGGGGCAGTGATCTTTTTCATGGCCCTCTAATTTACATCTGATACACCATATGTCTTCTCTTTTCTCCTTTCCTTTGTCCTTATTCATGTCTTCAACCTGTAAAGATAAACTAGTTAATTGATTCAAAATCTAACTCATACCCGGACTAGATTCTCCTGCAGGGGTTGCTTCTAGTTTCATGAAAATATCTAATGCCTTGGCCTGCAAAGCGACCTTCTGTTGCATCAGAGGAACTCTAATGTGTGGCGAGAGGGCGATGATGAACCATTCCTTATGTTGTTCATCCAGAATCTGAAAACTTAAGTGACCTGTCAGGGTCTTAAACCTCTGATCAAATTCCCAAACAGGTTCAGTCACCTTCTGGTTGTTTTCCTTCAACTCTGTAATGCACTGCAACTCCGACTTAGGCTTCTTGAACTCTGCACTCAATGCGGTCTCAATGCCATTCAACAGTTTAGGTTGTACAGATCTTGTAACAAACTTCATGTCCCAACTCAATACACTATCCCTCAAGGTAGTACTAAATTGATCTCTCTTAAAAGCTTCATCGATGACTTTCTTAATGCTCCATACACCTTCGCATAAAAACCAGTATTTTTCAGGATCCTCAGATCCATCTCCTCTGAAAATGGGTAAACTCGTTTCATATGTGATGGATTTTCCTTGGTTTCTCGACTGAGTATGTACTAAATTTCTTGTAACAGTACTCGGAGTGCTCTGATTACTCTGGTTACTCTGGTTACTTAATGTTGCTAAAACAACAGGTTGAGTAATAAGACTTACTTCGACAGTAGGCACAGTACTTGAAGTTTCTAGTTCTTCTCGGTGAAGTTCTTCAGTCTCTACTTCTTCTGCCCTTGCGAACTCTGAATACTCTTCGTCTGATCACCCTGCTTCTTCTCCACTGTAGAAATCTTCATCTTGTGATAATGGCTCGTAACTCTTCTTAAATAGGTTCACAAGAGGAACCTTCCTTAATGATCTCCCACTGCATGTGTATCCAGCCTCTGTGTCACTGTCGATGTCTGAATTTTTGAACATTAGATTCAAAATCCAACTGATTACTGTATCTTTAAGATATTCTTCTCATGTAATAGCATCTTAATCTTCAACTTCAGAAAGCGTATAAACTTTCCTCTAGTTCCCTTGAAGAAATATCTTTCTTCTTGACTATAGGATTCCACTCTGTCAATAGAAAACTCAGTAATGTACCCTCCAATAGTGCTATCAAACCAAATATCTACTGCTCTAGACACAGCGTTATCGATTCTCTTGACTTTCTTAATCAACATCGTTGTCCAAACCATAGGTGGTCTAGATATGATCTCAAATTGGGTGTCTGCTAATCTGGCTAACCACTCGTATAACTCCTTGTGAACTCCAGCAAAGAAAATCGTGTTCACATTAGTAAGATGTATCTCCCCAACCATTCTTTTGTACTAATGCTAGGGTTCTTATTCTGAGCTACGGTGAAGTCCCTTTCTTGTTCTTATATCCACTTATGAATATTTGTCCTCGATGGAAACCACCTTCACATTCCCACAAGAAGATCTTGGTCCCGGCAACAGAACCATTTGTTGGCACAAAGGCAGACCCAGAGTTCAACTCTTAACAACGCACCAACAAACCCTAACTACTGGCCCTTTCAGGAACACCTGTGAAGCAAATGAAGTCTCACCCAAAGTAGAAATAGGGGGGTTGCAGGACACGGGTGTCTACAACCAGAGGAAGTGCAAGATGATTCCAGAGTAACACACAAGATAACCTAGAGATTCTTTAACAGTCTTATACTTAGCTTCACAAAGTTAGTTTATATCTCTTATCCTCAGTAGGAAAACAACAATGCAATCACAATATAAAATATAACAAATAACACGACATCAACCATACATAATAACAAGATTTACGTGGTTCACTCTCTCCCTAGGGCTACGTCCACAGAACTGTGTTTATTGGTATAATAGATGAAAATACATAGTTCTATCTGCACACTCATCTGCATATCCTTCTCTCTCTTTCTCTTTATGCCCTCTCCCTGCGCACCCAGCAGTAGAGTAGATCTTCGCACCTAGCTGAAGATCTCAAAATACAAGCTTATTCTAAGACATACACTTTTACAACTCAATCTCTCTATATCAACAACAAGCCTCCCCACTCTTATAGACCTCTATTTATCATTCTATGACTCTTAGAAACCCTAGACCAAAGTCCAGGTGCCAAACCCCTAGGTGTCAAAACCCTAAGTCCACATAGCCCGCCTTTTAAGGACTTCGCCAACCTGTCCTTCCTTCTCCTCTGCGAGGTACTCCAAAGCACCTATTAGTGTCTTCTTCTGCTTGTTGACCTATTCAAGATTCATCTTCCTTGCTACTTTGTCTTCCTTTATCTTCTCCCTTAACGGCTCGCTTTTCCTTTACCTCGCTCCTTCTTTTCTGCTTCTATAACCACTTTGACCCCTCCTCGGTTTGTGTGCCTTCCGCACACTTTGTACTTTGTCTTTCTTCTTATTTAATCTTTTCTCTCTTCCTTAGTACATGACCAAGGACCAACAATGCACAAGCGATGTAAAGGATATATCATTCATGTCATCGAAGCCACAATAGAATCAAGCATAAAAGTGTCGCAATTACCCATAATTGAATAATTATTGGATGTATTCCCGGAAGAAGAAGTGAATTATAAAATAGAATTAATGCCCAGAGAAACGCCTATATCAAAGGCACCTTACAAATTGGGAACAAATGAGTTAGGCGATATTAAGATGTAGTTATGTAATTGTTGGATAATGGATTCATATGCTCAAGTGTCTCACCTTAGGGAGCCCTCATGTTGTTTTTTAAGAAGAAGTATGGAACATTTTGATTGTGCATTGATTATATAATGTTGAATAGGTTAACCATCAAGAAAAAATATCCTTTACCTAGGCATGATGATCTATTTGATCATTTCAAGGGAACAAAGGTGTTCTTCAAGTTGGACCTATGATTTGGCTATCACCATTTAGAGTCGAAGAATCTGACATATTGAAGACTACCTTCAGAACTTGATATGGGCATTATGAGTTCATGGTCTTACCTTTTAGATTGACAAATGACCCCATAACATTTATGAGATTGATAAATGATATTTAAAAATTATCTTGACAAATTTGTGTTGGTATTGATTGATGACAACTTGGTCTATTCTAAGAATAAGGAGGAGCATTAAGAGCATATTTGGTTCGTGTTATAGAAATTGAACGAGCACTGATAACATGATAAGTTGACTAAGTGTGAATTATTTTAGAAGGAAGTTCAATATATTGGGCACATAATATCTGAATAAGTACTAAAGGTGGACCACAATAATATAGAATCCATATCTAGTTGTCCAACCCTAAGGAATGCCATGAAGATGAGAAGTTTGCTAGGATTGGTCAACTATTATCGAAGGTTTGTTGAAGGTTTCTCAAGGTTTGCAGGCCCTTTCTCAGAGTTGTATGGTAAGGGAATTAAGTTCCTCTAGAAAACCCTTCAAGAAGAGAGATTTTAAGAACTTAAAAGGCTCCTCGTGTTTGCACATGTATTGATACTCCTTGATTTTGGCAAGGACTTCCTAGTGTGCACCGATGCATGTGAGGGAATTGGAGGAGTGCTCATGTAGGAAGGGAGAGTGGTGAGCTATGAGTCAAGAAAATTGAATGCTCATGAAAAAAAGTACCCAAGTTGTGATTTGGATCTGCTTTCAATAGTACATTCCCTAAAGGCATGGCGACACTCCCTAATGATTCAACATAAATTTTCAATTACAAGCAAATCATGAAAGTTTGAAATAATTGCAAACTTAATCACAATTAAATCCTAGGAAATAGCATTGGGTGGATTTTTTTAGTAAATATGACAATGACATACTACACATAAAAGGAAAGGAGAATCTAGTAATCGATGCCCTAAGTAAGAGATGACATATAGGTGCAATATCACAAGATCAATTGTACTTAAGGGAAGTAATCAGGATGTGATCCAAGGAGGATAAGCTATATCAATAAGTATCCCCATCAATATTAAGAGTAAGGATTGGACAGAAAAAGAGGTCAAAACTCATGATGATTATCATCTAGTTGAAGATGGGATGTTGCTATGGAGGAACCAAATTTATGAACCAAAGCACAAGGACCTTAGAAGACTGGTATTTCATGAAGCAAACGATGCCTTTCTTCCAAACACCAAGGATACTGAAGGACATATCAAAGTATGAATCAATTGTATTATTGGCCTAGTTTGAAATCAGAGACCACCACCTATGTGGCCTAATTCTTGGAATGCAAAAAATAAAATTAAAACATTGGTATCTAATCAAAAATTTGAATTCCCTAAATATACCATCTTTGAAGTGGGAGGAAATATCCATGGATTTTCAAGTTACCAAGTACCTCCAAGGGTAATGACTAGATATTGGTACTAGTTGATCGACTATAAAAGATAGCCTACTTCATCTTAGTCAAGACTACTCATTGAGCATGTGACTTAGCCTACATCTCCATCCAAGAAGTAGTGAGGCTACATGGTGTAACAAAAATAATTGTAATGAGACGTGACTAAAAGTTTGCCTCCAAGTTATATTAGAGTTTATTTCATCAGCTACACATGAAGCTACAAATTACCATCTAGATATAGATGGTCAAACGAAAAGGGTCAATAGAAGTGTGAAAGGTATGCTCAAGCTACAACTTACCATCTAAAGATAAATGGTCAGACAAAAAGGGTCAATAGAAGTATGGAAGGTATGCTCAGAATGTATGTATGTATATGTATGTATGTATGGAAGGTATGCTTAGAATGTATGAGAACATGCTTTGTTGTGGAGCTCACTAACATTGACAATCATCCATAATGTTAACAATTTGGCAGTCATTATAATGTCAACGATTGTGTTACATTACCATTATGTTAGTGATGAAGGAAAGGAAAGTAGCTTCATTAATACTATGCATAAAAAAAATTTCCATTGGGTAACTTCCACTTCCATTGTGTATAAGTAGTAGTATTGATGAGCACGGAGAGAGGTAGGTTTAAAAGGGGTTTAAAATGGGTTTAGGATTAAAAAAATTAATTAATCATAGTGATAGATTTTTTTAAATGATTATTTTGTTATTAGTATTTTTTAATATTTTTTTGATTTTTTATTAGGTTAATAGAGAGATTATTTTCACATTTATTTTATTTTTTATTGATTTTAAGATATGTTAATATAGATATTTTTTATTGATTTTAAGATATCTTAATATAGATTGAATTATGAAGTTTGTTCTATATAATAATACATATCTATATTGTAGTTTTTAATATTTTAAAATTTTAAATATTGTTATAGTTTTTTTATATTTTAAGGATTTTATAATCACATTTTTCTTATATTGAAACTTAAGATGTAACCATGTTAATGTATAAAAGGAGGGAAGGAGATTTTATAAAGGTGTATTCATATATCATTTTTCACACATATTATATTATAAGAGGAAGGAAAGCATACAAGAAAATATACTTATTTCACAACTAATTAACTATTATGTTAGTATGATACATTATGATTATCTTTATTCACCTAAAAACAATAATATAATTGAAAAATTATATTAAAAATATAAATTTATGACACACATAAAAAAAATTAAAAATATGATTCTAATTTTTTAATATTATTTAAATTAAATATTACAAACATAAAAAAAACAACAAGCATTAATTAAAAATCTGAATTAAGTTTCATGCCATCCTTATTAGTCCCTATAGAAGTCATAGAGTGACTATAGAGATCAATAAATCGTTGACTTCATATTAACTTGCTCTTTGACTATAAATTTTTGCACAATCTCTATTGTTAGAACTAGAGAATAGAAAGCATTATTTTTTATATGATAAAAATAATTATTTGTCATCATCTCATTGGAGAATAGATTCGAAGTCTTATTGCCAGCTTCGTTATTCCCAATGTTTTAAATGTTTAGATATCCAAAGTTTTGAGCATCGATGCTCTTTTTGAATTTTTTTATTTTTATTTTAATTGAAATGTTTACATATTGAAAGTTTTGAGCATTGACACTCTTTTTGAGGTACTTGAATAGGCCTGACAACTTAAATGTTTACATAGCATGAGGCCCTTAAACAAGCCTGATAGCCTTAAATGTTTACTTAAATAGGCCTGTCAGAGTACATTTTTCCTCCAATTTTTGCATACAATCTTGCAGTGAATTTGGGCAATATTGTTGTCCACCACCACTCGCATAGTCATCATATGTTTCATATTTCTTCTATGTTTTGAATGAAATTTAGTCATCATTGAAGATACATGTATTCTTTATTGGTTCATTGGTTGTTGCTTGTTCACTGGTTCGTTGGTTCGTTGGTTGCTACTTGTTGTTGTTTGGTTCAACTTTGCAAGGTTAAAGTCATGCACCTACAGTTGGACCTCTTGGTGCTTTCTCACTAGTTTGTTTCTTGCTGCTTGCTTTTGTTTGCTTCAACTTTGCAAGGTTGGAGTCCTGCACCCGCAGTTGGAGCTGTTTTTTCACTTTGCAGGGTTTAAATCCTGCACCTGCAATTGGACCTATGATTCTGTCGTTCATCATTGATGAGTAAGTTTCAATACCATAGTTTCATTCGTATTTGTTGTTTATTGTTTACAGTTTGCAAGTAAGAATGTTTAAGTATGTATTCATCATTCTTATCATGTAGACTTTCCATAGAGGTTGGCATATCTTTTCCTCCTGCTCTTAAATTTTCCTCCATTTTTTTCCCCAAACTCTGCACCATGTGCATGCCAATGTTATATGCACAACTCTTGTTGTCATTTTTTCTAGCATTACAAATCTTGGTCCTTTGTCGTATGTGAAAAAGTGGAATCTAACGCCTCAATTGAATAAGGAAATTCTTTGGCCTTCCCACCTTGCTCTCAATGATATTCCCACCTTGCTCGGGAATGAGTACCTACCTATCCCCTATGGGAATCAAATGTGTGTTTTTCACATGGAAAGACAATGTCAATCTTGTTGCCTTTACAAAATGTTATTGTAGAAGAAAATTGTAGGTAGGTGTAGAAGGGATCAGTATGATACAACGGTAACCAAACTGCAACAAAATTGCACACCATTGTCAAGCATTATCCATCTTTATCGGTGACATATTTCAATAAGTTATAAAGAAAATTTTCCAAGACCTGAAATGCAAATCCTGGGTAATTCCAAGACATGTTGTTGCACTTTGCAGGGTTGAAATCCTGCACTCGCAATTGGACCTGCGATTTTGTCGTTCATCATTAACGAGTAAGTTTCAATACCATAGTTTCATTTGTATCTGCTCTTTACTATTTACTATTTACAGTTTGCAAGTAAGAATGTTTAGGTATTTATTCATCATTCCTATCTTGCAAACTTTCCATAGAGGTTGGCATATCTTTTCCTCCCGCTCTTAAATTTTCCTCCATTTTTTTCCCCAAACTCTGTACCATGTGTGTGCCAATGTCATTTGCACAACTTCGGCTATCATTTTTCTAGCATTACAAATCCAGGTCCTTTCCCTTATGTGACAAAGTGGAAATCTAACGCCTCAATTGAATAAAGAAATTCTTTAGCCTTCCCACCATGCCCTCGATGATATTCCCACCTTTCCCAGGAATGAGCACCTACATGCCTTTGCAAAATATTTTTGTAGAATAAAACTGTAGGTAGGTGTAGAAGGGCCAAGTATGATACAAAGGTAACCAATCCGCAACAAAATTGCACACCATTGTCAGGCATTATCCATCTTTATCGATGACATATTTCAGTAAGTTATCAAGAGAAAGTTCCAGGACCTGAAATGAAAATCTTGGGTAAAGGATGAAGATAAAAAACAAAACAAGTTGGGTCCAAACATTAATGTTTATTTCGTAGTATCCTCCCACATGATAAATAGAAATCTTATAAGGGTTCAGACTTCCAATAGTTGTTGAGAAGACGAAAAAAATATTGTTAAACTGTCAAATTTCTTTTGGCTAATGGGATTGACACACGGAAAATTGTTAGGTCGGTGTTTTGTGATTTTCTAGCTAAATTTCTTCTATATAGTTTATAAAATGGGCTTTACACACAGAAAATTGTTCGAACGGTGTTTTGCGATTTGCTAGCTAAATACCCAATCTTTGTACTGAGCAAATTGATACTATTGTTTTATTTACATTATCTCTTCTATATGGTTGGGCACTAATTGTAGCTTTGTTTCTCTATCATATGTTATAGCAACCATGAAGCACTATATTTGAGACGAACAAAGGTTGAAGGATACATAGCAGAGTTGGTATGCACTCCCAAACTTATACTTATCTTTTTTGCTATTTTCATATTATCTTGCATAACTAAGAAACATCTTGAAAATCACAACTTAAAATATGGAGCAAGCAATAGATGTTGAATGCTATCAAATAGATGCACACTCCATTGTACATGACAACATCAACCAAGTATTGTGTAACAATGCCCTTTTTCAGATTAGATGCATTTTTTTATACTGCAGGAGATTGCCTCTTCGATGCATTTCAAGTTGTATTGCACTTCCATTATTCCTTGATTGAGTTGTGTAATGGATTGATAGATCATTTCCATATGTACTGACATATTTGAAAGAGACTTCTTGGTGGAACTAAATCTGACAGAAGATGAGTACATCAAAGTGATACAATCTACACTTAAGCAACCAACAATTTTCCTTAAACGAAAACTTTCACATATTTGGAACAATGGTTTCTCCAAGGAAATGCCAAATATGTGAAATGAAAATACAGATGCATAATTTTTCCTCAATGCATATGTTGTAGCATCGTATTGTACCTCGTACATGAAAAAGGTTGATAGATCTATGACAAGCGCATTCAGAAGAATATGCAAAGAACATGTAAAAAGTCAAATTGACGCTATGCAAATGATATGTACACTTGGAAATACATTACTTAATCTTCAAAAAATGTTTTCTCAACAAGCAGTCCACATCTCACTTTCCCTGCCTCTGAGTTGTAGTTCAAGGAAATGTGTCTTCATAAACCAATATCGGCATTGGCAAAGACATGTCAACTGAAGATTCGAAAACAGTTTCCAATTCAAATTGCATGTGCACGTACAATCCACAGATCACAAGGGCTAACACTTGATAGTGTTGCCTTCGACCCTGTTGGAATACGAATACATGGACTTGTATACACAACGCTGTCTCGTGAATAAAACATAGAGTCCTTAGATTTGCTAAGTGTTCTTACAAAAGATTACTTCAAAGTCAAACATAAATTCGATATTGAGATGCAATGCCTTCAGACTAGTGCAAAATGGAATCTGCAATATGATTACCAATCCATACAAACAAACTCATCTATATCAATTCTCTCACTTAACACGTGCAACTTAAATGCACATATGAATGATATACTCAATGACTATGACACAATGCAATATGATATTTTGTGCTTGCAAGAAACATACATGACATTATGCATTCAAAACAAGCAATTTTCAAATCGCAATTGCATATCAAGTTACATTATGCATGGAGTGATGATATTAGTGAAAAAACATATAACAATTTTGGATCATATTCATTTCGAAGAAAAAAATGTTGAGATGATACTAACAAGAGTAATTTTCTATGGATTGTAAATTGCAATATTGAATATCTATGTCGCTATGCATGCAACATTGCCCAACATAATGAATGTTGTTTCAAATGCATTACACCATTTACATCTGAACGAAACCATTATCATTCTAGGAGACTTCAATGTTGACATGCTACAAAATAGTGCCATAACAAAAGAATTGGAAAACTACATGTGCAATTACAATCTCAACTTTCTTTTGGATAAGATAAAGCATGTACAAAACACACGTATTGACCATGTATGGTCAAATGTGCCCATTTCACAATACACCCTCTTTATCTTAGACACATATTGGTCTGGCCATAATACAATTTGTCTTGTACTCGAATTATGAAATATACATCAAGCATATTACAAAACGATATTTCCATGTCTCAAACCATATCTGGATACTTTGTTGCACAAAACCAGATCATTCAGCTAGGATCAACCAACTTCTTAATATTTTCTGGCTTGTAATAGATTTTGGCCAAAAACAATTCTATATAACCACAACCATGGATCAAGAAAAACAAAGGTTTGTGCTTCTAACTCTATATTTTACTCTATTCCTTTGATTCTCATTTATTGTATGTACATATTACTTGTTTTCCCTTACATACCAACTTACATTCATGTTCATTGTATTTTGTGCATTCCCACATTGAAACAAACATAATAACTAGACAAGACGAAGGAATCTTAACCACAAATGTTGAAGAAGACATACAAAGGTGCATGCTTCTACCCTTATTTCATATTCCATTGTTTTGTATTTCATTTATTGTCTGTATATTTATTCTACTGCTTTGCACCTAATTTATTATATGTAGATACTATATATCTTCCTACATAATAACTTATCTTCATGTCAACTGTATTTTTGGTACTGCTACATTGAAATAAATAGAACTGTATTTATTTTTTTACATGTATTTCTACATACCAACTTACCTTCATGTCCATTGTATTTTTTGCATTGCTACATTGAAAGAAACATACTAATTTTACAAGAGGATGAAGTCTTATACGCCACAACACAGGAAGCTGAAGTACAATCTTCGAAAAGGTATACCAATAGTGATAGTAAATCAAACAAACAAAACGAGTATGTGGATAAAATATTGGACTAGAAAATTATGATTTGGTAACAATGGGGCCTTGTTGAGACTTCCCGCCTCCAAAAATTTCCCTCCCCTTTTCTATTTTCCCACTCGCTTTTATCCATTTTTTCCCTCTTCTATACTTAATTGAATTCCCCTTTCTTTTTCCCCTCTACTTTCCCTTTCTGGTTACTTTACTTAGTCGTGTTTTTCGAAAATGTGTAGGTGCGTGGATTGGCGGACTCGCGGGTTCACATTTCCACTCATGCTTCTATATCACGAGTTTGAACGACCAGTTCCACATTCCATACTTACACTTTTTTGATCGCGGGTTCCCGAGCTGGCGGGCTCAAAATTGTGCTTCTATTGTTCTGTGTCCTGCAAACAACACCCGGAGTTCTGCGATATACAAATTGTCAGTCAAACTCCAAAGTTGGTGAGCTCAAGATTGTGCTTCTATTGTTCTGTGACCTACAAAAAACACTCGGAGTTCCACGATATACAGATTGATCTTTGGACTCCCCCACCATGCCCTGTTCTATGTAACACATTTTGCACTCAAAAAATTTTAGACATACAATTTGACCATTGGGCCCTCGCGTCTCTTGAGTATCCCTTGACACCCTATTTCATACTCAATCCCCTCTGAGGTTGTATGTGACATCCAAAACAATTATGAAAAATATACAATGCATATGTTTATTTAGTCGTTGTCATGTTTAATGTACACATGTTTGCATCAGAAAAAGTTGGACAAGTGACATGGGCATGAGTAGTCAATCATCACAAAAATCAATAGAACGACAAGGCCAAAGGTAAATATTCATACATTATGTTATTTCTATGTTTAGAAAAAAAATATCCTGAGTTATGTATTCATCTATGCCATGATAAATATGTAGATGTCATCTACAACACATGTTTTTCAGTTCACAAGAAGTATCGACGAGCACAAGTGAAATGCCCAACATAGTGCAAGCTCCGCAAACTAAGAGGTATGGTTACAAAACTCTGACCTGCATACTTCATCCAAATTGTGCATCTACTTGTACATTTATGAAAAAATAAAAATGATACAAACTGCCATTCACATTACTTTTTCCGTTCAAAAAATGTCACCAGGTCTAAACTTATAACACCTAATATACTATCGATAGAAGGCTTGAACAATCATCGAACTAGACAAGTGTTCGTCGAGGACATAATGGTCGTGTATAGCACCTACTTAGACAAGGAAAACAAAACTAGATGAATTATGTGTGCTGACATGACAGACAACGAAGCCATGATGACAGTCACACTGACTATCCTTGCACACCTTGTCCAGAAACATGCAGAAAATATATGGCCAGGTAACAAGATATCCATTACAAATTTCAATATATTACCAAAAATAGTATATGACCGTGGTGATTGTGATCATATTATATCGCTCAATGAAACAAGTATTGTGGAAAAATTTCCCACGGTTTGTTCGAAATATCATTTCGTACCAGACACAACAATCAGCCAACTTGTAGAGAGCAACAACATTTACCCAAACAGAACCATTGGTGTAGTTGTCACACTCACGAGAAAATTTGGCTCACAACACATTCTCCATATAAAAGATGGAGACTTAGACAACGACAATTCAATGGTATTGTTCTCCATACCCAGTTTTGTCCTTTACTTTCACATGCTCATATATCTCAGTTATCTTACACAACTATTACATTGTTCCATGTTCCAACTACAATTGTTTGACACCTATTCAAATTTATTTTCCTCAATGGAACAACAATTGCATAAAGGGAAATTTCCAATTATGCTCTTCAAAAATATAACAAATAAAAAATATGTTAAAGAAAGGATCTTTCGCACAGCCCAAGCAACATTTGTAATAGAATTGCGAATAGACATAGTACAGGATCTCAAGAAACTAACTAGCTCGGCAATTGTTGTATGTATACATATACAATTCCATCCACACTTTGCACATAAAAATTGCCTTAAACAATTTTGTGCAACTTTTTTTTTGCACACACATATATTATATTGTTCAATATATTAACTATTATGCTCACATGCGCAGGTTGAGGGTGTTTTTATTGCAGCAAATGCATACTCGACCCCCTTCGAGCTTGTATGTGCCAAATGCAACTCTCATGCTTCTGCCTCTGCTTTCATAAATGATGGCACAATTGATTGTCTACGATGCAATAAAAAATGCCCTTACATATATAGACATTGCCTCAACGTTTCCATCTAAACCCTCAGCAACATAATTGTACATTGTACAATTAGACAACATGCATTGCAAGATGTGCTTCCTCGGTTGGCAGAATTACCATATGAATTATACCTACATAAAAAGACAAACATTGTCTACATGTTACGCAACTTTCACGTCCATAGAAAATTTACATTAAATGAGGACAATGTCATACTGCATATCATTTGAACCAAATATATATATATATATATATATATATATCATGCATTGACACGACACAAAAAAATATGATCTGTATCTATCCATGCTACCCAATCAAGATATGAATAGAGTTTTGCAGTGCCATGACAAAGTGAACTGGAAGCACATAAGATCGTTGAGTCCAGGATTGAGAAGCATGAGGAAAGACCTCATACAAAGTACCCAACTGTGAATAAATCAAGTCCATCCTTTGAGCCGTCAAAATGGCTTGCTCCTCTAAACGGAACCAACAGGCATTTTCAATAATATTGGAAATTTGGCATTGTTCAAACTCCATTAAGTTAAATGCTAACACTATTTTCCAGAACTAGTAATGTTAGAACATTGCCACGTTAACGTGATCTTGGTTCATAGTACTATCAGAAGAAAATGTTCATAGTGATCTTGGTTCATAGTAATATAGTATTCGAAAAATTTCTTGGTGTCCATTTGGGGATTTGGTTGTAGATGGGATACAATGCCCAATCTCCGTTGATTTTTTCCTTTCTTGTGTTTGGCAGTCTTTTGTTCATGTGTTTTTGTCTTGTAGTTCAAGGTTCTCATGGGTTTGGTTTTTGAATTATGGTTGGATGATAGATTCGGGATCTTAGTTGTTTTTCTATGATCTTAAAGAATATACAAGACATGTCTTTCATTTTAATGTAAGCTTTGTGAAGCAAATGTAATATGTAGTTCATTTTAGCACTTTTACTTAATTGATGAAATTGTTGGAGTTACTTCACACACACCTAGGATTTATTTTTCCTAAGGTTTTTCCTTGTTTATTAGTCATAATTAGTCATTATCCAGTCTCCTATATTTAGGGGAGAATATTCCACTTGGAGAATATTCTCTTTCAGTTGACACTTCAGTTTGACTAGTTGAGTTGAGTTTAGATGTTGCATTGGTTTTGTTACCATGAAACATTAGGAACATCACCATGCTAATGCGCACTTGCCTTGGGATCATCACCATATTGGCGCATTACCCTTGATTTCCTAAGTTAACTCCTTACTACTCTTTGTTTAGTCAGATAATTGAAGACTAGTTGACTATTTAACTCAGCTAGGTGGCAGTTCACTCCCGTAACTGCATGAGAGACTAGAATAGGTAGAATTTCACTCCCGTAACTGTTGGTGTGTGTCCATATCACTCTAGACCACCACTATGTCTCATTAGTTACTCATGTATCATATATCTATTGTAAATTATTCACTCTTTGAGTGTGGAATACAGTTAATGAGATTTTTTCCACTCTTTCTCTCCTGCTTCTTCTTTTCTCCAATTCTCTCTGCAAATGTGTGTATTATTGTTTAGCTATATCTATTATGTGCAGTTTAAACACATTTACATGGTATCAAAGCCGATGGATTTCTAAGAAAAAGCTACACCAAACTATTTTTGCAGGTACAAAAGATTGAAGACAACGAAAAGATTGAATTTATGTTTTACTCACCGATAATACTTCTCACGCCTCATAACTATTTGGAGTGGAAGCCAAAGATTCTACTTATTCTCAGAAGTAGAGGTTTATACCAAATAACCATAGAAATGGAAGTAGACCCTGATTCCACCAATGAGAAAAATGACTTTCTCAATAGACAAGATATGGCCATAGGATTTATCTGCATGTCTATTTCTCCAGAAATTCTCCACCAAGTATGTGATATCACACAAGAATTCATTCCAAATGAATTATGGACCAGATTAAAGGTTCTATTTGGGAATAAATAAGATTGTGAAGATTTCATGTAGGGGATTGGAAAGATAGAGCTAGAAGAGAAATTGTCAGAAGATCAAGCCTCTTATTATGAAGAGTCTTCTACAAACGTTTTTGCACAAATTTGTATTACATTAATGGAAGACGATGTAAACTCCATTTCATATTTATTTTCTAAAATTCATGTGGAATATATATGGCATGCATCTTAGGAGTCACATGCAGATACATTTCCATGCGCAATGCATGCATCTCATGAGCCAAAAAGGGAGTCACGCACACCAGACTCAATTATGATATTTTCTTAGCACCATTTGTAGAAAAAAAATTGCATATTTGAATTCCTCTCGGGAAAATATCCAATTTCAAAAAAAAATCGTCTGAAACGGAATCCGAAAAGTGAAGTTATGATCGTTTTAAAATCTACAAAATTTCAGCATTTTTCTGAAAACGGTCGCACGGTTTTCAAAGTTTCATCCAAACTTTATTTGGATCTTCTTCATTACAAGAAGAAAAAGTGGATATGTGTGGACAAATAAATGGTGCATATACTTCATCATATCCATGAAGACATCTACATCTTCAACAAAATCTTCAATGATAACAAACTTGCATAGTTGCGAGGTCTTCTTGGAGTGGAGGACACGGTTGCTTAGCAATTGTTTTTTGTTACTTCTCATTTTTATTTTTTTTATGAATTGTAATTTGAGGGGGGGATTTTCCCATGATTTTTTCCCTCTTTCCTCGTTCATTTCATTGTATCTTTTCTATTTGGGTACCTAACATGGCCTCGTTGCCGGGACCCATTCTTTATTTTCACCATAGTGATGTTCAAGGGGGGTGTTGGAGTTACTTCACACACACCTAGGATTTATTTTTCCTAAGGTTTTTCCTTGTTTATTAGTCATAATTAGTCATTATCCAGTCTCCTATATTTATGGGAAAATATTCCACTTGGAGAATATTCTCTTTCAGTTGACACTTCAGTTTGACTAGTTGAGTTGAGTTTAGATGTTGCATTGGTTTTGTTACCATGAAACATTGGGATCATCACCATGCTAATGTGCACTTGACTTGGGATCATCACCATACTGGTGCATTACCCTTAATTTCCTGAGTTAACTCCTTACTGATATCTATTCAGTCAGTTAACTGAAGACTAGTTGACTAGTTAACTCATCTAGGTGGCAGTTCACTCCTGTAACTGCATGAGAGACTAGACTAGGTGTAAGTTCACTGCCGTAACTGTTGGTGTGTGTCCAGATCACTCTAGACCACCACTATGTCTCATTAGTTACTCATGTATCATATACCTATTGTAAATTATTCACTCTTTGAGTGTGGAATACAGTTAATGAGAATTTTTCCATTCTTTCTCTCTTGCTTCTTCTTTTCTCTAATTCTCTTTGCAAATGTGTGTATTATTGTTTAGCTATATCTATTCTGTGCAGTTTCAACACATTTACAAGGTATCAAAGCCGACGGATTGCTAAGCAAAAGCTACACCAAATTATTTTTGCAGGTACAAAAGATTGAAGACAGCGAAAAGATGGAATTTATGTTTTACTCACCGATAATACTTCTCACGCCTCATAACTATTTGGAGTGGAAGCCAAAGATTCTACTTCTTCTCAGAAGTAGAGGTTTATACCAAATAACCATAGCAATGGAAGTAGACCCTGATTCCACCAATGAGAAAAATGAATTTCTCAATAGACAAGATATGGCCATAGGATTTATCTGCATGTCTATTTCTCCATAAATTCTTCACCAAGTATGTGATGTCACACAAGAATTCACTCCAAATGAATTATGGACCAAATTAAAGGTTCTATTTGGGAATAAATAAGATTGTGAAGATTGCATGCAGGGGATTGGAAAGATAGAGCCGGAAGAGAAATCATCAGAAGATCAAGCCTCTTATTATGAAGAGTCTTCTACAAACGTTTTTGCACAAATTTGTATTACATTAATTGAAGATGATGTATAATCCATTTCAGATTTGTTTTCTGAAATTCATGTGGAAGATATATGGCATCCATCTTAGGAGTCACATGCAGATATTTTTCCATGCGCAATGCATGCATCTCATGAGACTAAAAGGGAGTCGTGCACATCAGACTCAATTATGATATTTTCTTAGCACCATTTGCAGAAAAAAAAAATGGATATTTGAATTCCTCTCAGGAAAATATCCAATTTCAAAAACAAATCGTCTGAAACAGAGTCCATAAAGTGAAGTTATGATCATTTTAAAATCTACAAAATTTTAGCATTTTTCCGGAAATGGCTGCACGGTTTTCAAAGTTTCATCCAAACTTGATTTGGATCTTCTTCATTACAAGAAGAGAAAGTGGATATGTGTGGACAAATCAATGGTGCATATACTTCATCAGATCCATGAAGACATCTACATATTCAACAAAATTTTCAATGAGAACAAACTTGCACAGTTGCGAGGTCTTCTTGGAGTGAAGGACATGGTTGTTTAGCAACTGCGTTTTGTTACTTCTCATTTTTAATTTTTTTATGCATTGTAATTTGAGGGGGGGATTTTCCCATGAGCTTTTCCCTCTTTCCTCGTTTATTTCAGTGTATCATTTCTATTTGGGTACCTAACATGGCCTTGTTGCCAGGACCCATTCTTTATTTTCACCATAGTGATGTTCAAGGGGGTGTTGGAGTTACTTCACACACACCTAGGATTTATTTTTCCTAAGGTTTTTCCTTGTTTACTAGTCATAATTAGTCATTATCCAGTCTCCTATATTTAGGGGAGAATATTCCACTTGGAGAATATTCTCTTTCAGTTGACACTTCAGTTTGACTAGTTGAGTTGAGTTTAGATGTTGCATTGGTTTTGTTACCATGCAACATTGGGATCATCACCATGCTAATGCACACTTGCCTTGGGATAATCACCATACTGGCGCATTACCCTTGATTTCCTGAGTTAACTCCTTACTACTCTCTGTTCAATCAGTTAACTGAAGACTAGTTGACTAGTTAACTCAGCTAGGTGGCAATTCACTCACGTAACTGCCTAATAGAATAGACTAGGTGGAAGTTCACTCTCGTAACTGTTGGTGTGTGTCCAGATCACTCTAGACCACTGCTATGTCTCATTAGTTACTCATGTATCATATATCTATTTTAAATTGTTCACTCTTTGAGTGTGGAATACAGTTAATGAGAATTTTTCCATTATTTCTCTCTTGCTTCTTCTTTTTCTCCAGTTCTCTCTACAAATGTGTATATTATTGTTTATCTATATCTATTATGTGCAGTTTCAACACATTTATAGAAATTACCAAAATTCTTCTTCAAAAATATTTTGAAATAAAAGGATATATGCTAGTTGAAGTCGAATGGTACTATGATATCAACCACACAAAATTCAAATTCAAATTTGTCGTTGTTATACTTATGGTCAAGTTGACAGTACAATAATTTTACTTGAACAACCCTCCATTAATTTTTTTGTAACTTTCTGATGCTTCTCTTATGCAAGCACATCCTGGAAAGTATAACTATGACTCATTTTCTATATTCCTTGATTGAAAAGCCTGTACAGTTGTCTAATGCACTTCATAGTTACTGTTATGACCATAAATGGGGCTTTGTTAAGACCAATTCCCGCTTCTGAAAATTTCCCTCCCCTTTCTTTTTCCCCTCTACTTTCCCTTTCTGGTTACTTAGTTGTTTTTCGGAAAATGTCTAAGTGCACAGGTTGGAAGATTCACACGCTCACATTTCCACTTATGCTTTTATATCACGAGTCCCACCGACCGCTTCCCCATTCCATACTCAACCACTTTTTTGATCGCGGGTTCCCGGCCAGGCGGGCTCAAGATTGTGCTTCCATTGTTCTATGCCCTACAAACAACACCCGGAGTTCCCCGATACACAAATTGACAACCAAATTCACCTTTATTTTCCCCCTCTACTTTCCCTTTCTGGTTACTTAGTCGTTTTTTTGAAAATGTCTCATGTTTTTATATCACGAGTCCGTCGACTACTTCCTCGTTCCATACTTAGCCACTTTTTTTATCACCAGTTCCCAGGCAAGTGCGCTCAACATTGCACTTCCATTGTTCCACGACCTACAAACAACACCTAGAGTTCCGCGATATACAAATTGACCGCCAAACTCTGCCAGCATGCCCTGTTCTGTGTTACACATTTTGCATTCAAAAGTTCAGAGACATACAATTTGACTGTCGAGCCCTCACATCTCCTGAGTATAACTTGTGACCCTATTTTGAAGCCCAACCGACTGCTTTCCATACTTGGCCATTTCTTGGAATCTCTTTCGCGGGTCGTCGAGTTGGCGAGTTCACGAAATCTCCAATCCTTAATCGCTCTTCATTGTCCCTGCCACCTTCACACTTCTTTCTAAGTTTGCAATTATTAAGCTTTAATGCTAACAACTCATCATGTAGGGACCGTAAATATTATCATTAATGAGCAAAAGGCTCGAGGAGATCTCCCATTAATACGCATCAAACCAAGATTTGTGGAGGGTTATATTATCCCTTTTGAGTGTTCATTTCAAACATCATGGAATCTCTTTCACGTGTCGTCGGGTTGGCGGCTTCACGAAATCTCCAATCCTTAATCTCTCTTTGTCGTCCCCGGCACCTTCGCACTTCTTTCTAAGTATGCAATTATTAAGATTTAATGGTAACAACTCATTATGAAGGAACCGTAGACATTATCATTAATCAGCGAAAGGATCGAGGATATCTCCCATTGATACACATTAAACCAAGATTTGTGAAGGGTTATATTATCCCTTCCGAGTGTTCATTTCAAATATCATCTTGAGAAAACGAATGTTCTTGTCAACTTATGGCAGCAGCTCGACAACAATTATGTGGAGATACAGTAAACACCTTCGGGCATGATGACTGGAACTTCTAGTGGTCCAGGGCATATTCTTACTACTCATCCCCTTCCGCCCAGAAGGAAGTAATTTGGACGTCTGGAATTGCTCGTGCAAGCTGTCCCTAAAGTCTTTGACTATAAGGAGATGGTCTCTTGGTGCGCCGAGAGATATATATCAATCCAAAGAATTATTCAATTGCAGTACTAGTCTCATGTTCTATGGAGATACAGTGAACATCTTCGGGCGTGAGGACCAGAACTTCCAATGGTCTAGGGCATATTCTTACTACTCATCCCCTTCCGCCCAAAACGAAGTAATTTGGACCTCTAGAATTGCTCGTGCATGTTGTGTCCCTGAAGTATTTGACTGTAAGGAGCTAGTCTCTTGGTGCGTCGAGAGATATATTTCAAGCCAAAGAATTATTCCATTGCGGGACCACTCTCTTGTTTCTTTGTCACCTCAGTTCCTCCGCAAGATGTTGAGATTGTCGAAGCCAACATTGACCTTCATAGGAGAAGACTGCAAGGAGTTCCTAAAAAAGCATGATACTCAGTTTTGTATGCATGTTCAAGAGCTTGTCGATGCCTTCTGCATGTTGTTGCACTAGATGAACAACAAAAAATTGTATGCATGTTTTTTTTTGTAACTCCTCCACCTATATTTATGACAAGTATGTTCAATGTTTCGGTGCAAAGAACTCAATCCAATGTCTATGGATAAATATATATTACCCACTATTTTTCTTATAGATTTACTATTAAAAAATTGCCTTGGAATCTTGGTTGGAGCTTCTTTGCTGGATTTAACACCTCTTCTCATTTGCATGGTTCGATAGTCTCGTAATTCTTAAATATTGTATTGACTCAAGTAATTTGATCAAATATTAATCATGGAACAATTATGTGACACTGCATTGTATCTATCACATGAGGCTTCTACAGAAACATAAATGAATTTCACACACAGTTTCAAACCAACATTCAATTCCATTCATAATGTAGATAGAACATAGCAACACTAATTCACGATGCGGGAGTTGGGGCCCCGCACAAGAAATTTCATTCTCATCTCAAACTTATTGAGTGAACGATCTCTTATTTCCCTCTCACTTCCTTGATTCATTCACTCGAGAAGGAACCATACTATTGGTTGTCCATCCCCTGGCCTCTATTTGACAACTTTTACTTTATTAATGAAATTACCAAAATTCTTCTTCGCAAATATTTTGAAAATAAATGATATATGCTAGTTAAAGTCAAATGGAGCTATGATATCAACCACAAAATTAAAATTCAAGTTCGTCGTTGTTATACTTATGGTCAAGTTGACAATAAAATAAGTTTATTTCAACAACCCTCCATTGATTTCTCTGTAGCTTTTCGATGCTTCTCTTATGCAAACACGTCCTGGAAAGTATAACTATGACTCACTTTCTCTATTCTTTGATTGAAGATCATGTAGAGATATCTAATTGACTTCATAGTTATTGTTTCTCCTAAAGTCTGCACCTGAGTGCTAAAGGGCAGAGCCAGGCCACCGAAATTTTGGAATGGTCGTTCTTTTGAATTTGTTGGTGAGTTGGAGGGTTGTTTCACCAAGACAAAAGCATGGTCAAATCAGAAATATGCTATGGATGATAATTCTCCTTGGTTGTAGCAAATTAATGACAGGCAAGTGAAATGATAGAGGGAAACAACAAACCATTCAATGAATAATTTGTTGCAAGAAGTTTAATACTTAAAATAATATTTCAAGGCATTAAACAATGTATCAAAAACACAATTACTCCCACAAGTTGCAATAAAAACAAATATTCATTAAATCATTAGCTTACGCACCCCAGACGTCTGAAATGACCAATAGCCCAATCTACCAAATCGACCTCCCTATTATCGGATCGACAAAGATGAATATTATGGAATTAGAGAATTTTTTTGTGTGAATTGAATTGGAAAAAAATGTTACTTATTCTAGTTTTTTTAAGGCCTTATCACAATAAGAATGCAAAATTATGCTAACCCACTATTATATACAAAAGCCAAACATCAATAGCGCTTGTAAATCAACTATACATAGTTATAGCCAAAAATCAAGTTATAGTTTATATTTGCATTTTCTCACACCCTTTCCCCTTTCTTTTTCCCCTCTACCTTCTCTTTCTGGTTACTTAGTCGTTTTTCAGAAAATGTCTAAGTGCATGGGTTGGAGGACTCACGGGTTCACATTTCCACTCATGCTTTTATATCACGACTTCGACCGACCGCTTCCCCATTCCATACTTAGCCAAAAAAAAATATCGCGGGTTACCAGGCAGGCAGGCTCTAGATTGCACTTCCATTGTTCTGTGACCTACAAACAACACCCAGAGTTCCACGATATACAAATTGACTGTCAGACTCCCCCATCATGCCCTCTTTCATGTTACACATTTTGAACTCAAAAGTTCTGAGACATACAATTTGACCATCGGGCCCTCACGTCTCCTGAGGATCCCTTGTCACCCTATTTTGAAGTCTGACCGATCGCTTTCCATACTTGGCCATTTCTTGGAATCTCTTTCGCTTATCGTCGGGTTGGCAGGTTCACAAAATCTCCAATTCTTAATCATTGTTTCCAGTGCCCGCCACCTTCGCACTTCTTTCCAAGTATGCAATTAGTAGTTTTTAATGTTAACAACTCATCATGCAACAACCATAAAGATTGTCATTAATGAGCGAAAGGCTCGAGGAGACAATCACACTGACTATCCCTACACAACTTGTCTAGAAACATGCAGAAAATATTTTTCCAGGTAATTGGGATATCCATTACAAAATTCAATATATTACCGAAAACGAGTCTGATCAACCGCTTCCCCATTCCATACTTAGCCACTTTTTTTATTGCGGGTTCTTGGACAGGAGGGTTCAAGATTGCTCTTCCATTGTTATGTGACCTACAAACAAGACTAGGAGTTCCGCGATATACAAATTGATCATTGGACTGCTCCATCATGCCCTCTTCTATGTTACACATTTTGCACTCAAAAGTTTTGAGACATACAATTTGACCGTCGGGCCCTCACCTCTCCTAAGTATCCCTTGTGACCCTATTTTGAAGCTTGACTTACCACTTTCCATACTTGGCCATTCCTTAATCGTTCTTCCCCATCACCGCCACCTTTGCACTTCTTTCTAAATATGCAATTAGTAATATTTAATGATAACAACTCATCATGCATGAATCGTAAAGATTATCATTAATGAGTGAAAGGCTCGAGGAGATCTCTCATTAATATGCATTAAACCAAGATTTGTGGAGGGTTATATTATCCCTATCGAGTGTTCATTTCAAACATCATGGAATGTCTTTTGCGAGTCGTTGGGTTGGTGAGTTCACGAAATCTCCAATCCTTAATCACTCTTCGTCGTCCCTGCCCGCTTCACACTTCTTTCTAAGTATGAAATTAGTAATCTTTAATGCTAACATTTCATCATGCAGGAACCATAGAGATTGTCATTAATGAGCGAAAGGCTCGAGTGTAACAACCCAAACTGATTAATTTTATCATAGTTTCTAGTTTAAATTTAATTAATTATTAAAATATATTAAATGAGTCTTTTATTATTTTATTATTAAAAGGTGGGTGAAGTATTTAATGGGGGGATAAGGTTGTTGGGGAATTAATGAGGGGATAAGGTTGTTGGGAATTTATGAGGGGGATTTGAGAGAGGAAGATAAGGAAGAAGGGGAGGACTTGGAAGAGGATCTCATTTTTGGTTTGAGGATTTCTGAATTTCTGAAAGATGGAGGAGGAGGAGGAGGAATTGGGAAGAATTGTTTTGGGGAACTCTCACAGGGCACTATTGTTGCTGGGAATTTTGGGCTCGGGGGCCAGGAAACAGCAAGGATTCCTGCAGCTAGGGAGCCAGAGAGGTTTTTCCTAGTTGGTTGGGAGGTTAATATTCAGTCTGGGCAAGAACGAGCAAGAACAAGAACACGATCAGACAGAAAAGAGACTAGATAACCAACCTGCAGGTGGAGGTATATATTATGTCGTGTTTATCATTATTATTATCTTGTTGTTATCATTATTTTTTTTATGTTGTTATCATTATTTTTTTGATGTTGTTATCATTATTCTGTTGTTGTTGATGATATTATTTTGTTGTTATCATTATTTTGTTGTTACTCTTTATTCCTAGTTTATCTCAAGTATAAGAAAATTATTAAAAGAAATTCTAAACTAAATTTTAGAAAACTTTTAATTATTTTGAGTCTTGAAAATAAACAGGCTCTACACATGGTATTCAAAACTGAAACCTAGGCTTGACCACCCACAACGCTAGGATTTTGTCTTTGTAAAAAAAAAAAAACACTAAACCCTCTCACTCACACTAATAAACTCTTCTACAGGCACCTGCAACACAAAATTAATGCCCAAACATGTTAATTTTGCTCACTCTAAGCTGTTCATCTCTCCAAACCTTGCTACTTGCTCTCCAAACTTGTTCCCCAAAATGAAAGAAAAAAAAATGAGGTGATTCAGGGTTCTAAATGCACTTGTGGTCAGTGGGAGAAGAAAAAAAAAAACAAAAAAAATGTGGGCCAAACTTGAATTTCATTTTTTTTTACAGTATTTGTTTCCTGCTACACGAAGGAATAGGTCCTGCAAACACGTATCCCTCAAAAAAAGATTTTTGATCGTACAGAATTTAGTGCAGATCAAGGGATCCAATCCATACCAGATCCTAGATCTTCAGTGTAGGGTGATAAATCCAATAACTCAGTTTTATGCTTTCGTATCGGTTTCGTTTTCTTTTGTGAAAACAGGAAATCTTCAATATGTAAAGAAATGTTGGATGGATCATAGTTCCATATCTTTGTGCTTTGTAAAGGAACGAGGCACCATCTTCTTTGAATTGTTTTTGTCTTATAGTGAGGGATTTTAAGCATCAATTTTGAAATCTGTTGTCAGTCAACATAGCAAAACCAGATAGCAGGAAGCTTGAATATCATGTAGCATGTAGCCCTATGGGTATAACCAGGTCCATATACTACTACTGGAGTATAATAAAATTTCATTTTCTGAGCTCAACAAAAAAAAAATCATCTAGCATGAATCCAGTCACAGCAAAAAGATTAGATACAGTTGTTGCAAATCAGGTAAAAAAAAAGGGAAAAGGAATTCATGAGCATTTATACCTTTAAATGAAAGATATGGGCAGCCGAAAAGTTTCAGCAGTGTATCAGAAGCAAGTGTATCATCATTTTCCATGATTTGGAAAACAAAAAAGGCACTCATAACAAATATCACAAAATTGACTTTCCTTATTTTACTGAAATTATCAGGTTTGTCACATGCCCTATGCTTCATAAACATCCTTTTAAAACCATTTCTCCATGTTGTATACCATTAAACATCCAATTTTCCAGGATAGGGAAATCCTCAACAACATTTTCTAACAAGCCTCTATTATCAAAAATGTAGAATCCTTTCGAAGTCCCAGGAACCATGTATTCCTGGAGAAAGAGGCTCCCACTTTCAGCAGATGACTTGCTTGAAAAGAAAAGACACCCACTTATCTCAATTTTTTTAGTCAAATGTTCCCTGTGAAAATAGAGACCCTAAATAACAGAATTTCAATGAATAAGGAACAAAGTTGAATACCACATGGTACAGGCTAAAGCAAATCCAATGAACCATTTTTTTAGGGAAAGAAAATCAACAACTGAGAGCATGTTACCCTTGAAGTGTAAATAAATATTAAAAATGTAATAATATCAGTTCTAATAAACTCACAATGATATCACCATATGGAGTAAGAAAGCAACTAAAGAAGCAGAATTTACAAAAAAAAACTGAGCTCTGTCTAATCTTTCATTTCCACAACTGAGCACCCGTACATGGATTATCAATATTTCAATAGTGTGGCAGCTCCACCCATTGTCCTCCTATTGACTCCATAAGATACAACGTTCACCAATCTCGCTCCCATGACCCTGGATTCTTATATTTGATCTATATATTTGTTTATTGAATTCTTAGCTTCTATTTCATTTTCATTTTGAATCTCTACCAAGAAGACAACCATGAATCACCCAATACATCTCCCACAAAGATTACCAAAATATTTATTTCCACACATTTATTCCCCTCATAAAGTTAGTGCATATAACACACAATGAATTTATACAATGGTAAACAACCATCAAAAATGTGAAGGTTACGTTCTTGACCCGAGCAAGGAGACGAGTGAGATTGCTTTTCAGGCTCTGCACGCGCTCAAGGTTTTTGGTACTAACATTTCTGGAAAGTTCTCCAATATAGGATAAGCCTCTCGTTCAAGTTCTTCAACATTTGAGTCCATGTAGGTGCAAACCACCTCCAAAGCTATTTCCAGCACACGGAACTCGAAAGGAAGTTCATGTTGCATCCCTTCTGCTGCTTCTGGGACATGCAGCCACTGTCAAGGTGAAGTTGTGGCAGAGGTACCATGTCTTTCTTGCTGATCTATATGATGGATTTTCCGAATTCTTGATGGGATTTTGAGAGAAAGTTGTTTCCTAAGTTGATCCACAAATGGAAGAACGACATGGTTCAAGAAGACCTCTTCAACAGTAACAATGGCCTTTATAAATTCCAAATTAACCACCATGGCTTTCTCCCTTGCGAGAATGTTTGATGAATGGAAAAAGATGGGACCCAGGATCCTCAAATCCCTTGCAGGAATTGATAAGTGTTTCATTATCATTTGTTTATCGCATTCGAGCACCTCCAAATTCCCAGCTGCATCAAAGCGCATCCATAGCCGAGAGCCAGCCTTCTTCTTGGACTTGATCATGGGTTGTAGGGCGAGCTCTTCCTGTAGAGTACCCCTCTCTATGAGCGTATATTCTCCTCCCTCTGGAGAAAATATCCTCTTCAGTACGGGCTTCCCCATTTCTCAACGAATTCAAATCTCATGGCAAACCAGGCCGCGGAATTGACAGCATAATGATTGATGCAATGCAGAATTAATTGAGAATGTTATGATTGGTTCAAGCTGCATGAAGAATGAACCAGGAAGTGTTGATGTTCACATTGTTTACATTTTTCACCAACAAATAAAATGTAAGCAAATGCACAGGGCCAAAAAGAAGAGAATCTGCAGCCAACTTAGCAGTAACAAACTGCCAAGAACTGGGCTGGTACCGTAAAGAATGTAGTCCAGAGCTTATAATAGTCCAGAATCTGGATTGGTGGCTAACCACTTCCATACTCGCATAAGCATCTTCGATTCCTAATTTTAAAATCGAATTCCAAGCAAAAGGTATTGGATGCTTATGCCCTGATATATTTTACCGCTTTTATAAAGTAAAGTTTTCACCAACACGGCTCTCCTTTTCCTGTTCGCCTTTCCAATTATCTTTTATATTTTTTTCTGGTCTGCGATCGATTCCCGTCGAGGATCCCTGGAGAATAATTCACCCCCGTGCCAAGCATAGCAGAAGCAATAGCAAAACGAGCAGAATGGACCACTGCATCATGGAAAATGTACACATGCTTGTCCCTCTGAATCGATAATCGATCTCAGTTCCTTGGGTGACTTCGAAGTGTTTTTTTTTTTTTTTAAAAGCCAAACAGCCACAGCGGCATTGTGATGCGAACAGAGGAATCTCATTTGTTCATGTACATTTCATCGCCTCAGAAAGAGAGTGAGAAAGGAGCGCCATCGGAGACCTTCATTCTCCCTCTTTCTCTTCCACTCGAGAAGAAACAAGTGGTTCACAGTGTGAAACCCTGGATGGAAACTCGGTTCTGTATATCAAACCAATCAAATCAGACAAATGGTTCCTTTTAATGGACGACGGCCCAGACTATGAACGTCGCGTGGAAAGATGAAAGGACAAAGTAGTTAGATTATTCTTATCACAAATTGATGATGTTTAAAGATTTTATTAGTGTTTAAATTGAGAGAGTCTTGGAGTGAAAGGTTCCTACAAACAAAAATATTATTAAAATAAAGGGAAATTGAGAGAGTCAAGGTCATAGGAACCCGCGCTAAAACCACCCTGTAGGTGGATTGCAAGAAGTACGGGCACACTTATGACTCAAAAAAATGTCACTATAGATTTCATTTGTTCAATTTTGTGTAGATAATTTTATAAATGGATAATTAGAAATTATAATATAAGATATTAATTTTATTACAATTTAAATTAAATATGTAAAATCTTTTATATATGTATATATGGAGAATTTGACCGAATTCAGGTTCATTTTTTTGTCTAAAAAACGAAACGCGTGAGGGAAGATTGCTCCCGAATTAACTTACTCTAGAATTATATTATAAAAAATTTCAATTAATTTTATTACAATTTAAATTAAATGTGTAAATTCCTATATATATTTATATATGGAATAATAGTAATATACAGTAGATAGATAGTGTGTAGATATTTTATATATATAGTGTACATATTTCCACAACAATTAAATAAATAAATATAATATATTTATTTATTCTCATAAAATTTATCTTTAAACAATTTCATAAAATTGTCAATAAATAACCTATTACCTTTGGTAATATTTATTAAATATTTTAAAAATATGAAAATGAATGTGTAATGACAAGTGACAGATTTTATGTACGTGCCTATGTTAAGACTTTGACTAATCATATTACCTTGTTTCACTGTACTAAATGTCTTCCCATATCAACTTTTATTATGTTTTGAAATGTTTAAGTAAAGCTTTCAAAAGAGAAATATCATTGATAGAACTAGTGTGAGTCATATATATATATATATATATATATATATATTTTTATTGAAGTTCTGAACATGAAAGGTCAATTATAAGTAAACAAAATAAAAGGACTTCCCATATCAACTTTTATTATGTTTTGAAATGTTTAAGTAAAACTTTCAAAAGAGAAATATCATTGATAGAACGAGTGTGAGTCTCATTCATTCATATATATATATATATATATATATATAAGTTCTCAACATGAAAGATCAATTATAAGTAAACAAAATAAAAGGACTAGGCCACAATAATGAAATTTCTTATTATTTAAGTATCTCCAAATTTGATAAAAGTACTATTATTTAAAGATAGTAAAATAAAATATACATTTTACTATTTATTTTGGATATTGTAAGAGGGATATTGATTTCATGTGAGTTATGAAAGGGTCGACTTCGCGAGGAGGTCAATAAGTTGTAATCTATCTTGGTGTTCTTTTGTTATGAGTGGAGAGGAATGATGGTTCTCCCACATAACTCTTATGTGTTGTGGATGAAAAGATATGTGGTTTTATGCAACACCATTTGTTTTCCCAAGAAAGATGGTTGGTTAGATGACTCTTGGTCAATTAATGGAAACACTACCAATTGTTTTTGAAGAAATTGATATGGGGTAAAATATATGGAAGTTTTGCTAGCTTAGGAGTATAGTTTATACACATGAGATGCCTTTGTAATTAAGTGTGGGTGGGAAAGAGTCTTGACCCTAGAAATGGTGTAATGTCGAGTTTTCCATAGCAAGAATTGTGGATTATATTCAATAATTATTCATTTTAGTATGGTGACATTGACAACATAGTGTTCTAGCGAGTGCTTATGTTAGTTCCATGATCCTATAAACATTCAAGGGATACTGTAAGTGGGCCTATGTTGTGAACCTATAAATTAAGTTTAGAATCGTAAGTGAAATATCGTGACCATATGTTTAATTATAGCATATTGTGTAAAGGGGTATATTGACTAATATGATGTTGAGTCAAATCATGTTTAAATGTTGTGTTGACTTAACCGTACCAAAGTAGTGGAGTTCACATATACCTTGTGAAGGATTGGTAACTCTAGTAAGAGGGGTGATAACTACATTAGTTGACACTCGTTGATTAAGAACAAGGAATGAAGAGAGTGCCCATGGAAGGAGTTGATGTGATTTAGAGAGATCGCTTGGTGACAAGGGGGCATCCCTTGGGGAACAAGAAACACTTCCGCCCATAAATATATTTGGTAGTAGCAATTCCAATGGATTGTGATGGATTATTATGCACAAGTCCCTTATAAGAGGGGATAGCTATCTAAATGTGATCTCATGTCTTGAAATGCATTATAAATATAACAACTACTTTCTCACTAAGAAGGATTTATTTTATTTTATTTTCTTTCTTGTGAAGAAAAATTGTTTAGAAAATGAATGTTAGAAATGTGCTTCCCATTGTTAAAATTATCTCATAATAGGGGATAGAACTTGAAAGTTCTAGAAAGGGAGAAGAAAGGAGAAAGAGGCCATAGTTTATAAGTATCATGTAGGTATAGAGAGGATACTTTTGAGACATGCATAGTACAATTGTGAGAAATGAACACCTTAATGAAAAGGACTAACTAATTTGGAATGAACCGTTATTGTAAATTTATTATTGATCTAAAAATGTTTGCTAACCCACATACCAGCATGGTGCTCTTTGTGGATAGGAACATTTGTAAATAGTGAATTGTTGATAGAAATCATGGTTTTCCTCAACTATGATGAAGATAATTCTATACCCGACAATTAATTTGGTTGAAGCTCTAATGTATATAACTTAAGAAAAGAGTGATATTAGGGACAATGACTAAACAAACCTTGAAGTGATGACATCATATAACAATCAATTAGTGGTTCCTTAATCTATGTTCGTAAAAAAAAAAAAAAAACTTCTATATGCTAATCTCATATGATGGCATATGTATTGTAAATATAGAGTAATGCATCAAAGTCGGTAATGATTGTTTATAATTATCAAGGTATCCAAAGTGGGATTGTATGTATGACTTAAGGAAGTTTATATCAAACTCAATATAAGATTCACTTAACTAGAGAACTGATGATGAGCTAAGGTTCTAACTAATGAACAAACAAATAGACTATACTTTATATATGGGGGTCATACATGGAACTTAGGAAAAATAAATCTATAACAAAAGTGTGTCTTATCATTAATTAAATTACAAGTGATAATAAAATAGAGTCGAGACACAGTAAGGTGCTTACTAAATAGGGGTAGTTGTAATCAATATATTAATAGCCTCAACATGTTTTTAATCAATGAAGGTACAATGGGACCAATATAGAATAGGGTTTGCTATTATAGAAGACACATATAAGTTGTGTCATGAATTTTTCCTTATATTGAGAATGACCATAACTTCGGGAAGAAGTTTTTTTTTGGAGGGTGGGTGTATGTAATGCCACCTTTTGACTTCTATAACGAAAATTACTTAAGGCCTAATCATCTTTATTTCCTATTCACTATGAAACTATTAATGATATACTTGAACTTTTAAGACATATGAACCTATGTGAATGTCAATTCTATGAATGTTTAACGTTATTTTAATTATGATGGATATTATGCAATTTATTTCTAGCTTGAAAATTTTGACATTTAAAGTTGTTGGTACATGGATAACGGATTGAGGTTATGGTTAAATGCATTTACATGATGATAATGCATAGATATGTATGAGTTTGTGTTATAGACTAATCTCCAGGTCAATGGGCTATGAGGTAGCTAAAGAACAATGATGATAAAAGGGTGATGTTGTGAACCTCGACCGGGAAACAATATGGTATGAATTTTGAATGTGGAATTATAATGGTTCGAATGCATTGCTATGATGTGGGGACAAGTGTAGGTTTTTCAGGTGGCAAGATTGCCTAAAACTGAATATATGATGACAAAATTCCTAGCAACACAGTGCCACTGTATATTCCATGGTAGGTTGTGGACCCTAGTCCTATTAGGAGGGGTGGAGGCATTTCCCACCATGTATCCTCTGAAACCTGGAGTCATGGGAGGACGGTGTCAACTCACGCTCCCCTAGATGTGTGATGATGACTATTAGTTGTTTATTGGGGAATATTGGTCAAGAGAGTTGACACTTCCACTTACGGGTTCTATTTGGAGTTAGGTCAATATAGTTGACACTCCAAGATAGTCTAGCAGAGGAAGGATAGGGATGGAAGATGGAAGTAAGTTAGGGAGGAAGGATGAATAGAAGTAGTTGAGAGTGTGTGGGAATTTCTCCTTATAGAAGAATTCCTTGATTTCATCTTTTAAAATATATGTGTGTGTGTGTGTGTGTGTGTGTGTTACACATTATTTTGGTCATTCTAATGATGATATCACAGACATGTGTTCAAGCTCCCAACGTGACTTTTTTCCTGAGAAAACAACTTCTTTCCTCCTCTACAAGGTTGTTTTTTAGAAAGGATCTACAGACTGCCCATACTACACAGTGTGAAAATCTATCATTTCCGCAGGCTGATCTATGGTTGGCCCGTGGGATTTCCGCAAGCTTCTAAATAGGCAGGGTGCGACGATGTTCCAAAGATAAAAGAGGAAAGAGGTTTCACGAAGTTTCTAGAAGGGGAATCTTATAGAATGTGAGGTGGTGTCCATGTGGTTGCAATCCTACTGGTTTCTCTGATTTGGTGGGATCATCCTCATCCTTTTAAACACTTCACCTTCTCCTATATAATCATGGGCTTCTCATGGAAAAGGTTAAGCAAGAAGAATCAAGATTAAGCAGAGAATTGATGAAAGAATAGGTTGAATACTGTGTGAAGGAGATCATGCTCTTACTGATGCTTGAGGCCTCCATTTGTCCATCAAGATTTTGTGGATTATCTTCATGCAAATTTCGGAGCAAGTGTATGTGTCTGTTGGAACAAAGGACCACTAAAAGAGAACTTGCGACATCAAGGCGATTCGGTTGTATCTTCTACTTTTCATTAATATAATACGGTGATATGTCTCTTTCCCATAAAATGACTAGTGTTTTATTACATGACTCTGTGATCACATGTTTAGGTTGTCATTGAATTCTACTATTGTTGCTTTCACGTAGGTTGGTTTGTGTTGTCACAGATTTGATTCTACAAGAGAATTGGAGTGAAGCAGGGACAACAAAGATACAAGGAAGTGATTCATAAGGTATGTTATCTATTCCTCTTCAGATAGTAAACTCAATGAATGCAACTTAGGGAAAGCGTCTTGTTCTGTCTCGTTTTGTTCTAGATCCAGGTGGATCTAGGGGGACCAATTCATGTCCTCATCTACCGATTTACCCAATAACAAAATTGGCGAATCCACTGGGGAAGACAACTTGATTGTGGTTTTTTTTGGTCGTTTATTTTTGACCTATTATTTTTACTTGATATCAATCTCTGAGTCTCTGGGAGACCCACTCACTCTCCCTGGGTTTAAAATTCCACCTAGATGTTTTTCCTTTTTCCCCTAATTTCTTGATTTTTCGAATGTGTCTGCACTGCACCTTATAGATAGCTTGCGGAAACCATTCATTTCCACACCCTGGTGGTTTGTTTCAGCGCGGGATTTCCGCACCCTGCATGTTTCTGGCTCGCGAAAATCATCAATTTCCGCATTGTGTTATACTACCCACTTGCGGCGTCGTTTAAAAAAAAAAATTGGTTTGGGTTTTGGCCTCTATTGTTGTCCAATTTTGCTTTAGACAGCTGGACAAGAATTTTTAATGCCAGTTCTTGAATTCTTCTAATTTTTTCAGCTTGATCTTGATTGGTTTCGGAGATAGAATACCTCTCTTTTGATCTTTTTTCAATCTTTGTTTTTTATTTTTATCGACAAGGATATAATCTCTAGACTTGCGTCCGAGTGATTTCTCGATTAAAGATCTCGGTTTGGATTTGAATTTGTAGGTTGGTTACATCTTCTGGATTGCTTAATGATCATAAAAACATTTCTTAATCATATTTGAATTTTTATTTTTATCTCCATTGAAAGATCGATTTGGGTGTTTGTTGAGTGCTTTATTTTCATTGATTGTTTATCCTTTCTTAGTTACATCTTTGTTTTTGTTTCTCGAAAGGAAAAAATAGAATTCTTTTTAGTCTTTTAAGCAATCATTTATACAAAAAATATTGGCGTTTGAAACATTGAAAAAGAACGAATAGTGAAATTACATTGTTAATGATTGTTTGGTACTACATTCAAAGAAAGGAATTGTACATCGTAGTTTGCATTGTTCCAGAAAAATAATTTCTCCCTACTGTAGATAGAATTCATCGAATGAAATTTTTCATCATTCATTTCTATTTACATGTTATTGGGTCAAAGTCTTACACAACATTGGTTTCATTCCCGCCTCCCTCTTGAGTAACAACAACCTTTAATAATATTGTGAAACTCTAAAATTTAACTAGTAAATTTTTCTAGGGCTCTTTTACACCAACATTAGCTAGGCTAGAGCTTTGGAATAGGCAGTGAGACACACTCTCCAAAGCACAAAACACACAATAGTATCTTGTGATAGGGAGTGTTCAAATCCATTTGCAACATTTTGTCCTGGGAAACCCTTCTCACACAAGGGTCAAACCTGAGGTCGCATTGAGATTGGCAAAGTTACTCACCTTGCTTTGTTGGTCTTAGTGTAGAGATCACATGTATCATGGGGGTCGCTTGAAGGTATACCCACAATGATGAGTGGAAGCCTTTCAAGTTGATTTCGGGCTCGATACCCTACCCTTGCGTGTGGATCAAACTGTTGACTGTTTCCCCAGGAATCACTATTGTTTGTGGTAACTTTAGCAGCTTATCTTCTTAGAGTCTTACACAAGGTGACTGTGGAGGGGAAAGTCTCCACGGTACCTGGAATCGACGTTGGCCAGACTCACTCGAGCTCCTTGGAGGGTATACCCACGATTATGTGTGGGAGCTTGCACCAGGGTGTAAGTTCGTTAAGCAGGTCGTCAACATAACTTTTCCACCCTAGCCCAACCCCTTCTTGTATCGACTTCGCGACGTTGGATTTCATCACCAACTAGTGACTTCGGAATAGGAAGGTTTTGTTTTCTTGGTTTTGATTCCTAGATTCTACTATCGAGTGTTGTTTGTTAACATAGTTGGTCATTGATTTTTTTCGTAGAATTTTCGGTTCAGCCAACATCGACCCTCCACTTCGTTCATGTAGGATGCAAGGAATACCTCTGGAAGATATGGAAGTTTCCCAACCCTTGCCTCCTAACCCACCAGAGGATTCTCCTCAACAGAGTGAGATCCAGGACCATGTACCTTCACAACCGGAAAGGACCGATTCTCTAGAGAGATTTTGAATTGTTTCTGACCCTCTAGAGGATTTCCACCTACCTCCTGGATACGAGAGACGCATTCTTCGACTCAATTCATCTGGAGAACTTGTTATTGACACTTTTGGATTACCTCCTGAAATTGTCGTCGACCTTAACGAAGATCCTTATTTGAACACTGACATAGCTCAGAATTCGACTTCTAGAAGGAACCCTCCTACCTCAGAGACAGGAGTTGAAATACCTACCACTTCTGAACCACTCGAAACATCTTAGATGTTTACGATACCTTTAGATCACTTTAACAATACAACGTGCTATTATTTTCCTAGGTCAGAAGCATTGTCAGTCGGTTCCAGTTCAACCATCCCTCTTTAGAAGGCCCATTCCATGATGGTCCCAAATACTACGATTATTCCCACTGGGAATACGATGGCTAGCCAAACACCTATTGGCACACCACTTTTACCTAGTCAGATCCCATCACTTCCTCTTGGGTATAATGCGTTGAATGCTTCTATTCTCGTTCCTACCCAAGTCCCATCTGGAACTCCTGGAGTCTTCACTCCTCCTGGGCACAATCTTGTTCCCAGTTTTATTCCTACACTTCCTCAGCCCCCTTCCGGAGGGTCTTATCCACCTCTCACCGGTGGACCCGACCCTAGTGTAATTACTCAGTCTTTCACACCTAATTATCAGATTTATGTTGGTAGACAATTTAATCCTGGGGGCAAATTTCAACCCCTGCTTGGAGGTCAAACCCCAATGGGGACACAACCTCCAGTCGGAGGACAACCTCCACCCACCCCACCCTATGGACAGAACATCTGGACAACTTTAGCCCAGTATTGGAACTTTCTTACCCAGGGTAATACTCAATCAACTGGGGGGAAATAGCCTCAAGTCACCTCTTTCATACCCCCTGGAACGGGCCAACCTTACCCTAGGACCTCCAATTCCATTTGGGGTTCGAACGTTCCGTCAACTATCCCTTTCCAAGGGAACGTACCTAATCAGTACAACCCCATGGGCTATTTGCCACCACACCAACAACCGAATCTGCCTGGATCTTCGCATTATATGAAAACTTCTTATGGTCCTACTGGTATACCGACGAGACTTCCCCCCCAAAGTCACCAGTACCCTCACGTGAATAGACAGTTACCCTTTTTGGTTACTTTGGACCTCCTTGATCTATCTCAAATTTTGAATGACCCTATGCATCACTCTCCTCATTGGCCTGTCATACAAGCCAAACTACCATCCGACATTCCTAAGTTTGATGGTAAACTTGGAGAGGACTCGAACAATCATGTCATGACTTTCCACCTTTGGTGTTCATCCAACTCTTTGATGGATGACTCCATTCGACTACGTCTTTTTCAACGAACTCTCAGGGTTCAGCTGTGAAGTGGCATATAGAGTTACCACGAGGCTTCTTCACCGATTTCAATACCCTAGCTATGGATTTCCTCACTCACTACCAGTTGCTAATCCGTTATGAAAAAGGAACCGAGATTTTGAGTTCTTTCAAGAAAAGTAAAGCCACTCATATCTCTGATCACATTCATGAGTGGAGACGAAGACGATGTCTAATCAAACTCGATCTTCCTGATCAGTTATTGGAAAAATGGTTCACGAAATCCTTCGTGAATGACATATCTAAAGACATTTCTATGGGTAGAGTTGTCACTAAAGAATAGGTGATCAGTCGTGCCCAGTATCTTGATCTCATTTATTCACAAACGGGTACTCTTTACGATCTGCTCCCTGATGCATCTCGTCCTTCTACCACAACCACCTCAACAACCCCAGCAACTTCTCATGTTGTCGATGGTGTGATAGGTACTTTCCATGCCCAACTGCAATCTACGCAGGCCTCTCACACCACTCCCAAATCCCATGCTTCTAATGCTCAAACTTCTCCAACGCCCACCCCTCCCACCGGTAAAACTTCAGAAGTGAACGTCGTTCAATCGACGCCTACCAGTAAGAATAAATCCCAAAAAGGGAAGGGTAGGAATAAGGAGGATAAAAATAATAATCCACAAACCGACAAGACCAAGTCACAACCTGTTGATGATAAGGATAAACACAAACCTCACTACCCTTGCCTTATCTGTGGTGATGATCACTAAATGAAGGATTGTCTGAGACGCACTAAGGTCACGAAGTTCCTCCAAGGGACCCCAAAACCTCCTACACCCATCGTCTTGTCTCAACCTTCCCTTCTCAACAACAGGCTCAATTGGTCATCCATGATCAACCTTCTTCCTCTACTACCTCCTATGTACTTATGTGTAACGGTGATTCAAAGAAGAATGACATCACACTTACCACTCGTTCCAAAGATTACTCTTCCTCCAAGGAGAAAGTTGACGATATGCCATCTTCGTTGGTTCAACAATCTCCCTCGAATCCACCTTCCAACGGTCCTCTTCATCTCGAACGACTGATCCCTGATACAATCCTTCGCCCTCCTCCTAAGGGCGTGGTTCGGAAGTCTGCCTTCAATCCCCAAGTGTGTGATGCCCAGAACTACAGTATCATAGAAGATCTGGCACAAGCACCGTCTGCGATGTCATCCCTCAAAGTCCTTCAGAGTTTCCCCACACAAAGAAAGGCATTGTTAAAAGCTATCGGTGGAATCGACCCCACGGATACGAATTTAATAATCTTTGACTTGGAAGATCACATTCCAAGGTTACCCCCTCAGCTCGCATTTCAAATACAATTTGTTGTCGCCGACAAGAACATTTGTAGAATAGTTATTGACAAGGGTGCCTCGACATGTGTCATGTCTATCACCTGCTGGAAAGCCATTGGCTCTCCTCCCTTAACTGAATCACACAACACGCTCAAATCCTTTAATGGCTCTGGATTTAAACCCTACGGTGTTCTCCCTTTGTTGCCTATTATGTTAGAAGGAAAAACAGTCAGCGTTGAAGTTGAGGTCTTTGACGCACCTCTCGATTACAATATTTTACTTGGCCACAGTGGATTGCTTCCATGCGTGCAGTCGTGTCTACTCTTTTTCATATCGTGCACTTTCCACATCAGGTAAAAGTAGTTACAGTAGACCAACTTGCCTTCTTTAACTCGGATACACGTACTAGTAATGTACCTTTCATTGCATAGACACCCCCTGGGTATGAAAATGTCGGTGTGGGTCTACTAAAATATTCCACTTTGATGGGTACGTTTCCAATCCCACCACCCGACGTTCCTCCTCCTTTGGTTACCTCGATTAACATGATATCCACCTCCGTCTACAAAACTCCCGTGTCTTCTGACCCGTGGATAGTACCTGCACCCAATGATTATCTTTGCTACGGCAACCAGATGCCTTTAAGTCAGGTTGGATCCGCTTACCAAGCTATTCAATCAGCTGACCTTCCACTCCCTCTCTCGGTGATTCGTCTCCTGATTGTTAAAATAATGTAACTGCGAAGAGTATTCTTATTATTGTTTTTATTTTATTCATAGGATTAATCCCCATTGTGGATTAATCATGTTGGTAATTTTATTAGGACCAAATCCCCTTTTGCGGATTGGTCAACAGACAATTATAATAGGCAGAATAAGAAGTCAGCCCCAGCACTTAATAAGAAGACCCAGAAATATAATAAAGGTGGGTTTACTCACCCAGATTAAGAAGTCGGCCCTGCCAGTGAAGAGACACTTCACACATGCCAAAACTTGTATAAATATAGGAGGCTAGCACCTCACTTTAACACACAACTCACTTTCTCATTATCTTATGAGGCAAGCTACAATTACTAGTTAGAGAGAGGAGAAGAAGAGTGGCACATCTCTTGGGGAGGACTATCTGTATTGGTTTGATTTATCTCTTGAACATTGTATAAGATATTTATGATAAGGAAGATTTTGTTGGGTTTTCTTCCCCTAGAGGGTTTCCCAGGATAAATGTTGTGTCTCTTGTGAATGTGTATTCCTCAATGATCTTGTTCTTATGATGTTCTTATCTATTGAAATGCAAAGAACTATAATAATGGCATAAACATTAACATTGATCTGTTCCACGTTATTTTTCCCACGGACGAGATGATTATGTTGGTTATGTCGATGGAAGATACCCCTTAGGATGATGGACATCATCGTTCCATTCTCTTTCTCAAACAACACACCATCGAGAGTGACCAAAGGATCTTGACTCCGTCGACCGTTGTAATTATTTCTTCGATACCTGAATCCACACACGATGTGTTATATGAAGGGAACTTAAGTAACATTTCACCCACCATTCCCCTCGACATATCTATTAAACCTGGACTTGTCGAAAATGTCCACATTGGAGATTCATGTTCCACCAATGAGGTTGTTACATATAATTCACTTTTTCAAGAATTTTGTGACATCTTCGCGTGGAGCTACGAAGAGATGCCAGGTATTGACCATGATATTGTTGTACATGAAATTAAGACCTACCCAGATGCTAAACCCGTCCAGCAGAGACTTTGCCTAGTCCACCCCCGTAAAGCAACTATTATCAAGCTTGAAGTCAAAAAACTTCTTAACGTCGGCTTTATTTACCCAGTGGCTTTGACTGAATGGGTATCCAATCTAGTTCCAGATAACAAGAAACATGATACAATCTGTGTCTGTGTTGATTACAGGGATATCAACAAAGCTTGTCCTAAGGACAACTTTCCTACCCCCTTCATTGACCAAATCGTCGACGATTGCGCCAGAAGTGAAATCTTCTCTTTGATGGACAGTTTCTCAGGATATAATCAAATCAATATATTACCCGCGGATCAACACAAAACCGCTTTCATTTGTCCTTGGGGCATTTTTTCCTATCGGAAACTGCCCTTCGGTTTGAAGAATGTCGGTGCCACATTTCAACATGCTATGTCTTATGCTTTCCATGATATTAAGAACATTGTACAACCATATTTAGATTACCTACCAGCACATTCCATGCATCCTAGTGATCATCTGGCCTACCTCCGAGCCATTTTCCTTCGTTGTTGGTTCTATCGTATATGCTTAAACCCACACAAATGTGTCTTTTGTGTGGAGTCTGGCCAACTCCTAGGATTTATTGTGTCACGTCATGGGATCATGGTAGATCCTTTGAAGGCCGAGGCGATTCTCAATCTCCCTCCTCTTTCCTCACTTTGCTAGCTACAAAGTTTGCAAGGGAAGGCAAACTTTCTACGTCGTTTTATCCCAAATTACACTGAGCTAACACTCAGATTTACTCGACTATTAAAGAAAGGCTCTGAGTTTGTATGGGACACCACTACCAACAAAGCCTTCGATGCTTTGATATTGACTTTAATCCGTACCCCACTACTTTTCCCGCCCGATTATAGTCAAGATTATTTCATTTATCTCACTGCTTCGGACTCGACCATCGCCATGGTTCTGGTCCAAGAAGACGATTTACACGACGAACATGTCATTTATTATTTGAGTCGAAGTCTCATGACTACCAAAGCCAAGTAATTACATGTTGAACAATTGGCCTTGGCAACTGTTCAAGTTGTCCAACGTTTCCGTCACTATATTCTATTATGCAAGACCATTGTAATTTCGGATTGCAACCCTATGCAACACATTCTTACACGTCAATTTCTAGGGGGAAAATACTCCAAATGGATAGTGATTCTCCAGGAGTTTGACTTAGAATTCGAATGTGCTAAGTCCAAGAAATCCTTGGCGTTTTCTGAACTAATATGTGACCTTCCCTCCGCTGAGACAGAAAAAGTGGCAAAGGATTCCTTACCCGACAAATCCCTTTTTCTGATCAGTTCTGATGATCCTTGGTATGGAGATATTATCATTTATCTCCAGACTCAAACTTTCCGGCCAGACCTCTCTAGTACAGACTGCCATCGCATCTGCTATCAAGCCCGTCAATACATCATTCTCAGTGACACTCTTTATCGTCGGGGTGTCAACACTATCTTACATCGTTGTCTCACCTTTGATGAGGCCGATAAATCTTTGAATGATTTCCACTCTGGAGCATGTGGCAGTCATATGTCTAAGTATTCCACTGCCCAAAAGATCTTGCGAGTTTGGTACTTCTGGCCTTCTTTATTTAAATATTATATAACTGTCGTCCAGAGATGCCACGCCTGCCAAACGTACAACCATAAGATCATATCTCATCTTGCTCATTTACACCTTGTAGTTTCTGTTGGACCTTTTACTAAATGGGGTATCGATTTCATGACTTGTAACCCTCACTCAGTTAAGGGGCATGGATACATTATCGTAGCTGTGGATTATTTCACGAAATGGGCCGAGGCGATGCCTACATTCGACAATACAGGAAAAACTGCAGCTCTATTCATATTCATACACATCATTGTAAGATTTGGAATCCCATAGTCTATCGTCATTGATCATGGTAGCCACTTTTGGAACTTCATGATGTCTGAGCTCACAGAAAAGTTGGGTCTTCGACATGAAAACTCAACCCCCTACTACCCACAGGCCAATGGTCAAGTTGAAGCAATCAACAAGGTTCTTATCACCATGCTTCAACGGATTATAGGAATTCACAAAATGAGTTGGCACACGATGTTGTTTTCAGCATTATGGGCTTATCGAACATCCATGAAGTTTGCCACGGGGTTTACACATTTCCAATTAGTGTATGGTTTAGAATTTGTCTTACCGATTGAATGTGAAATCCCATTGTTAAATCTAGCCGTTGAACTTCTTCCAAACACCTCTACTGAAGAAGAACGTTTGTTGTATCTTATGCAATTGGATGAAGCCCATCGAGATGTCACCCTAGTTATTGAAACCCAGAAGAAATGCGTCAAGGCCCAATACGACAAACATGTCACACCACGTGTTTTCTCTGAGGGCGATCTAGTTCTCCTCTATGAACAAGATCGTGATTTGCTAGGTGCTAGAAAATTCGAAGCTATGTGGCGAGGCCCCTATATCGTCAAACGAGTGTTGGAGAAGGGAGCCAATGAGTTAGTAGATTATGATGGAATTCCTTTGAGTGAACCCAAAAATGGGCTTTACTTAAAGAAGTACTATTCTTAGACTATCTTTGCATGAGTGTTTGTATTTCACTGTATCATACTGTAGTGTGCTACATTTGTGTGTTTTTTCGTCATTCGGTTTCTACCCTCGACCACTTATCTTGTGTTTTTCTTGGTTTTCAGATGTCGGAGTCTTTGTTACCCTACCTTGGCTTCACCGATGGCACTAGTCGTAGCACTCAGAACCTAGCTTCTGTTGCATGGGCAATCTATGCACCTATGAATGAACTTATCAGTCTACATGGTGTTTTCCTCGGTCGTGCAACCAATAATATAGTAGAGTATAGCGTCGTCATCGAATTGTTGACTGATGCTATCTGACTTGGAGTTCATTGTCTGGTTATACAACTTGATTCACAGCTAGTAGTGCTATAGTTAAGTAATGTCTATACTATTCGAAGTCCTACTTTGTTATGGGTATATTTATGAATTCGCCTCTTGGAACGTTATTTTGATTATATCGAGTATCAGCACATTCCTAGATGTCTAAATACATTAACTGATGCATTAGCTGATTATGTGTTATACAGACATCTGAGACATTTATAAATCCAATCACACATCACATGTATTATACAAAGAAAAATAAGTCAGTAGAAGCCTCATGTATATATATATATAACAATCAAAAAAAAATTTACAAAAATATATTTTTTGTCAGAAAACCAAAATGTCAAAAATGAATCTCATAGCTTCTACAAAAATGGCATCATGGATGCTTCTCTCGGTAACACACTACTGCTCGTGCTACCCTACGGAGCAATCATCTCAATGGACCAGCCACGCCTACAGTATGGCGTTGTAAATGCCTCGGGACCTCGTCGATCGACATATCTGGGATTCCTGCAGTCAAACCCTCCAGATTTTGTTCGATTGCTTTGTAGTGATCTGCATCCCATCCTGCGACTACCGTTGCTTCCCCTCGCCTCTAGATAGGGGATGTACCTGGGGACCGGAATGGCCCTACATCTGTATAGTCAGCATATTTTTGATTAGTCATTGGATTGAAAAACACATAAAAATATTTAAAATTTACAAAAATTTACAAAAACACTATAAAAGAAAAATGTCTTTCTTACCTAGTTCCCCCCACTGAGAACCCTCGGGTAGCACTAAGTCAAGATCATTGAGAAAATCTAGCTCGGCATATGCATATTCATCGATCATTAATATCTGGGGCTCCAGCCAATCGAAAAAGGTGTCATTATATCTAATAATGGGACCTGCCACATGTTGGGACATGAGATCACACCACCGCTTCATCCGCGGATCTTGTGGTGTCAGTATATTCCAATCTACCTATAAGTGAAAGTGAGGGACTCTTTCTAGGAAGAAATATACCAAATTGGATCCATACCCAAACTATTTTAGATCCTTGTTCTTGCTCTTGGTCAATTGGTTCTTCATACTACGAAGAAGCCCATCACACCAGTTGAACACACGAGGTTCCGTGCATTCTATCCCATACTAGAAATAGATCTGTAGATCCATGTGTGGAGAAGCACTCCCTGCCATCCATGCAATGCTAAAAAGGATGGTTCTCAAGGTCAGATCACGAACCCCTCTGATAGCCACCTTGCACTTGCGTCGCTCGGCTCCGGGTTCACAATAGAGTCTGATGTATTCACTCATCGGTAAACCCCCACCTCGACCTCCTGTTAAGGTCACTTACGCCCCACGATGGGACAGCCCTGTCAAGAATTAGATGTCTTCGATATCCAAGGAGAGCACATGAACACCCACATGGAATACTTGTTGGTCCACGTCCCACATATGAACCAAATATTCCAACAGTCTCAGTTGGGCTCTCATGCCCTGGATCTTGAAGAATTTTAATAAACCACACTATCATAGAGCATTTATGGTGTTGGGATCGTTCAAAGCCATTGCATCATCATCTTAATTCTCTCTTTCTCTCCACTCCAACATCTTTGCAACCAAAATACCTGCATGGAGATGAAGGAAAGAAGTTAACACCTTTAATTATCATAATTTGGAATTCTTTTTGGTCCACCGTATCTTTTTCTTTTGGGTTTTACGCCGCCGCGACTAGGATTTGGTTACAGAATGGGGTTTCCGTAGGTGAACCATTAGGCACCTGCAGAAATCCTTGATTTTCACAGGCCCCGATATAGGGCACCTACGGCGGCCCCAATGCGCGCCTATGGTCCAAAAATTCACCCAAAAAATCATCTTTTAACCGATTAAAATGAATTATAAACCATTTAAAAGGAAGGAGACGAGGTACTTATTGTTTCTATGCAAACCATTCATCGAATGATCGCTTGAGCTCTTCTCAATCGACTGCCAAAATACGAGGTGAAAAAGGGCTTTTGGACAAAGTTTTTGGTCAAATACAAATGAAATAGTGAAAATGAGTTATTATCCCTATTTATCTCATTTTTTACTTTTTCTAAATATATTTTATATTATTTGAATATATTTTATCAAAAACCTAATAGTCTCATGAGTGTTGTTTCTTGTAGATGGGCAGACCAGGGTTCTAAACAATGAAGTATGGACAGTTTTTGCGATTTGTTTGTCTTTTTCGTCGCATACACACTTAATTTTTAGGGTTTTTTAGCAAAACCTCGAGCTTACTCTTCGTTTTTTCTCGTGCTTGAAAAACGATGAGAACATAACCGAGTATATTTTTGTCGTCTTTTCGTACTCATCATGGTAACATGAAAATAATGAAACTTACGGAGTAATCTTTAAGCTCTTTTCACACTCCTTAAAAACAAAAAGATTGTCGAGCGACCTTGTTCTATTCACGCTCGTAAAAGTATGTGAATAAAATGTTCGACGGGCGATAGTTTATCACTTTTTCGGTCATGTCGAACTATTTTACAAAAAAGGAACTGAGAGAATTCTCTTTTAAGTGTTTTTCCAGACTCTATAAACATGAAAAACCTTCGAGTTTTCTATCTTTGGACTCATTAAACAAACATCGATAGACCCATACGGGACCAAACCACTCCTTCTTAGGGTTCGTTAAAAATACTCCGAGGGACTCGTCCGAAGGATGAGCTTACATCAACAAGCATATGTTATCCTCCTCAAGCTTGTGTAAAAATAAAGAGGTACTCACCAGAAATGGTGGGGGGAATTTTGGGAAAGAGATGTGTCTCTATATTTGTATTAGTGGTAGTGAGTGTCTCTCTTGAACATGGCACCCCCTTTATCTTTTGAATCCGGGTTGGGAAATCCATTTGCCTCTCGTCTGACTTTCTGCAAGTTCATATCTTGGGTCAATGTTGCCAATCCTAGTGTCATGCCATCCATATGTTCAAGAGAAGTTCAACCAAACCTTCTATTGAGTCGACCATCTACAATTTTCGATTCCTATCATGTCGGCCTTCCTTGTGTCCATTCCAAATCATATTCATACTTTGCTTTACCCTAAATTTGTTACTTGTTTCATGTCATTTTATGGGGGATACATCAAGGCCCTCCTGTGACGATTCTTTTCCTATCGACTTCAGCTCATTATCCAGGAACAAGACTTAGAAACTATTTAGTGCCTTGGAGCCTGCATGCCTCAATGGCAGGTTTCTTCTCTCTCAACAATGGATTTACATCATTGATCTCTGATTGAGAGATTCCATCGAGTGTTCGACCTCAACTCATCTATTCACACTCATTGGATTGTACTATAGTACCTTGGGGGTCATTGACATCAATGGTGATTTCTCTCGCACTTGTTAGCAGTTTTCATTAACAATTGGTAATCAAGTGGTTTCTAACCATGTTCGACTTCAGCGCCTGTAATCACATGGTTAGATTCATACTAACAGACAATGGGATTGAAGACCCTGGACCTCATCATTTTTTGGACCAGGTTGCGATGGAATATTTATGATTTGAATTAACACATAGATCCACTTTGTATGTCTTGTGTCTATGTTTGTGTTTGAGTTTTCAAATACCTAGATCCACAGTGTATTCTTGGTGGCTATGTAGAATCTTGATGACATGGATCCACAGTGTATAATTGGTGGCCATGACTTATCTTTATGATTTCAACCATTTATAGTCTGAACATGGGAATGCCTACTTTGGACATGTTATAATATTGTGCGGATGCTTGATTGTTTGCAGGTTCCCAATTGGTGAGCTCCTTGTTCCCGACACACACACGCATTTTTACAAATTATTTCGGCTGTCACGAGTTCCAGCCTCATACTTTGGGGGGCATTATGTTAGACATTATTTTGGTCATTCTAATGATGATATCAAAGACATGTGTTCAAGCTCCCAACATGAATTTTTTCCTGAGAAAATAACTTCTTTCCTCCTCTACAAGGTTGTTTTTTAGAAAGGGTCTGCAAGCTACCCATACTACACAGTGCGGAAATCTATCATTTCCATAGGCTGCTCTATGGCTGGCCCATGGGATTTCTGCAGGCTGCTACATAGGTAGGGTGCGGCGACGTTGCAAAGCTAAAAGAGGAAAGAGGTTTCACGAAGTTTCTAGAAGGGGAATCTTCTAGAATGTGAGGTGGCGTCCATGTGGTTGTGATCCTAATGGTTTCTCTGATTTGGTGGGATCATCCTCATCCTTTTAACCACTTCACCTTCTCCTATATAATCATGGGCTTCTCATGGAAAAGGTTAAGCAAGAAGAATTAAGATTAAGCAGAGAATTGATGAAAGAATAGGCTGAAGACTGTGTGAAGGAGATCATGCTCTTATTGATTCTTGAGGCCTCCATTTGTCCATAAAGCTTTTGTGGATTATCTTCATGCAAATTTTGGAGCAAGTGTATGTGTGTGTTGGAACAAAGGACCACTAAAAGGGAACTTGTGACATCAAGGTGATTCAGTTGTATCTTCTACTTTTCATTAATATAATACGGTGACATGTCTCTTTCCCATAAAATGACTAGTGTTTTATTACATGACTCTGTGATCACATGTTTAGGTTGTCATTGAATTCTACTATTGTTGCTTTCACGTAGGTTGGTTTGTGTTGTCACAGATTTGATTCTACAAGAGAATTGGAG